>CAIGQW010002378.1:10619380-10644758 GCA_903798125.1 Danio choprae
ATCTATGTAAACATGATTATTAAACAACGTTATTGAGGTAAAGTTGGTTTTATACTCACACATTCGGACTTTGTGCTTAATAATATAAATTCAGAAATGAATTCTTTGGAAGTTCTAAATAGTAAAATCATATTAGCAGCCAATGACTATCAAAAGTACAACATTGCTCACAGTCAATTAAATCGTGCTAACGTTGTTTTGAAGTCATACTTGCATGTGATTTCAGTCCGAATACTCAAAGTACCATGGTAAACAATATAGGGAGCTGTCACTGAATGAATGTGCGAACATAAAAACAACTTTACCTCAATAACAACGGCGGTGAAAGAGAAATTAGTTGCTAGTTACAGTCAGAACATTTTGTCTCTTAGTTATTCATCAAAATAACGTTAAATCTTCACTTACACTAATGTGTTAGTGATGATTTAGATATTCAGAGTTTGCTTATTGTCGTAAAAAAATGTGTCTAATAACGTTTTCTGTTTGTGTTGAGATTTTAGCTTAGCATAAGCTTCAAACATTACGACATAGAAAAACGCTAACTTACCCAAACCAGCACGCCTCATCGTCAGCCCAGAAGCCTTTATGATGTGAATACGGTCACAGCAGTCTGAAAATAATGTGATAAATATTCGCTAATGTTGTTATTTAGAGAATCTGTACTTTCTCCTTCCAACTCCACAAGCGCCACGACACCTCTTACGGAAGCCGCAGAGGATTAAACGATACGCGTTTAAGTTAAAATGGCCTTCTGGGTACTGAAGTTTTTACAGCGAGTATTGCGGTTTTTCTTGTTTGTTGTCTTTATTTGACACAATTCTAACATTTTCTTCTCCAAACTGTGACTTAATTTCTCAAAAGTCTAATATAAGTTGACACGACTTGCAATTTCAATTTAATTGAAAATTGCAAACAGCTGTAGACTTTCTCACAATTCAGACTTTCAGACAATTCAGATTTTCAGAAATTGTACACAGTTTTTTTGTTGCAAATATATAGGCTTTCAATCAATTCTGAATTTATCTTGCAATTCTGAGGTTCTTTCAATGAACTGTTTTACTTTTTATAATTAAAAGTACAAGCACGGGCCTCACAGTGTCGGAGTGGGTAGCACGTTCGCCTCACAGCAAGAAGGTCGCTGGTTCGAGCCTCGGCTGGGTCAATTGGCGTTTCTGTGTGGAGTTTGCATGTTCTCCTTGTGTTGGCATGGGTTTCCTCCGGGTGCTCCAGTTTCCCCCACAAGTATAGGTGAATTGGGTAGACTAAAATTGTCTGTAGTGTATGAGTGTGAATGGGTGTGAATGGATGTTTCCCAGAGATGGGTTGCAGCTGGAAGGGCATCCGCTGCGTAAAACATATGCTGGATAAGTTGGCGGTTCGTTCCGCTGTGGTTGTACTGAGCCATGTAAGAAGTCAAAACAGCTTAAAAAAATTTAAATATATGTATTTTGCCTTTTTCGGAGAGTAATACACACATAAATATTAGTAACTGAATCCAGATTTCATTTGGCAATTGGAGAAATCATTTTCATTCATTCATTTTCGGCTTAGTCCCTTTATTAATCTGGGGTCGCCACAGCGGAATGAACCGCCAACTTATCCAGCATATGTTTTACGCAGCGGATGCCCTTCCAGCTGCAACCCATCTCTGGGAAACATCCATACACACCCATTCACACTCATACACTACAGACAATTTAGCTTACCCAATTCACCTATACCGCATGTCTTTGGACTTGTGGGGGAAACCGGAGCACCCGGAGGAAACCCACGCCAACACGGGGAGAACATGCAAACTCCACACAGAAACGCCAACTGACCCAGCCGGGGCTCGAACCAGCGACCTTCTTGCTGTGAGGCAATTGTGCTACCCACTGCGCCACCGTGCTGCCCCAAAAATCATTTTGTGATTCCATTTTTAAGGATATGTCTACATTTTTAACATATACTATTTTTACATGTTACGTAACTTTTTTTTTAGGTTAAAGCATGCCATCCGCTGAAGCACCATTACAGGGTCTTCAGCACTTCAGTGTGTGTCTGTCCGGTGTTTTTCATGTGCATCAATCTGCAATTTCACAGAGCACTCAACAAAACAAGCTTCAGACAAAAACCTCTCAAAGAGTAATCTCCGTCTTTCTGATGATCAGCCGCTAATCCACGTCCCTATAGTGCAGAGGTCAGAGTTCATGTGTTGCGCAGCTCCTTGTCCATTGTCCAACGCAATCTGATTCTGTCCCATAACACAAATAACACATATATTGCTTGAAAAGGAACGAGCTAGAATAAAAATATATTACAATGTTAGTTTATGTTGTGTTAGTAGTATTACAGTGTATAAAATAAAATGCAGGGTTCCACACAATTGTTCCAATACAAAATCGATTAAGAACTTAACAAATTTAAGTGGATTGAACATAAAATAATTAAGTTGCAAAAGTCATTTTATCGATTGCACGATGTTAAACAAACATGAAACAAATAATGAATACATTGATTACAGTATAGTGAATGAAAATAAAGTCCTTTATTGTTAGTTCATGTTAACTCAAAGTACATTAACTAATGCTTACAATCACATCTTTGGATTTTAATAATGCAGTAGTAAAGGTTGAACTATGATTGATTAATGAACACTGTATAACTTTTGTTTATGCTTAATTCATGTCAGTAAATAAATTAGCAGGCATTACCTAATGGAGCCTTATTTTAAAGTGTAAACATGTAGGGTAATACAGTTCTGATTCATGCCATTTCATATACAGTAAAAATAATGTTTATATTCATTCATACACTTTATTCGGCTTAGTCCCTTTATTCATCAGGGATCGCCACAGTGGAATGAACCGGCAACTGATTAATAAAGGGACTAAGCCGAAAAGAAAATGAATAAATGAATTAAAAGACTCATAAAATACTAATTAACTGTAATTTTAACTTCTTTAGTCTTAGGTTTTATCCATCTGTCAGCAAGTCATTTTAAATCATTTAGAATATAATACAATTTTCTCATGATCATTCATTCATTCATTCATTCATTCATTTTCTTTTCGGCTTAGTCCCTTTATTAATCTGGGGTCGCCACAGCGGAATGAACCGCCAACTTATCCAGCATATGTTTTAGGCAGCGGATGCCCTTCCAGCTGCAACCCATCACTGGGAAACATCCACACACACACTCATTCACACACATACACTACGGACAATTTAGCCTACCCAATTCACCTGTACCGCATGTCTTTGGACTGTGGGGGAAACCGGAGCACCTGGAGGAAACCCACGCAAACATGGGGAGAACATGCAAACTCCACACAGAAATGCCAACTGACCCAGCCGGGGCTCGAACCAGCGACCTTCTTGCTGTGAGGCGATTGTGCTACCCACTGCGCCACCGTGCTGCCCTTTCTCATGATCATTTGTCCTTTTATTTATTTTAATAAGAACACGTCCAAATAAATTTGCTGTTTCATTTGAACATCTATTATACACTGCTGACACTACAAAAGTTATTTAATCATATAAACATTAATGCAGCTATTTTACTATCATTTTACATGCTTTATATCCTTATAAAATCCCTTGTTGAACATACATTGAAGCATGCATCAAAATATGTCAACTTCTACTCTGAAATCCCCCAAAATCCCTTTCATTTCCTTTTATTTTCTTTTTACAGCCATCCTGGTCATTCAGAAACCAAAACACATGACACTTTGAAAAGCTCATAATTCTGACGTGTCTCTGTGGAAAAGTGTGACAGACAGAAGTGAAGCCGAACACATACACTGAGCTGCGGATCTGTTTAAGTCCTGACAGTCATCCTGACATGTTTCCAGATGTATCTGTGAGCCACCACTAAACACGTTGCCTTATTAGCATTCCCCATCACAATCTCTAATCCATTATTTCACAATGCTTAAGTCAGGTAAACACTCGCAGAACAACGCACGTCTCTTCTTGGGCCATTCGTGTCGCACAGCTAAAACACTATTATGTGAGGATTATCCTTTTATCCACAGGACATATTGCTTGCCTTATACTGTCAAAAAAAAGTGACAGTTGTGGAACTGTAAACTATTTTATGCCACATATATTATAAGTGACCCTAGCGGACTACAAAGAGGCAATTAAATATGCTTGGTTGTGAGAGAAAATCCTCTTAATAATAATAATAATAAGTAATAATTTTGCATTAAATATGAAAGCTGAATACAAATCAAAATGTTAACGCCACAATTTCAGTATTCATGGAATTTATTTCTAAGTCAGAAAGCATATGGTACACAGCAATGATGATAATGTTTTAGGGGCTGTCAATATTTCAATATTGAACATTTCAGTATTCATGCAAATGTAAATAAGTAAATGTACATTTGTAAGAACCGCAATTGACCATGATTATGATAATGTTAAAATATTATAGCAGTTGATAATGATTTTAACAGTAAAACACTGTAAAAATGCTGTAGTAAACCTGCTAATTGGTGCACAGTAAGTTTCTTTATTATATATAGTAAATAAACATTAACAGAATTCCTGCGGTGACACTTAGCCACATTATTTCTTTATTTTGTTAAATAAGCAGTACTTCTTAGTTTATTTGAATCAACTACTGTATCTACAATAGGTTTTTGGTTTTATGCAGTGTTGTTAAATTAATGTTTATAGCATTGGTGCTATAGTGTCGTGCTATACTGTCGTGTGCATTTTCACACTGTAAAAACCGAAGTTGACTGCTTTTAAAAAGGATGTAAACCCATTGCCTTAAAATTATCAAGCAAATGAACTACAGTATGTGCATAATTATAAAAAAATAAGTCAACTCAACAATTCTAACTGGTTTACTAACTTTTTTAAGTTAAATCAACTTCTTGCTTTTAAGGCAATGGGATACTTAACTTTTTTTAAAGTAACTAATCACTTTTTACAGTAAAGAAAGTTAGTTTTTTTGCATTACATTTAACTGAATAGTTTTTTTGTTTTTCACAGTGAAATACTGAAGAGATCACGCCACAAAAACACATCATAATAAATAGAAACATTTTATTCTAATCACAGCACAAACACAATTGTAACTCCACAAAACCAGTGTTAATTTCTGGAAATTGAGAAGTATACATTATCTGAAAGTTGAATAAATAAGTTTTCCATTGATATATGGTTTGTTAGGATAGGACAATATTTGCCATAAATCAAAAAATTTGGAATCCGAGAGTAAAAAAATATAAATATTGGGGAAATCGCCTGTAAATTGTCCAAGTCACATTCTTAGCAATGGATATTTCTATTCAAATATTCAGTTTTGCTATATTTACAGTAGGAAAAACATGATCTTTGCTTAATATTCTACTGATTTTTGGCATAAAATCTATAATTTTGCCCCTTTTTTGCTCTCGATTGGCAAAAATATACCTGTGCGACATAAGGTTTTGTGGTCTAGAGTCACAGATAAGCTCAACTAAAAGTGCTCTTGCTGTGGTTTGAGTATCTCTTGGCCCGTGAGTGCTACGAAATTCAGCCAACGACATTTGAACATATTAATCAAGTCTTTTGTCTTTGTATCTGGCTTGATTTACTGATCTAGGAGCATTAGGGAAAGACCCATTGATTATCTCTGTGCATGTGCTGTCAACCTCTCTACAGATCTGCACATATTAACCGCTTCAGATGGGTGCTATAAAGCCCCTTTTAACCACAGGGTCGCTGAAGCTGTCAGATAAAAGCACAGTATTAATCTTCACACTAATGGACTGTGGCTGATTGGATGCTCACGTTCCAGTAGTCTGATGTGACAGTATGATCTGACAGTAATGCTGCTGTCCTGAATTAATAATAGCTAATAGACACGAATCTGTTGGTTATTTAACGACTTGTCTGAAAGGTCTGTTTTCTTGCATGTGAATAAAGTTAACATATGAAACAAATTGCCATGGAGAAACAAAGCAAGACTTGCATTGTTGATTGATTGGATGATGCTGACGTTATATAAAATCAGGATTTTAAAAAATCTGTACCAATTCTCACTATTAACTAGTGATTACCTGCCTATGATGAAGATTTTGACTGTTTATTTGTACTTATAAAGTTTATATTCTGCATGATATTATTCTACATTTCTAATCCTACCCAATACCTAAATGAGGACCGTCAGTTAGCTGCTATGTATATGATTCTATTGGCACTATGGAGCCAATGCTACGAAATTTCGTTCTGTGTATACATACATGTGAATGACAATAAAGTACTTGACTAAACCTAACATCAACATTAACTATTAATAAGCAGTAAATTAAGAGTTCATAGATGTAAAATAAATAGTAAATGGCTTGTTAAAAGTGAGCATTGTACCTTAAAAATTAAGTGACAAAAAGTCTTCAAATAAATAAACATTAATTTCAAAGTAAATTGTATTTTGTCTCAGCAAGTTGCCATTTCTCGTTTTAATTTAACTAAGTTTAAATTAATTTAATTTAATTTTAAAGTACTAAAATACGTCAAACTAAATAAACTCAAAATAAAAGTTACTTAAAAATATATTTAAAAACATAAATGTACCAAAATTTTTTACTATGAGACTTTTTGCTTTGCATTAGACTAACTAGGACTTGTTTTAATAGTAATAACATCGTATTGGCTATTATTTTCTTGCTTTGATTACTTCTATTGTCCTCATGGACAGTAAGTGGCTCCCAAATGATTAAATGTAAATGTAGAATAACAATAATACAGAAAAACTGACAGTAAGCTTGTATTAAAAAGAAAAGTGGTCATTTAATATTTCTAAGAATAATCAGGATTATTAAAAAAGCAATTATACAAAAAATATTGATTTGTAGGCTTTTTTCATTTGTTGATCCTCTGACAAGGACCTGGAACAGGATAGAAAATGGTAATTGATCATTTACGACATATTAAAAAAAATCCAATTTAGAAGAATGATTATATAAATAGCTTTAAATGTTTTAAAAAAAAAAGTGTAGTTTGAAGGTCACCTAGAACAGCAAACCAATTATGTGCTCCACTGATGTCCAGAAATTTTCATTAACATGCAGTTCGGCTGATTTCATTTCAACTAATCTCATATTGTGTTACAGTCAACACTGACCAAAGATATCTCTAATGGTTTTCTGCATATAGATAAGCAAGGTTGACATTTTAAAGCCTATACTTATCTTCTCTTGAAAACTGTGAACTATTCATTAGAGACAGCGAAAAAGCGGAGGTAAAACAGTTATTACTGCACCATTATTGATTGTGTAACTATAGTTCCTATGAATGCTTAGAAATTCTCTTATGTATATAACTCTGAAAATGGGACACCAGAGGAGGAAAGTGCTCTGTCATTCAGATTTTGAGTTATGGGATGTTATTTCAGCCTGACATCACTTTCAACTGCAGATAAGGAAAGAAATCTCTTGACTTCATGCTCTAATATTCACATCTGCTGCTATTTTTATTACAAATGAATTTGGGCCACGGGACATTCAGAGTTCTTGGTTCTATTATAACTTTCAGATAGTTAAAAGTGCACTCATTTGTCTTTCTAATAAAGGAGGAAAGACATAACTCAACTCAACTTTGTGAAGCACACTTCATAAATGCAGTTTTTCAGAGATATGAAGTGATTGTAAAACAGTGTCTGGTGCAAATCTGCAAAACTGATGCAAGTGTCGGTTAGTGTCTGAGAGATTAAAGAGTGTGTTTTCTACAGGTGGTTTGTCAAGCCCACTCACCTGTGTGAAGCACACTCAGAATTTCATAATGTTTTGAGGTTGTCGTGTGTTGTTGTGGGGGGAGATAATAAGGGGGGGTTCAATTATAACAACTGCAAAGTTTCATTTTTTTAAACTGGTGGTGGAGTTGATTAAAGAGACCCCAAAATTGGTCATATTGCTATTCATTACTAATACTGTACCAATTGTCACCATTTTCCCACGTACTATTCATAGGATGGCCATTGACTCCCATTTAGAAGCAAAGTAAATGCTTGTAATTGGTTTGAGCTCCTGATGTTGAGAATAAACAATCTGTGTATAATCTTTGTATTAATCTGAATATTTCCGTGTGTTTTAAAAATACTGAAATTAATCAAAGCTGAAAACCGTTACTAGCAAAATATCCCAAACCAACAAGAACACAAAACCATTAAATAACGAAACTCTCAGCTAATTATGTTTCCAATAGAATAACACTGTAGTCATACAGTCCACATACAAACACATTTTGTTCCCTTCATTTGTACAGCTGTGTTCCACTTCAGTCAATCTAATCCCCGTTTAAACACTGTGTGGTTTTGCTTTTATTAATATGCACAGTTTAAAATGTCCCCGGTTATATTTTGTGCACAGACTCACAATAGTAAAACCGTTTGAGAGCTATAATAGATAAGTATCAGCAAAATATATCAGCTTTTGCCCTAAAGCTGTTTATCATCAACTCATCAAACATGCTTTCCTATCTGTTTCTTGAAATCTTTCCGACTTATATTTCCACTTCCACATGAGATTATGATCTAAGGGGTGATTGTAGTACAGCAGATGAACCCTGTCCTCCAGATAACACCAAAAAGGAGACATCACTTTCAACATCTTGATGATTTTAGAAAAGAAATATATGCTCAAAAGATGACGCTTGATGATTGTTCAAAGTACTTATTTAAAATGAGATGAAACAACACAATTGTTGATATTTTTTTGTGGTGGTGGTGGTGGGGGGGGGGTGACTTAATTTCTTCATGTTGTCTCAACATGTGAAGTTTATTTAGAAACTAATTTGGAGAGGATCACATGCTTATGATTGCTGCGGCTGGTCCCGCATTATCCAATTCATGATTCACCAATCAGACGATTCCTAAGCCACTATAAATACCCTAAGTTTCATATCACAGCCATCTTCGTTTTGAAGAATCCCCCCTTCCACCCCTACTCCTCCTTTCCTAGATGGGTGGCACGGTGGCCCAGTGGTTAGCACTGTTGCCTCACAGCAAGAACATCACTGGTTCTAGTCTTTACCAAGCCAGCCGACGTTTCTGTGTGGAGTTTGTACGTTCTCCCAGTGCTCATGTGGGTTTCCACCAGGTTCTCCGGTTTCCTCCCACTGTCCAAAAACATGCAACTTAAGTTAATTGACTAATCCAAATCGGCATCATAGACATGCTCCTAGTAAGTAGTCATCTCAAGAGCAATCACTATCTGTTCATTAGCTACTACAGCAGGGGAGTTCTTGAGATCTACCTGAGCTCAAACTCACCTCTCGCCTTGCAAACGGGAGGGAGCCCCGGGCTCGAGGATCTATGAGCTCAGGGCTCTCTCTCGGGACAGCATGCCAAACAAGCTTTATAACCAATCATCAGCTAAGTGTGAACTCTTGAAATATCGATTGTGTCACGCTCGGGTTGAGGGACATGAAGGCACAGGAAGACGGGATTAAACGAAACATGGATTTATTAACAAACACTTACTACAAACACGAGCACTGGAAGATACAGGAGACTCTGGGAAGACATGGGGTGACGACAGCATGGACAAACGACACATAGACACTACATCAACGCAATGACAATACACCGGACATAGACACTACAATACCGGACAAAGAATGAAACAAACAGAGGGGTATAAATACATGAGGGCTAATGGGACAGATGATACACAGGGGTGAGACACAGGTGGAATAAATGAACACTAAAAACGGCGGGAAACAGAACAAAGGAATCACATGACATGGGAAAAGCACAAGAAACACAACAACAGAACAGACACCTGACAGATTGTGTGGAACCCAACGTTTTTTTTACAGTGTAGCAAGTGAAGATTAAAAATTCAAGCAATTATACAGACACAACAAGCCAAGAATATTCTTCCAAAACATTATGCTTTCTATGATGGCCATGAAACTGCAAACTCAAAACAATTTTCACTGAATTCTTCTTCATGAGTCATTGTACCGAAAAACAGCAACTGTTAAAACTGTTTTCAAATGTAAGAGTAAATTACTGCAATCTCCTTAAGTCCTTGCCATAAATAAACAAAGATGGGTGAAGATTTGAAAGAGCAGTTTTTAATTAATAGTGGATAAATTGGCATGAGCGGTGATTAATCTGATTGAGGTAAACGTGACATGAACTAATTCGATTTTCAGGAAGGAGAAAGACGGTTCTGAACTGCTTCATGTCAAGCCAGCACAGCGTAGCATAAGTGATAAGGTGAAGCTAATTATTCATCGAATTGAATACATAACAAGTGAACTCATTAATAACATCATCCCTGAAGATGAACAGAAGACCAGTCAAATGGCAGACATCAGAAACGATCAACCAAAAGGGCTCTTATCAGCACGGCAAAGACAGAATAGCTTGAACTCCAAATGAATTAGTTGAACTTGCATTTTAAAGCTTGTAATGAAAACAAGACCCTCCCTGACTTCATGTAGACATTTTAAATACATTTAAATACATTTAACATACCCAGCAGGCACACGATGATCTTTAGTTCTATTTTGGTTGCGACATCAGGTGACCAAAATTGAAAGTCAATTAGCTGTCTATACCGATGTCATCTGGCGTTGATATTTGGTTGGTTTTAGGCTGTGGCATTGACTTATTAAAATCCCACATCATTTTAACGTCATGATATGACATCTATACAATGGCAAATCTAACATCATTAGCCGTTGATCTTTGTTTGATTTTATGTTGTGTTGTGAACTAACTAAAATTCGTCTTGACGTTGAAGTCTGACCTCAAACTGACGCTGGGTTCTGATGTCAACCCGATTTTCAAATACAACCAAAATTCAAAGTTAGTCTGACGTTGGTGTCCAATTTTAATTTTTCAATTTTACGTCTGTGTGACGTCTGGTGCCTGCTAGGTAGCCTACCATGATTCTATTGTGACAAAATTGGTAAAATTGCTGAATAAGTTGGATCCACCGTTGTCTTTTTGCATGTATAGCATAAATTAACTGTAATTGTAGAGTCCAAATTTTCTGGTACCAGAAATTACATATGGTATTAAGAACATGAACTGTTGATGCGTGAAACTCCCTAGACCGTGGGGTAGCATTGCATGGTGGTGACGTAATGACGCTAATCCATCTATGTATACTACTGTATAACATGTAAAACGGGAGCATGAACGGAACATTCTAAAAGCAACTAATGTAAACACATTAATCATATTATTGTCTTAATCAGATTAAAGGGATAGTTCATTTAAAATTATATAATTTACTCACTATTTACTCTCCAAAACGTTATAAAGTTTCTTTCTGTTGAACACAAAAGAAGATATTTTGAAAAAAGCTTAACACCTGTAACCATTGGCTTCCTTTATGGAAATAGATACCATGGAAGGAATGGCTAGCCTGCAAGTTTTCAGTTTTTCTTTTTAAATATTAAAAGATTGTGTTCAACTCAAACAGGTTTAGAACAAGTAAAGGGTGAGTAAATGATGAGAGAATTTTCAGCTTTAGATGGACTATCCCTTTAAGGTAAAGCATTGATGTCCATGAAAACATAGTCATTGACAAGTAAGCTAATTTCTGTTTGTCTTGGTCCAAAATCAAGCATTTTTCGCAAGAACTTGACAAATTTCAAAGGCTTCTTTGATTGGTGTGATAATGAATGTGATTGAGAAATCAAGTTTTTGGACTGATTCAAAAGAATATGAAATGTGAATTTTTGGACTAGTGGTGGCGATACAGAGTTAGTTCTAGAGACCTAGAAGTTAGACAGATTACTATTCATTACCATCACTGTACGTGCACCAATTTTCATTCTTTTCATTATGTACTTTCATGTAGGGCGGCCAAAAGTTAATTAATTCATTTTCCTTCGGCTTAGTCCCTTATTTATCAGGGGTTGCCACAACGGAATGAACCGGAGTGGGTAGCGATGTCGCCTCACAGCAAGAAGGTCACTGGTTCGAGCCTCGGCTGGGTCAGTTGGCATTTCTGTGTGGAGTTTGCATGTTCTCCCCATGTTCGCTTGGATTTCCTCCGGGTGCTCCGGTTTCCCCCACAAGTCCAAAGACATGCGCTATAGGTGAATTGAATAAACTAAATTGGCCGTAGTGTATGTGTGTGAATGAGAGTGTATGGGTGTTTCCCAGTACTGGGTTGCGGTTTGGAGGGCATCCGCTGTGTAAAACATATGCTGGATAAGTTGGCGGTTTATTCCACTGTGGCGACCCCTGATTAATAAAGGGACTAAGCCAAAATGAAAACGAATGAATGAATGTTTTACACAGCAGATGCGCTTCCAGTCGCAACCCAGTACTGAGTAACTTTCTTATTCACACACACACACACACACACACACACACACACACACACACACACACACACACACACACACACACACACACACACACACACACACACACACACACACACACACACACACAGGGCCAATTTTGGGGCCAATTTTGTTTACCCAATTCACTTATAACACGTGTTTGAATTGTGGGAAACCGGAGCACTCGGAGGAAACCTACGCCAACACGGGGAGAACATGCAAACTCGAAGCAGTGACCTTCTTGCTGTGAGGCGACAGTGCTAACCACTGAGCCACCATGCCATTCCATGACATTCTGCCTTGCAATAAAAATCAATGCAATTATGTCTCAATTCAGTCTCAGTGTTTCCACTTTGTTCATTCAAACCTAAAAGGTCTTTTTCATTTCATTCTACTAACTAATAGAAGATTTGCAGCATTTAACAAATCATTGTTTGCCGAACAAGAAAATTGCTTTTGCAAATCCCGTCTGAATGAAGTGGCCTGTCCGGTCAAACATTTCTCACAAGAACAAGCTCTTTATCATTCCAAAGACAACACAGTGAGGCTGTAAGTGCTTGCTTTATTAAAACAAAAGTACAGATAGGCAAACTCGTCGTTCGCTGGATGAATTTCCCCAGAGCCCCTGTTTGCTGAAAACACTTCCACGGGGGATTCAACCATCTGCTCAGCACAACAGAACCTGCTTGTAGCTTTCAGAAGTCTTCTGATATAATGAAACTGCAACAAATGATGCAAATGGTGACTCTTTCATTTTTTTTATATAACTGGAATGAGAGTTTTTTAAATGTATGGGAGAGGATGTGTGTAACCTCCAGATTCCTGTGCATCATTCACGTTATGAGAGAGATGAAGGCCTCATTAAGAGAGGGAGGAGAAAGAGAGAGGGCAAAAATGATAATTAAATCTCTTAATGAGTTTTCACAGTGCCTTCGAAGTTGTTTGTAGCTCTCAAAGCCTTCTTAGCATTCAAGATGTTTTTGTCTTTCTTAATATTCAGTACAAACTCATTGCAAACAATATGAAAATGCACTGCTGTACTGAATATACTTATATGACAAATATTAACACAAATGAATAGTATTTTAAAGGGCGTCTACTATAAACCATGTTAAAATGTATTAATAGCAATCATTATTTGCTCAAAAAACAGAACACATTGTAATGTACACAATTTTTTTAAAATTAATTAATTACGAATAAAACATTATAAGTGGGCACGGTGGCGCAATGGTTAGCACCGTCGCCTCACAGCAAGAAGGCCCCAGCTTGGCCAGTTGGTTTTTCTGTGTGGAGTTTGCATGTTCTCCCTGTGTTGGCGTGGGTTTTTCCCACAATCCAAAGACATGCGGCACAGGTAATTGAATAAAACTAAATTGTCCGTAGTGTATGTGTGTGCATGAGTGTGTATGGATGTTTCCCAGTACTCGGTTGCAGGTGGAAGGGCATCCGCTGTGTAAAACATATGCTGGATAAGTTGGCGGTTCATTCCTCTGTGGCGACCCCTGATTAATAAAGGGACTAAGCCGAAGGAAAATTAAGGAATAAATAAAACATTATAAGCTTGCTGTGTGGTGCTTAAAAGACCTTTTTGTCTTTTTGAGGCAAATATATTTTAATATTAATATAACATAAACTTCGGGACAATCAACCTCACAGCAAGAAGGTCGCTGGTTTGAGCCTCGGCTAGGTCAGTTGGCATCTCTCTGTGGAGTTTGCATGTTTTCCCTGTGTTCGTGTGGGTTTCCTCCAGGTGCTCCGGTTTCCCCTACAAGTCCAAAGACATGCGTTATATTTGGGTATGCTAAATTGTCCGTAGTGTATGAGTGTGAATGGGTGTGTATGGATGTTTCCCAGTGATGGGTTGCAGCTGGAAGGGCATCAGCTGCGTAAAACATATGCTGGATAAGCTGGCGGTTCATTAGGCTGTGGCAACCCCTGATTAATAAAGGGACTAAGCTGAAAAAAAGTGAATGAATGAATGAATGAATACCATAAATTCTCGTAAAATCTCGTAAAACCTTGTTTTGATACTATTTTCTGTTTTGTTATTGTCACAATTTATAAATCTGTTTCTTGTAATAACTTATTATAATTCCAACATTGGCAATACGTATCAAATAAAATATAATATAGCACATATCAGCTTAAAAGTTTCATTGGATTGAATGGATGTGTTACAAAAATCCAAATGTAAATCCTTCATGCGATAGCCATGTAGTTTTGTTTTTGAAATAGGAGCAACAGTGCCATCTAACCTACTGCAAATAAATTACAGCTTATATGTTTTTTCCCCTACACCTTTATGTAGGTTCACAGCTAATAATTAAAGCTAATAAGACATGCTAATACAACACGATGGTTTTGATACCCCTAGTACTGTACTGTACATACATTCTCCATTTAATCAAATACAAACATTTGGATAAAAACAATTACTGAATGTCTTCAGGCTGTTACGAGGGAATGATTCAAACTATTTCTCCTGATTTCATTGTCATTCAAGACAAATATCAGGTCGTGTCAGAGAAAATGAAAATGGTGATTAAAGCACAGCATGTCTGGAAGAAGCTTTCTAGCCTAATCTCCTTTCATGTTTCACCAAAATCTCTGTGCTGTCGGGGGAAATGGCGTTCTCTGACCGTCAAATAATACAAAAGAAAAAAACACTATATTATTTTGACCTGTGGCGTTCAGCTGAAGCGTGGCAGACACGGCGGAGATCAAACATTTATCAAACAACACTCTCAGTATTCATTCTCAGTGTGACGCAGATCTTCACACACACAAACGCAAGCACGCACACACACTTTAGTATTGGTGGTTTCTCGGTTTACAGGGACACTCCATTGGCATCATGTATTTTATACAGTAAAAACCGCTTATTACGCCTAACCCCCCTCACAGGAAACCTGTGGCAAAATTGTAATGTCAAAAGACGCCATTGAAGCGATAGAAATACAAGGAAATTAGCCACATGTCCTCGTAAACCACCGTAATAGAGTATAACTGTCATGTCATACAAAAAAGCGTCCTTGTAAACCACCAAAAGCAGTAAACACAAACACACAGTAGCCTGGGGTTACAATACTACTCATTGTGTTGAAAATTAAAAGTACAGTACATAATTATGCTGCTTAATTAGGTCAATTAAACATGGGAATGCCATTTCAACAATATTACTGGGAAACAATTAAATTTTTTTACTTTTTCAACACGATGCAACACAAGGCAATGTTTAACAGTAAACTAGTTTATGGAGCTAGTTATCTCATACGCATTTCTCTTCTCTGTGCGCTGTCAAAAACGTTTATTCATTCATTTTCTTTTCGATTTAATCTCTTTATTAATCAGGGGTCGCCACAGCAGAATGAACCGCCAACTTATCCAGCATATGTTTTAATGCCAACTGACCCAGCCGAGGCTCGAACCAGCGACCTTCTTGCTGTGAGGCGATTGTGCTACCCACTGCGCCACAGCGTCGCCCTGTGTTGAGATAACATAAAGGAATTAAGTTAACTTATTCGTTCTTACAAATTTAAGTGGATTTAACATAAAACAATTAAGTTGTCCCAAAAAACCTCAAGAATTGTGTTGTTGTGGCTCATTTTGAATAAGTAGTTTGAACAAATGACATTTTTTTAAGTGAACATGATGAAAAAACAAACAAACGTGTTAGTATTTGTATATTGTTGTTCTTTGATTAGTTTCCATAAATAATCAAATGTAAATTTGTGGAAAAAATAACTGATAGGTCAGCTTGACCAGACAATGCATTCGTGTGTGTTTTTCCCTGCTGTCTGCTGTAAGGAGCTTTGAAATAACAGAAATCATTCAGCGTAATGAAATGTAACCTAACGTGGTCCAGATCTGCCTAAATGTGAGAAATTATAGAACAAATCACAATGACATAAGCTTGCTTCTGCTACAGGACTCTACAGATCATTTATCTGAGTTATTTCATGAGTTAGAGTCAAAGGAATGAGCCCACAGGAGCTTGATAAGAACATAGTTGTTCATAATTCAAAATGACTCGATCCATTACAAGATATTAAAGTGCTGCGTCATCGTTTAACGCAATAATTACATAAAAGTGATCGTCTAAAATGGCAATCTCTGAGGTACTGCCTGAAATTAGATTAATCATAGAAATGTCAAACACATCTCATACAGTATTAAGTGTTGCTGTTTAAATGCTTCAATCTCTGAACCAGCATATTTCATATAAGAAAACAAAGGTTAATGACTTTTCAGCAAGATATAGATCATTCAAACACAAATACTTATCTGTTTGTATTAAATAAATTTATGCAGCATCTGTCAGAGAGCCTCAAACTCCTGCTATTGCACTGCTGGTGACCCACTGTTGTTCACCTGAAAGAATTATGTTTGTCTCTGTTGTGTGTGCAGTTCATTCTATAGGCCTACGGGTAAATTATTAGGTAGAGCTACAGTATATTCAGATTCAGCAGTGTATAAAATTGGTTTAGTCGCTGAAATATAAAACCAAGTCAGCCAAGAAACTTAATATAAAACAGTCATCCAATTGTCTAATCCTGTTTTATCTGTGAGCGCCACCCAGTGGACATACATATATGGCAACGGCTTTAAAAGTCATTTTTTTGTGCGTATTAGTGTGTGGCCTTTTTTCTAGCAAAATTATTTGATCCATCATACATATATTTAATGATTTATAGTAGACAGTAAATACAATGTATATTAGTGTATAAGTCATTTCTATAATGAAAGGTCTTGACAAGTATGTTTAGAGCAAAAACCACTTGGTGACTTATTAAAATATTTAACGATCACAGTTGCAGCCCCCAAAATACTAATTAATTTAGCATTTAATTACTAATTAATTAGTAATAAATAAATAATACTAATTAATTAGCATTTTAGACATTTATACTTTGCCACTTTATCCATTTGTTAGCAAGAAGTTTTAATAATTTAAAATTATGTACGACATATCATATGCAGTACAAGTTAAGTAATTTGTTGAATGATGATACTTATGACGCAACATTATTTCACCCATATTTTGTCAATTTTTTGAACAAAACTTATCATTCATTCATTCATTTTCTTTTCGGCTTAGCCCCTTTATTAATCTGTAATATGTTTTATGCAGCGGATGCCCTTCCAGCTGCAACCCATCACTGGGAAACATCCATACACACTCATACACTACGGACAATTTAGCTTACCCAATTCACCTATACCGCATGTCTTTGGACTTGAGGGGGAAACCGGAGCACCCGGAGGAAACCCACGCCAACACAGGGAGAACACGCAAACTCCACACAGAAATGCCAACTGACCCAGCTGAGGCTCGAACCAGCGACATTCTTGCTGTGAGGCGTTTGTGCTACCCACTGCGCCACCGTGTCACCAACAAAACTTATCTGAAACATTAAATAAGACATTTTAATTGCATATAAGTTTTCTATTTATATAAAACCATATTGTAAATTATTTTGATGATGACACGAGCACATATAATACAGAATCCAGAAGATATGAGGGTATAATAAAGTTCTAGACACATTATTACTTTTGCTGAATGCTGAAAATAGTGATAAATGTTCATAAATCCTTAAAACCCATATTTTATGTCAAAATTATTTAACATAAATATTTTAGACCTGATTTAAACCCCATAAAAATTAACTACAGAAGATTTGCCTTAAAGAAGAACACCCTGTGCTTCGTGAAAAAGGGCTCCAAAGCTGTCCCCCTTCAAAAAGCTTTAATTTGAACCACTTAGGTACTAATACATACCTTTGAGGTACTAATTTGCACCTTTTAGGGGTAAGTGCAGGTCAAAAATATACCTTTTTAAAAGACACCGCCCCAGTGATAGCTTTTCTACCTTTTTTTTTTACCTGAGAGTGTAGTTTACCATTACAATCGGTGCCTCTAAGACATAGAGATATTTTTAAGCTTTTATCTCATCAATAAATGTGTGCAAATTTTAATAGAATACTTCAGTTGAGTTCATTTCACCAGAAGGGGGCGCTGTTCTCTCATTCATTGAATTTGAGACACAACAAGATTAAAGATCCACAGACAAAGGTGTTGTTTTCTGACAAATCATCAGCTTAATTAATACCTAGTAAACTCGATTATGCTGTGATTTAAACTTGAATGCGAAGTAAAGGATTGTATTTATTTAAAACGGTTTTATAAATCAACTTTTTGTCAACTAAACTTACCCATTCCTGAACGACTGCTACAAAACTGGGGGAAAAAATGCACACATATATTTACTGAGACCAAAAAGCCACTTTCCTCTAGTTTGTTTTTCTTCCAGAGTTCAGACTGTTAACTTGCCTGACTCATTTTTCAGTTTTTGAGCTGGCCTGGTGAAGTCGTTTGGGATCGCTTGAGAACACAGGGGGAGGTGCTGAAATACCTCAGGTTTCTCAGTTTTGTTCCAGGACTATTGGATGAACACTTTTGCTTCCACATGCATTTAATGGCCGAGTTCAGGATTAAATCAACTTTTAGGCATGGTTTCACAGACAGGGTTTAGGCTAGCCGGGATTAAGGCATATCAAATAGGTCATTAGTCATTTTTAGAAATTTGCCTTAAAAAAACATTACTGGTGTCTATCATAAGACAAAACAAAGACACTTCTATATTTTAAGATCAATCTTTCGGTTATAACAGCTCAGATATTTTAGTGTTTAAGCCTTCCCTGTTAAACCAGCTGTTATACTTAAAGGGTTAGTTCACCTGAAAGAATCTGCCATCATTTACTTATACCCTTCGCTTGTCACAAACTTGTCTTGAGTTCCTTCTTTTGTTCAAAATAAAAGATGTTTAGAAACTTTTGAGCATTGACTTTTATAGTAGGACAATACATAGGCCTGAATAAAAACTAAACTAAACCATGAAGCCAAACTAAGCCAAAATAAAAAGTTATAAAGGATTGGAACCACTTGAGAGTGAATAAACTTATTTTTGGATGAACTAATAAGTTCCTTTAACATCACCTAAAACAAACCTTACACAAATGTAAACGGAATTGGTTTAGATTTTGATTAAAATGAACAGCAATATGTCTTTCTCTGTGAAATTTGCTTGTTTTAAATATGCTCGTTGGACTAGTGCTAGTCTCTGTTAAACTGTTCATGCAACAGAAAGCTGCTCACGCAGAAATGAAGATTTAAAGTTAGTTCACTCACCCTCAGGTCAATGTAGGTGACCTTTTATTTTGGCTGAAACTGTGGTTCTTTTAGGTGATTCCCAAAATGCAAGTCAATGGCCTGTCAAAAAACACACACACAATCAAAACAAAATGAATACCCAATTACACTCCAGACTTTACATTGATGTCTAATGGACTGAGGAATCTGAACAATACTTACATTATAGTTTGGAGTGCAAACTTCTTATCGCAGGACATACAGTACTCACACTTGAACTTACACACTTTGTTTCCTTCGGACGTGTGTGTTGCATTATTCATAAACATTACTTGTGCTTATCCTAGATGTTGCAGATTATATAAAAACAGTCAGATCTAATGTGCCTTTGCACACACATCATTATTCAATTCAGTCTTACAATCCAAATGAAGGTGCTCAGAATTGTTTGCAAGGTAATAATAGGGGCTTTCGCACCAGAGAAACCTTTTCAGTTCCTAGAACTACTGTATTAAGTACCTGCTTATTGTCGTGTTCGCATGACAGGAACTGGGAATGATTTTTTTTCTAGGATCACCTTTTAGGGGAACTAAATGAGCTCCTAGAGCAGGGTCTAATCGAGCACAGTAGGGACTACAGTGACGTAAGTGTATGCTGATTGGGCGAACACATGAAACATCAACACAGCATTTTAAAGTGTTAAAAGACCTACACATTCAGAAAGTGAATGCTAGCAGTATTTACCTGTTGCCTTTATCTGTAATGTTGTGTTCTTTTCTATATATGGTACTACAAGTTGTCATAGGTGACTTAATTCTCCTTTTTTGCACAACATCTAGGTTCCATCTCCATTATAACTAATCATACAGAACATATTGAAAACATAAACTGGCTCATGGCAACATCTGTCTATCAGTTGTTAATTTTTTTTAATTATTTTGTCGGTTTCAGAGTTCGTTTTGATCAAATGAATGCAACCAGGAAAATGGTCCAGTTGGAGATTAGTTCTCAGGGAACCTGGTGGCTAGTTCCTACGATATAACTGTGTTTCTATATCCTGCTGCGAAAGCCACTAATGTTCTAAAATATTAGCAATTTCCCTTCATAAGACCTCAATGTATCATCAGGAGCCATGCTTATTTATTTTGTTTTGCCTGTATATGTTTTTTTCCACTTACATTATGTAAATCATCAAGGACCACAGTTTCAGCTAAAAATAATTGTTAATGTTCTACTTAAGAAAAAAGCCACCTTGGATGGTTTTGGGGTGAATAAATTACCAGCGTACCAGCATTAAAAAAATTATTGGCTGAATTATCCCTTTAAAGGGCCAAATATGGTGAAATGCAACACTGTAAAATGCTGGGCTCCACACAATCGATTTTGTGTTGGGACAACATGAAGGAATTAAGTTGGCTTATTAGTTTTTACAAATTTAAGTTGATTGAGCATAAAACAATTAAGTTGTTCCAAAAAACCTCAAGAAGTGTGTTGTTTCAGCTCAATTTAAATATGTAGCTTGAACAAACAACAAGTGTAATTTTTTGAGTGAATGACATTCTGAAAAAAAAGACAAAACTAATACAAACTCTGCGACACGGTGGCGCACTGGGTAGCACAATCGCCTCATGGTCAATGGTTCGAGCCTCGGCTGGGTCAGTTGGCATTTCTGTGTGGAGTTTGCATGTTCTCCCTGTGTTGGCGTGGGTTTCCTCCGGGGGCTCCGGTTTCCCCCACAAGTCCAAAGACATGCGCTATAGGTGAATTGGGTAAGCTAAATTGTCCGTAGTGTATGTGTGTTAATGAATGTGTATGGATGTTTCCCAGTGATGGGTTGCGGCTGGAAGGGCATCTGCTGCGTAAAACATATGCTGGATAAGTTGGCGGTTCATTCCCCTGTGGCGACCCCAGATTAATAAAGGGACTAAGCCGAAAAGAAAATGAATGAATGAATAATACAAACTCTACATCAAAACACACGTTGGCCTTTCAATCTGTGTATTCGCAGTAAAGATCAGAGGATGTATTTCACCATCCCTATAATCATCAACCACCTCTGATCTAACATGAGGGATTTTCCACACCCCTAAACACACTGCAAAATCATTTTTCCGTCTTGTTTTATGGTAAATATTCTTAAAATCATTTACATTTACAGTTTTTTTATTGTTTCTGTTTAACGGAGAAAAGATTTTTCCTACACATTTCTAAACATTATAGATTTAATAACTCATTTCTAATAACTGATTTCTTTTATCTTTGCCATGATGACAGCACATAATATTAGACTAGATATTTTTCAAGATGCTAGTATTCAGCTTAAAGGGACATTTAAAGGCTTAACTAGGTTAATTAGGCAAGTTGGAATAATTAGGCAAGTCATTGTATAACGATGGTTTGTTCTGTAGACAATCAAAAAAATATTGCTTAAGGGGGCGAATAATACTGACATTAAAATGATTTTAAAAAAATGTAACTGCTTTTATTCTAGCTGAAATAAAACAATTAAAACTTTTTTCTGAAGAAAAAATATTATAGGAAATACTGTGAAAAACTGCTTGCTTTGTTAATCATGGTTGGGGAAATATTTGAAAAAGAAAAACAATTCACAGGCGGGCTAATCATTTTGACTTCAACTGTACTTCAGAAGTATAACAGAGTATAACAACCAGGCTTCTTGGTGGTTTGAAGATGGCATTGGGGTTGTACTTGCCCAGGAAGTCCCTGAATTACACTGCCTCCTTCTGGCCCCGAAACAACCACATCTTAAGGCTGAAATGCACAGATCTGAACATCAGCAGGTCAGAGTACATGTTAGAGAAAGCAATGAGTCGATACGCCAGCAGAGAGAACGCAGAGAAAGAAATAGGCGTGAGACACAGGGAGGGGAATGAGGATGAAGGAGACGACGTGGCAGTGTGTATTCCTGTGCTGCTTCTGGAGACAGACTGATTACTGAAGGTTCATCTGAGGTAGCAAAGACGTCCATGCAAGTTAAATAGTGCACTGGCAAAAATATAGACAAAAAAAGTGTGCATGAAATGTTTAAATTAAATACATGACTATATTACTTTATAAATGGTAGAGAACAGGTAAGCTGGGAAATATTTATTGGACCATTATGTTCTGGAAAATATACAGCTGAAGTCATAATTATTAGCCCCCCTGAATTATTAGCCACCCTGTATATTTTTTCGCCAATTTTTGTTTAATGGAGAGAAGATTTTTTCAACACATTTCTAAACATAATAGTTTTAATAACTCATTTCTTTTATCTTTGCCATGATGACAGTACATAATATTTGACTAGATATTTTTCAAGACACTACTGTTCAGCTTAAAGGCTTAACTAGGTTAATTAGGCAAGTTAGGGTAATTAGGCAAGTCATTGTATAACAACAGTTCTGTAGACATTCGGGAAAATCTATAGCTTAAGGGGGCTAATAATATTGCCCTTAAAATGATTTTTTAATTAAAAACTGCTTTTACTTTAGCCGAAATAAAGCAAATAGGACTTTCTCCGGGCCTCACGGTGGTGCAGTGGGTAGCACAATCGCCTCACAGCAAGAAGGTCGCTGGTTCGAGCCTCGGCTGGGTCAGTTGGCATTTTTGTGTAAAGATTGCATGTTCTCCCTGTGTTCGCGTGGGTTTCCTCCGGGTGCTCCGGTTTCCCCCACAAGTCCAAAGACATGCGCTATAGGTGAATTGGGTAAGCTAAATTTTCCGTAGTGTATGTGTGTGAATGAATGAATAAGTGTGTGTATGAATGAGTATGAATATTTCCCAGTGATGGGTTGCAACTGGAAGGGCATCCGCTGTGTAAAACATATGCTGGATAAGTTGGCGGTTCATTCCGCTGTGGCGACCCCAGATTAATAAAGGGACTAAGCCGAAATGAAAATGAATGAATGAATTAAGACTTTCTCCAGAAGAAAAAATATTATCAGAAATACTGTGAAAAATTGCTTGCTCTGTTAAACATCATTTGGGAAATATTTAAAAAAAGAAAAAAAAATTCACAGGGGGCTAATAATTATGTTTTCAACTGTATATATAAATTCTTTGGATGCACAGGATTTATTAGGATGGGTTTCAGTAAAATGTTAACATGTTTTATTCTATGAAGGTAAAAAATATATATAATTTGTCATTTAGAATAATTTTCAGAAAATGACGATTGGTCAGAATAATACATTTTCAGTTCAGTTTCAATAACCAAATGTAGACTTTTTTTAATAAAATCACAGCATCTAAAATGAATATAATAATGTCTGAAACTTAAATCGTAAATGAAACTTTCCATTTTAAGTAGATATGTGCTTCTTACTTATTTATGACAGAAAAATGGTTCATGAAAACAATGGCAGCTTATTTTTGACATTAAATCTAAACAAAAAAAGGGAAATTTTGACTTATTAAATGTCCTTTTTTCTTACAAGGCTTCCAGATCTTACATCTCTGCCTTTTACAGGTTTATTTTCCCGAAAATGTGAGTTAACATCCCATAATTCATTCATTTATTTTCTTTTTTGGCTTAGTCCCTTCATTAATCTGGGGTCGCCACAGCGGAATGAACTGCCAACTTATCCAGCATATGTTTTACGCAGCGGATGCCCTTCCAGCTGCAACCCATCACTGGGAAACATCCATACACACTCATTCACACACATACACTATGGACAATTTAGCTTACCCAATTCACCTATAGTGCATGTCTTTGCACTATAGGTGCACCCTGAGATGGAGCTTCTCGTCATGCAGTCGCTCCACACATGAGTCTAAAGAGCAGGTACGTCTGGCCACAGGTGTGTCATTTAGAGCCGAATGCAGGCTGACCTACAGATCAGCCATAAAATAGATGGTGCCTTGTTTATGTGAATATATTTCAATATATAAAGCTTTATTCAACTCTATTTTTAGTTTTAATAATGTTCATAAATTACTATTTCATTTTATTTCAGTAAATGTTTGTAATTTTGTCATCTTTTGTTTTCAGGCTCATTCTGAAAACGTAACCCTACTGTATATACATTTCTGGAGAGCGCAAATTATGTAACCAGAAGTATGTATGGCTGCATTTCGTCTTTAAAGCGCCATAACATACAATAAAATGCAATGTAGTTACTTTAAACATGTAACTTTAGTTATTTTTACTTTATTTTTAAGTAAATGCAGTCTTTTTAATAATGGCATCTTTAAAAAGACTTAATTATTTCAAACTTTTGAACAATAGTCTATTTATATGCAATAAATATCTTTCAACAAAATCATACTTTGTACTTTTTATCATTTCAGTCTTAGTTCAAATTCATGATTTCCATTAAATATTACTTTAATATTAATAAATATTAACATTATTATTTAAATTTCATCCTTCTTCGTCTAAAAATCCCCATTACAACTGCTATATTAAACAAATCAGCCACACATGCATACAGTTTCAATGGAGGACGTTTTCGCGTTGATGAAGGGGCTTCCTTTTTTTTTTTTGCGTTTGCTGGTGGAACAGCATGAAGTGTGAAAGTTCAGAAATGGGCGGAGCTCAGACGCCACTCAAAGGTGGGGTTTCTCAAAACAATATTTCCTTCAACCAATAAACTCCTCCCCCTTTGTTAAATCTGGACCACGCCCCCTCTAAAACGAGGGTCCTGTAAGAAAGCCCCTGAGTGACATACAGTGAGCACAGGCCCGTGATGAAAGAGGAGGAGGAGGGCTGAGAGGAATGACGTCCCGCCGCTATCATGCGTTTCGCTTCAGGCCACAGGATTCGGGATTGCATTCCTGCCTCTGCTGTGTTTTCCAGAGCTGACAGGCAGACTGAGACTCTGCAGGAGTGAAGAGGCATTCAGTGTCTGTGGAAAATGAATCACACACACACACACAGAGAGAGAGAGAGAGAGAGAGAGAGAGAGAGAGAGAGAGAGAGAGA
>CAIGQW010002378.1:10661852-10675024 GCA_903798125.1 Danio choprae
ATCGCCTCACAGCAAGAAGGTCACTGGTTTGAGCCTCGGCTGGGTCAGTTGGCATTTCTGTGTGGAGTTTGCATGTTCTCCCCGTGTTCGCGTGGGTTTCCTCCGGGTGCTCCGGTTTCTCCCA
This sequence comes from Danio choprae, assembly GCA_903798125.1. Taxonomy (NCBI): domain Eukaryota; kingdom Metazoa; phylum Chordata; class Actinopteri; order Cypriniformes; family Danionidae; genus Danio; species Danio choprae. The sequence continues at coordinate 10,661,977 of CAIGQW010002378.1, forward strand.
CAAGTCCAAAGACATGCGCTATAGGTGAGTTGGGTAAGCTAAATTGTCCGTAGTGTAAGTGTGTGAATGGACTAAGCTGAAAAGAAAATGAATGAATGAATAAATGGGAAAGGGGAGTAATTAAAATGTTTTAAAAATGTGTAATTTCATGTTAACTTTTATGTGCTTTTTATAATGTAAAAAGTTTTCACATTTTTTTATTAAATTAAATTAAATGGGAGAGGAGGAGTAGTTAAAATATTTTTAAAATATGTAATTTCATGTTAACTTTCATATGCTTTTATACAATAAAAACAAAACAAAACAAAACTAAATAAAATAAAATAAAATAAAATAAAATAAAATAAAATAAAATAAAATAAAATAAAACTAAATAAAATAAAATAAAATAAAATAAAATGTACTTGAAGGACCATCAGAAAAAGACATAGTGGAAAATTATATTCTTGCATCTCTGTGCTGGAGTTTTGGATCACGCCTGAGGACTAGTGATCATTTTATTTTATGGGTTCAGCCTCACTTAAATGCAGACTAGTTAGGAAGAGTTTTTTTTTTTTTTACAGGTGGAGTCTAACTGTAAACAGGTGGCCAGTAAGGAGACACTGTGAGGAGACCCAATCCTTAAACCAGTGGTACATTAAATAAATAAATAAATAAATATATATATAATAGATTTGACCCGGATTTAAAGAAGCCACTAACTAAAATGGCACAAGGAATGATAAAAAATAAATTCTTCCCCTTATGATCTAATATTTTATCAAATCAAATTAAATCAAATCAATCTATGAAGTATAAATAAAAATAGGATTGTATGTTAGACTGTTAAATGTTTCCCAGTGATGGGTTGCAGCTGGAAGGGCATCCGCTGCGTAAAACATAAGCTGGATAAGTAGGCGGTTCATTCCACTGTGGCGACCCCAGATTAATAAAGGGACTAAGCCGAAAAGAGAATGAATGAATGAACTGTTAAAATTGTCCAAGTCAAAGGAATTTGTGTTGGAGAACATAATACGTGGAATGCTAAGTCGTCTGGGCAGCCATATTTTCCATATTGAAAAAACAGTCAAACCCCTCCTCCTCTTTAACAATGTACCAATCAGACTCTTCACTTTGAGGAGTTTATTACAGTATATCATATTTCAGATGCACACAACATCTGCAAAAGTCTCTCAAATCAAGGTGGAGTCCTAATAAACAGTTCCCTCCCCTCCGCTCTTGATTGACAGCCCAAGGCAGCCAATCAGCAGACAGCACACTTAACTGCTGCGTTCTATCATTGGCATTCAGGTTTTCCATGCTTCCCACACTGTTGGAGACCACAGCAGCAGAGAGCTGTAATTGTGTGTGTTTACAGAGTGGTATATTGGTGCCTGGTGAAGTTGGCAGGGCAGCTAGCAATACTCAACATCCAGCACTTTTTAACACTTTTGTCTTCTAGTGCTTCTGAGATCCGAAAAAAACTTCTAGTTTACAGCTCTGTCTCACTGCAGCAGACTAAGAGTGAGTGAGTTTCCCAGATGTGTGATGATATACTGCACCGTGTTTGCCCTCTTCGAGTTACAGAGAGAGAGAGAGAGAGAGAGAGAGAGAGAGAGAGAGAAAGAGAGAAAGAGAGAGAGACAGCTGGACTCACTTAAACTGTTCCTTATGTGTGCTGTTATATGGAAAAGATTTCACCGTTTGCCTTTACTGAGGCTGCTTTAGCTTAACCATTTAATCACCCACTCATACATGCAGGATTCAGCGTTATGCTCTTAATAGCTCGACTAAAATATTAACAATTATGCCAAGTACTTTGCATGCATGCAAAAATATGAAACTATTATTTTATATATGTGAATCAGTTCATTTTTGTATCTCTAAAATTGTACATTATATCTGTTAATGGGCGGCACGGTGGCTCAGTGGTTAGCACTGTCACCTCACAGCAAGAAGGTCACTGGTTCGAGTCCCGGCTGGGCCAGTTGGCATTTCTGTGTGGAGTTTGCATGTTCTCCCCGTGGTCTCGTGGGTTTCTTCCGGGTGTTCCGGTTTCCCCCACAGTCCAATAAGTGGATTGTTCTAAGTCCTATAAGTGAATTGAATGAACTAAAATTGGCAGTAGTGTATGAGTTTGTGTGAATGAGTGTATGGGTGTTTTCCAGTGCTGGGTTGCAGTTGGAAGGGCATTCGATGCGTAAAACATATGCTGGAATAGTTGCCGGTTCATTCTCCTGTGGTGACCCCTGATAAATAAGGAACAAAGCTGGGAAAATGAATGAATGAATGAATGAATATCTGTTAATTAACAGTTATATGATATGTTGAAACTGTTCATAGTTCACATTTATTTATGCTTTCAGATTGCATTATGGGACCTTGATCTCTGCTTCAATGTTGAAAATTAAACTGTATTTTTATAAATGGACTGTTATTGACATTTTTTATAGCTTGAAACAATATGTAGTCATGGCTGGTTATGTAAATTACAGTACAAAATCCGCTAAGTACCTTTTCTGTTATTTTACATATTTATTTTTTAAAGTGTAGTCTTATTTCTAGTGAGCTGTTATTGGTAAACATAAAATCAAATGAATGAATTAATTAATAATAATAAATAAATACAACCTGATCTCCAGGTTGGAGGAAAGTCCTTACCCCAGGTGGTATCTTGGGGTTTTGTTCACGAGTGAGGGAAGGATGGAACGTCAGATTGACAGGCGGATTAGTGCAGCGGCAGCAGTAATGTGGTCGATGTACCGGTCCGTTGTGGTAAAGAAGGAGCTGAGTCGAAAGGCAAAGCTCTTGATTTACTGGTCAATCTACGTTCCTACTCTCACCTATGGTCATAAGCTTTGGGTCATGACCGAATGGACAAGATCTCAGATACAAGCGGCCGAAATGAGTTTCCTTCGCAGGGTGGCAGGGCGCACCCTTATAGATAGGTTGAGGAGCTCTGTCACCCGGGAAGAGCTCAGAGTAGAGCCGCTGCTCCTCCACATCGAGAGAAGTCAGCTGAGGTGGCTCGGGCATCTGTTTTAGGGATGGCTTCTAGACACCTACCTAGGGAGGTGTTCCAGCCATGTCCCACCAGGAGGAGGCCTCGGGGAAGACCCAGGACACGCTGGAGGGACTATGTCTTTTGGCTGGCCTGGGAACGCCTCGGGATCCCCCAGAGGAGCTGGAGGAAGTGTCTGGGGAGAGGGAAGTCTGGGTTTCTCTCCTAATACTGCTGCCCTCGCGACCCGGCCTCGGAAAAGTGGTTGAAAAGGAATGAATGAACGACTAAATACAGCAAATTTCAACTACTGTTATAATCAATTTATCAGTGAATCTCTAAAATTGCACATTATATTAATGTTATGAAATACATGACCAATAAACTTATATATGCACTGTAAACAATGCTGGGTTCCACACATTTCCTTCATTCCTTCTAATACAAATTGATTAAGCTAACTTAATTGTTTGTTTTTTTACTAATTTAATTGGATTGAACATTAGGGACGCTCCGATCAATCAGACGGAGATCAATATCGGCCGATAATCACATTTCATGACTGGATCTGTACTCGCTAATCTGGCCGATCTCATGAACCGATCACAAGTGTTTGTTTACGAGTTTACAAGCAGAGGAAGACGCATTTGAACATCTCATTCATCAAATATGCACTCCAAACTTTTTCTTGATTAAGACGCATTGAATTATTCTTTCATCGTTTGCAATGTGACCAATTTGCATTGTTAGTCATTTTTCTTACCAATGTTTTAATACGTTTTATCTATTATTTTCTGTAAAGCTGCCTGTAAAATGCATGTAAAATGCATGACATCACTAAATGATTATAAGAGACATCCTTCATTTATTCTTTTAGGTAAGGAGAGATCTCCACTTAATACTTAAGAGGAAAAATGTGCTTTATGAAATGACAAAGTTATAGCTTGGAGCATCAGAATCGGTACTCTGTATCGGCCGGTCACCATGATGAGAAATCGATCGGCTGCAAAAATCCTGATCGGAGCATCCCTATTGAACATAAAACAATTAAATTGTCCTAAAAAACTTAACAATAGTGTTGTTTAACTCATTCTAAATAAGTAGTTTGAACAAGCAGCAAAAGTAATTTTTTTGAGGGTGGTTTTGGAATAAATTAAACAAAATAAAAACAATTAAAAAGGAATTTGTGTCAATAAACTGTATTGTCAGAAAGCTAATGATGATGATGATGTTGATGATGATGATGAAGCCTTTATTTATTTGTGCTTTTGTAATAAATAAATGAAATATGAAATAAAAAACAAAGATTAAACCATTTACTTTACTCATGCATAAACATGAAATTTGAGTATCTAAATATGTAATAAAAATTAGTTTAAAAGTCAGTAAAACTAGAATTTTACAGTGTAATAATTGAAGAACAAATCTGATTATAAGTTTTATTTATCCTACAATACGATCAATATATTATTTGTGCTAGACAACTCTTTTCTGCTCCTAAAAGGTATTATATGTCAGGTCTTTACTCTCAAACCACTGCAGACCCATCTACCAATTTAACTGGCTGTGCACTCCTGTGACATTGTGCTTGTGTATTTTTATACCTCTTATTATGCCTTTGCTGACCAGACTTTGAGTCATGTGGACACGGAATAAAACTAACTATGTGTTAGGCAGAAGCAAGGGTGGTTCCCGGCTCCGATTCTCTCTTCTCTGTTGAAAAGACCAACATTTTTTGATTTATCTCACAGATTAAGAATGCTGGATCTAGCTGTCAGATGGTGATGGTTTTAAACAGCAGATTTCTATTTGATTTTGTACATTCATTAATTAATTAATTTATTCATTTCCCTTCGGTTTAGTCCCTTTATTAATCAGGGGTCGCCACAGCGGAATGAACTGCCAACTTTGATTTTGTACAATCAGTTATATTTACATTTCAAAAATGAAATGCTAATGATGACAAAAATCTGTATTTTCAACTCAAGTATTTTTGATTAGGCCTATTAATGTAATTAACGTTAACAGAATAGGAAAATAAAAAGCAGGCCTATGTCATATCTGTATTTGAAGAAAAGACAAATCGTCTACTTAAGCACAAGTTATCCATAATCACATTAATTAATCTCATACTTGTCTCATTTTAGCATTTAGTTGTTTATAGTGAGGGAATTCATGATCATCGTTTAATGAGGACGTGCGTTCAAACAAAACTCAAACCAAACTTTCAGCGTTTACTAATCTAGCGTCTCTGATTGGCCAGTCTGACCACCAACTCACCAAAACCGCGTGTGATTGGTTGTAAGGCTCAGTATTGCGATAAAACGCAAAATAATGCAGCTAATTGTATCTCTTCATTCTTTTTGCACTATAATGAAAGCGTAATATTTTATTTTAATTCTGCAGGGCCATTTTATTCCCCTATAGCACATGTGTCAAACCCAGTTCCTGGAGGGCCGGAGCTCTGCACACAGTTTAGTTCAAACCCTAATTAAACACACCTGATCGAACTTATTGAGTGCTTTAGGCTTGTTTGATACCTACAGCTAGGTGTGTTGAAGCAGGGCTGGAACTAAACTCTGCAGGTATCCGGCCCTCCAGGAATTGACTTTGACACCCCTGCCCTATAGCTTGATACAGTCATCATTATTGATCATTTCAGAACATACCTTGAAAAAACTTGGTGTTTTCAAAGGTCACTAATCTAACGTGTCTCATTGGTTACTGCATTTACCAACTCAACAAAAAAGTATGTGATTGGTTGTCGCTGTTATAAAATATGAATAAAGAAATCCACACAGAACTGAAAAGCTACTAATTGATACTCATACTTTTTTCAATGCAATCACAACAGTTGTAAAAATGTAATGTAATTGTGGTGGGCCATTTTCAGCCTATATATTGAAATAGTGGGTATTTTTGTTAATTCCTAACAACGCAATAAAAACTTTCCAGTGAATAATCTGATTGGCTGCAGCATTTACCAACTTAACAGAAACCTGTATGATTGGCTGTAAGTCTCAGCGCTGCAATTAAACACACACACAAAACAAAATCGACAAACATGTAAGCCTCATGCTGTTAACTGCTACTCTTCATTATTTTTTCATCTAAATCTTGACAACCATTATAATTTTAACAATGCAGAGTTGCTTTTTGTCTCGTTATCTTTAAACTTCGGGTCATTTTTGTTAATCATCAACCCTCAACTGATGTGTCATACAGTATGATTTTCTCCACTCATGTTTTTTTGCAGCAGATTTTTCATATGGAAAGGTCATCACCGCAGAGTCCAAAGTAAGGAAAAAAAGGATATCAGCCTTGGAGCATAGCCTGTAATTTGAAAACCTCAGTCAACTTTCCTTCTCTCTGTGCGACTGTGTCCTCTTCTCAGTCAAATGAGCTCTAAATTATGGGAGTGTGTGCTCCTCCTCCTTAATGACCCACTGTCTAGCTGTGCTTTCTTGAAGATGGGATAATTCACATGCCACACCAGCAGTCTAGCACTCTCTCTGCTCACCCACAGTGCCTGTGTATCCCATATATACACTTCTATCCATTCGACTCACGAGAAGTCCATTAAAATAGGCTACTTATATTATGTTTAAGCAATGAGGTACACTATGAGAGGCTTTAAAGAGATAGTTCACCCAAAAATGTAATTTAGCTAATCCCCAGGTCATCCAAGATGTAAAATCGTTAGCGAAAACTGTGGTCATTTGTCATTTCTAAAACACAAGTAAACTGCTAAGCACTTTGAGAGTGAAACAATAGGCAACACAAAATTAATACATTTGGCTAATTGAGGTCTCATAAAGCAAAGGGATTAGTCTGCGCAAGAAACTAAACACTAGCTCGAGTCTCTTTAAATGCAAACACTTTGAATGCATCTTAATATATAAGCCTATATTGTACATTATGTCACTACCTAAACAAGTAGCTCAGCATTGGCAAGTAAACATACTGTGGTTAAAATGTAAAATAAAGCAATAAGCCACAAAAAAAGTCATGGTTTGCAGTGAATATAGAACAGCTAGGGGGAATATAATCATTACAAAACACTTGAAACTCTCTGACAGTGAAAGCAATGAAAACAGAAAATAACTATACATTGTAATAGAATGATTTAGCTCTATTGCTAACATGTTTTGAACATTGCTAGCCTAGCTGTTCCTAGAATGATTTAGCACTGATAACATGTTTTAGTAGCATGTTTTAAAAAATGTGCAGGCATGTTTTGCTGCTGTCAGGACAGGAGACGTGTTTCTGACTCCTATGAATTGTAATGGGTGTGAATATAGCTGGGTTTTTTAAATGCAAATCAGAAGCATTTGAATCTAGTCGTTAGAGCAGCTCACAGTGGTATTGGTATTGGTAACCTAGTGACCAACAGCAAACAATGCAAGAATAATGGAGACAACTTGGTCACATGGATGTACTGTATGATATATGAAAGCTTATCCGGCAGAGCTTATTACAAATGCAATTACATATTACAAGTCCAAAACTACCAAAAGTCAATTCTGTCAGCACACAATGGTGTTTTGATCAATTACAAAAAATATAGCAGGTTTTGTTAACTCTGCTTATAGAAAATGAAGAGCAAAACAATCTCAATGTTTTAAAATTATGATTTAGTGACTAATTCGTATGAATTCATATCTTGTAAGTTTTCGTACAATGTGCTCATCCCCCAACGATGGTGTTGGTTGGGTATAGGGGTGGGGTTGTGGGGGCACACCTCCTTTTAAATATCATATATTTTTGTGAAATTGAAACTACTTGTTTGACAATATGTAAATAAGTTACATTTTCCCCGTCACTGACAACCCACAAGAGTTGACTGCATCCATGAATTCCACCCATTGATCTATATATAATACGACATATAATGGTATACGTATATATAATTCTCTATTATCTGCCATGTTTCTCACTGACATGCCCCCGACTCAGAAACTCTAAACTTAAAGAAAATGTTTCCCACTCATAATTAAGACTTTGTGGCCACATCCATGTGCAACTCATAAATACAATTTATCCACCATGACTTGAATGCACCATAACATCAGTAGTCTTAGTCTGCATACTTGGTGCACACCAAAGCTCAAATTGAAACAGACACATATTTAAACAAACTGCAATTGCAATTGTAGCTGCACCAGATATAACTGGTAACACTTTAGTTTAGGTCACAATTCATGATATTAGCAAACAATTAACTAACACTACTAGCTTAATAAACTACTAATTAGCTCATCGTTGGATTTGCTCTTCAGTGCTTGGGCTTTCAGCAGTGACATTAAGGGTATACTCACACTAGGCTATCAGAACCGTGCCTGGGTGCATTTCCCAGTTTGTTTGACAAGTGTGAGTTCTCCAAATCCTGCCCAGGCATGGTTCAGTTGTCCAACCCTGGCCTGTTGTAAAGTGTGCCAGAGCGCGGTTCGTTTGGGCTTTGCCATAGTACGCTTGTAGTGGGAGTGCAAAGCACGCCTGAGCGTGAAACTGAAAACATAACGTCACTTTTTACGACACGACTGTTTTATATGGATTTATTAGTCATTCTCACTTTTCAATGAACGTGAACTGTTATAGTTTATTAAATATATGGTTCATCACATCCCAGATGACTTAAAACCAGGCGAAATAATACAAAACAATATAGCTAAAGCAATCTTCATTGTACGGAGCGAGAGTGCTTCTCTTCAAAACTGAACAGTCGCATCACCGATGACGTAATCCTGCTTGGACTCGGAAGGTAAAATTGCATTGTGAGTGCAGGCCAAAGGGGAGAGGGAAGGGGGGACAATCACGCCTGGTGTGAGTACACCCTTATATTACACTGATCTGAACTAAACTAGTCTGAAATTTACTTCAGTTAGTTTCAGTTTACTAAAACTTCTATGTTAAGCTGGTTTGAAACAATCTATATTGTAAAAGTGCTATAGAAATAAAGATGAATTGAACTAAATTAATAGTTAATGAGGTAGAATGTGGGTTTAGGTTTTGGGTAGAATTAAGAATGCAGAATAAGATCATACTTTATAACTACAAATGAACAGTTAATATCTTAATAATTGGCAGGTAGTAATAAGCCAGTAGTTTATAGCATGAATATAGCTTTAGTCACCTAAAGGGTTTCCATTTTTCTAAATTAAACCAAAATCTGCCGAGAGTAAACAGCCTATTTTTAACATATAGTGCTCTTGGTAATTCATCATTTGGATGCCGTCCTCTAGTTAACCTGTGAAGCCGCAGTGTGTTTGCAGATGGTTTTCACACTTGTGTATGAATGCATTAGACTCGCGCTCTGACAGACACACTGCTATGAGACTCTTGTTCTGATCGTGTTGCTGCTCGATGGCAGGTGTTCAGTGGATAAACTCAAACATGGTCGACAAACCTCCACTGCTCTGCCTCTAGATGTGGAGAAACTGGGTTGAGGACACAGCCAATCACACGAGGCCTGAGCTCAGCACATCTGGAATCCAGTAACATACAACTCTAGCAAAACCACTGGGAGTTATGTGGAAAACAGCAGAGCTCTGCAACATGGCCGTCTAGAAGAGCTGAGAGACTTCTGAAGAGCTGCTGCATAAGAGATATCAAACATTATTTGATCTGGATTAATAAATTATTTATGCGTCTATGCTGTTTCAAAACCATTTTAAATCTCTGGATTATTATGAAGATGCCTTATTTTATATGCAGAATATGGTCACATACACTACCTGACAAGTCTTGTTGCCTATCCAAGTTTTAGGAACAACAAATAATTACTTCTAGTTGATCATTTGGCATCAGAAGTGGCTCATATGAAAGGCGAAGGCCTCTAGATTATGCTTATTTTAACAAAATAAAATATGATCATGCCTTGATTTTTAATTATTTAATTAGGACAGTAAGGTCTGAATTTGCTTAGACAAAAGTCTTGTTACTTAACAGAAATAATGTCCAGTATAGAATATAAAGTCATGGTGCAGTGGAAAAAATATTAAAATCATGTATGACTCCCATGAGCTTGGAGGACTGCATCCACACATCTCTGCAGTGACTCAAAAAACTGATTAATAGAGTCATCTGGAATGGCAAAGAAAGCGTTCCAGAGTTCATCAAGATTCTTTGGATTCATCTTCAATGTCTCCTCCATCTTACTCCAGACATGTTCAATAATGGTCATGTCTGGTGACTGGGCTGGCCAATCCTGGGGCACCTTGACCTTCTTTAATTTCAGGATATTTGATGTGGAGGCTGACTTATGAAAGGGAGCGCTATCCTGCTGAAGAATTTGCCCTCTCCTGTGGTTTGTAATAGAATGGGCAGCACAAATGTCTTGATACCTCAGACTGTTGATTTAAATAATTATAATAATTATTAATTGGGTCATTGTATTTATAGACAAAATTATTATTATTATTATTAATAATAATATTATTATTATCATTATTATTATTATTATTGTTATTATTATTATTATTATTATTATTATTATTATTAACAGAATTGTTGTTATTACTGTTGCTATAAGATATTGTATTACTAATATATAGTTAAATAGGTTATATAAATAGGTTTATTATTATGTTTTATCACAATACTATTATATTTACATATTTTATTATTATTATATAAAAAAACAACAATATTGTTAATACTGTAACTATAAGAAATGGATTTAATAATAATAGAACAAGCGATGGGTTGTCAAATATGGACAAACCCAACTCAATCTGTGGCTTAATTAAGTGTAATTTAAATTGACCGTTGGGTCTGTCCATATTTGACCCAGTGTTAAATTACAACATCCCAGCGTTTTTAGAATGAATACTCCACTTCAGACAATATCACTGAGTTATCTACTTCAGCAAGTGTCTGAGTATGTTTTCCTTCTAGCTCTATCACACCACATGCACACTGTTCTTCCCCTCGACTCAGTTCAATCTGCTGAATTACATGTTTGACTGAACAGGCTGCAGTTCCTGACCATCTTTCAAACACATTTGCTCTCTTGTGCTCCTCCTCCTCAGTGCTTTAACTTCAACAGAGCTTCGGGACATTCCTGCAATGACTAATATTTTTCTGGCACACTAAAGTGAAGCTCAATGGAAAAGAAACAGTGCAGTCGCCATTTTAACTAAACTCAGCTTTTCTTGGCCTAAATAGTAAGCATCACAATATTTGCCACAGTTTAGAATTATAAAAAAAAGGATATTAAAGGGATAGTTCACCCAAAAATGAAAATATATTCCCTATTAAGTTTCTTTCTTCTCTTGAACACAAAAAAGATATTTTGAGGACAGCTGAAAACCTGTAACCATTAACTTCCGTAGTAGAAAAAAACAGATACTATGTAAGTCAATGGTTACAGGTTTTCAGCTGTTTGGTTATTTTTTTATTCTTATTTTGTGTTCAACAGAAGAAAGAAACCCGTAAAGGTTTGAAACAAGTAAAAGGTGAGAATATGATGACAGAATTTTCATTTTTGGGTAAACTGTCCCTTTAAGGCAAGACACTGAGATTAAAACAAACACTAATATGTACCACTATAAATCCTTTAGATTTTATTCCAGAGGAATATTCTCATTCATTTGCTTCGGCTTAGTTTCTATTTCAGAGGTCAGGGAGAACATGCAAACTCCACACAGAAATGCCAACTGGCCCAGCCGGGACTTAAACCAGCGACCTTCTTGCTGTGAGGCGACAGTGCTAACCACTGAGCCACCGTGCCGCCCCAGGAACATTTTCATTCTAACATTTTATTATACAAAAAAACCTACTTTAAACTAAATTATGAAGTGATAAAACAATTCTTCTATCTGACTAATATGTCAAAAGAATGCTACAAATGTATGAAAATTGGTGCGTATTTAATGAAATAACTTGTCATTTGCTTATTACAATTATTCATTCATTCATTTTCATTTCAGCTTAGTCCCTTTATTAATCTGGGGCCGCCACAGCGGAATGAATCGCCAACTTATCCAGCATATGTTTTACGCAGCGGATGCCCTTCCAGCTGCAAACCCATCACTGGGAAACATCCACACACTCTCATTCACACACATACACTACGGACAATTTTAGCTTACCCAATTCACCTATAGCGCATGTCTTTGGACTTGTGGGGGAAACCGGAGAATGGGGAGAACATGCAAACTCCACACAGAAACGGCAACTGGCCCAGCCGAGGCTCGTGAGGCCCCTTATTACAATTATTAATACAGAAATGATTGCTGTTCTTAATGTTATCATTCAACTGGGGATATATAGTAGTACATATTAGTGTTTGTTTTAATCTCAGTGTGTTGCTTTAAAGGGACACCCAAAAATGAATGAAAATATTCCTCTGGAAAAAAATCTTCAGAATATAGATATGAATAAAACTGTGAAGTTTGTTTGAAGAGCTACTTAATGGAGCTATATGGCTTTCATTTTTAAAAATACGGTCTTTAAACATATGTATTGTAATTTATAAACTGTAATTTATAATGTGATCTATAAACAAACTGCTAAAGTTCAACAAAACAAAAACACAAGAAGTGTATTTCGGATGTTTCCTTTACATTAGACTGAACAAAAAACATATATGGAAAGCCAAAATCTGAAAATTGACAGGTGCAAGAAACACTTTTGCCTTCAGTGTCTTGCCTTAAAGGGATAGTTCACCCAAAAATAAAAATTCTCTCATAATTTAATGATCAAAACCTGCTTGAGTTTCTTTCTTCTGTTGGAACACCAAAGACGATATTGTGAAAAATGCTGATAGCTGACTTCCATAGTCATTTTGTTTCCTATATGGACGTCAATAGGTACCAGCAACCTTCAAAATATCTTCTTCTGTGTTCAACAGAAGAAAGAAACTCATAAAGGTTTAAAGCCACATGAAGAAGTGTAAATGATGAGGTATGTTTAAGTTTTGGGTGAACTATGCCTTTAAAGTGTGTCCTACTCAAAGCGAGCAAGTACTTGTGAAACTGTGGAATCTGTGTACAGACGCTATTAACACACCTGACAGCAATGTGTGTGTGTGTGTGTGTGTGTGTGTGTGTGTGTGTGTGTGTGTGT
>CAIGQW010002378.1:10677710-10711754 GCA_903798125.1 Danio choprae
AATAATAATAATAATAATAATAATAATGTCAAGAGGGTCTAGTGGGAACGTCCCTGTTTTTCTTGTCACATGACAACAAAATGGCTTCCTGCATGTCAGCTAAGCCACATCAACTCTTTCCACACAGGGAAATCTTTATTTTATTATTTACAATATGCTGCTTATATATTTAAAAAATTACACACAAATCAATATTTCAAAATAGTTAATAATTCTTTCAAATATTTAGGTCTTTTAATTTTTTTTATAAAAGTCAATTTGTTGCTGTTGTTGTTGCAATTTTAGTCCTTTAATGATTTATAATTATTATTATAAATACCAATTTTACTGCTTTAATGATTTAATGATTTGATCATTTTTACATAAATCTCAATATACTGAAGATTTATTTCGTTTTCCAACAATTTCAGGGCTTTAATGAGCTTAATTATTATGTAACTTAACTCTATTAAACTCTAAGTACCAAAAAATTACCTGAAAGTAGTCATTTACGTCTTTATATATATATATATATTTATTTTTTTTTGTACTTCTAAATAATTGAATAGATAAAAGATTTACCAGCTCTGTAACTCATTGTATGCACGATGCAGTAAAGCTTTAGTTTTTAGCACAAACTAATAACAGACTGTGACTAGGCTATATAATTTATAGCCTATATGCATAAAAAGGGCATCCTAGAGCAAATAACTGCATAAAACCCCAAAATGGACACATCTTTTGCGCATGCTGACGACGTGATCATACAGTAATGTTTTCACAGTATCTAAACAAACTTATTAAGCCTGCATAGCCAGTACTAAAGTATCTTCAGTTAATGAAATAAGCGGTATCTCCCGCGAACGCGCCCAGACGCGCGTCCCGAAGAGGTGTCGAGCGCGCGCGGAATCAGATCCGTCCATCTTCACGCGCAAAAGAGCCTGAGAAAAACGCAAAGCTTTTCCCTTTCAAAGCTCGACCATGTCCACGTCCTCAAAAGAATGGATCTAATTAAAACGTTGTACTCGTCATCATTGTCAGAGCATTGCCAAAGTCAAAGAGAGAGGGGGAGAGAGAGAGCGAGAGAGAGAGAGAGGCAGGGATGAGGGCAGAGCTCGGATGACAGTCATATAGAGGCTCTCTCTCCATTGGTTTGGGGTTCACTCTGGACACGCAGTCAAGGGAACCTCCTGCCATATAAATAGGGCTGGTCGCTCTTTATTATTCTAGCATCACGGCAGCAGGTTCCTGCTAAGTTTGGAGTTTATACCACAACTGTATGCCTGCTTGAAGTAGTTAAACCAGGGCACTGCGGCACAAGGAGTCTGCATGTCGGTTTAGACATGCTCAGCTTTGTGGATACCCGGATTCTGTTGCTGCTTGCAGTGACTTCGTACCTAGCATCATGTCAATGTAAGTTTGAAATATGCTTTTTTTTGTCTAACCAAAGGATCTTGAGGCTTATTCTTTCTTCTTCTACTGGATTTGCTGCGCTTGTTTTGGGTTGAATCATGCTGGGAAGTTACCTCAAGGAAAGCTAGAGCTGCATCTGAAGAATTGAGGCGTTTCCTTTTGGCTTTTCACGTAAAATCCAGACGGATCTCTCTTTCATTTTTTTAAATGGATTCTTCGTGGTCTTGGATATTTTCATCTGTTGCGTTTTGAGAGACGGAAACACGTGTCGTAGTTGTTTAAAAGTATGATTTAAAAATAAAACAATGAAGAAACAAACTTTAGTGTATTATGAAAGTAAAGAATAGGACGTAGTACCTCATCTTTGTCTCAGACTCCATGAGTGTTTTTTTAATTATAGGGGTCTGTAAAATCCGCCCCCTGCTGGCTGAAGTCAGTAACATCATATCGAGATGGCATCATACAATTCTAAACTGTCTGGATTTTAATGAACTCTTTAAATAGTGGGAAATTATTTTTATTAGAAATAATAACTAAATGTTAAATCACATACGCAGAATAGCTTTAAATGTAGGCCTGAAATAAAATAGATTAAAATAGATTTATGCATCTAAAACACACACACATTAATCTATTTAGTAAAACACTCTTAGTCGGTTAGATAAACTTCATGTTAATTACTTTATAGATTAGTTTTGGAAAAATTGATTTAGAAAAAAAGAAATTGGCATGTCGTCTGGCATGAGGTCATCATCCAGCTGTCAAACACGCCACCTGGTGGAGAGTAAATGCCATCACATATTGCGTCTCCCACTGGGTAATAACTGCAAAATCCGAGTGGATGTCACAGTTTGCATGACAACCGGAAGGCCTAAGCATGTAAACAACACCTGATGACCTTACATGCATGCTTGCTCAAATAAATCTATAAATATATTAAACTTAGGACGGGACAATGCTATATGTATTATGAGACAGAATATATTTAAATGAAAAAAAGTCTAAATATACATAATCAAAAGATTGCATTTGTTTTGTTTTATAGAAATAAAATTAATAATAATTGATCATATATAATATTAATAAAAATATTACTATAATTTAATTTCTTGTACATTGTAACACATCCTTAACATGTTTTTTTTAAACAAAGATTCAATGTACTATAAAACAAATATTAAAAAATGTAAAAACAAAATTCTAATATTTATAATATTATTACAAAAAATTTTTTAAACAAGTATAAGGATTCGATTAATGCTTTGAATTTTTTTAGACCATGAAACACACTACAATATTTACACCCACTCCTATGGATACGAAATCATAATAAATGCAAGTTTAGCAAAATATGCAAAATAGATCAAAGTCAGATCAGGCCTACTAAAATCAGGTTGTCATATTTAAGCAATCATCACATTCATTGCAAAAATACCATTGCATTATTTTTCTATTTAACACTTATTTTTGCATGCATTTGGCATAAACATTTACATATTTCTGTTGCATGTCTAGAATCATAAACAGTAGCCTCTTCTGTTTTTTATAAACAAAATGTGTCAACATTCATAAATTCAACATGATGGGGCGTTCATGACTCTAACGAATAACCTCTGTCTTTTTCTCTGTTTTCCTCCTCAACCCCATCGTCATCACACAGCGGTCAGTATCCAAGTTATCCCAATCACATTAATAGAGATATTTACCTTATCTGATCCCAGATCTCCAAATGGAGGATGATGATGATGATATTCGGTGAAGAAATCCTTTGGTCGATCTCAAATATTCCAGAGCATTTCGGATATCGGACTTTCTGGGTTTTTCCTTCTTGCCTGTGACGGGAAGGAGGAAAGCACGATTGGCTCGAGCAAATGTCAGTGAAACTAGAGACCACCCTACCCTGCATAGCACACAACCTGGGCACAATGGCTCTTTTTAGATGGCCTTCTGAAGAGGTGGACTCAGACTAACAAAATCAACATGCTGCCGAAACTCCTCCAAGCTGGCGGATTTTGCCCAGCAGTTCCCTCAAGTGGACAAAACGCATAGCATAGATTACTGGAATTGGCATAAATATGGAATATTATTTGGGATTGACTCAAAACTTCTCACCTGAATATCACATTGATCACTGACAACAGAAGGTGCTTAAAGGAGCGGAACAAGAAGGATGACGTTTTATGATGTTGACTAGGCCTGTGCGCTCCTTTGCGCACCTCTGTTGAGTGTGTCTTCACTGAAACACATGATAAACACTGGACAGTGCATGCAATATTTGCAGATTAATGTGCATATTTGCAGTTTAAAGAACACAATATATTAGAAAGATAGAATAAATGTGTTTAGTTATTCACTGTTCTCTCTGCATTATATAAAATTCTGGATGTAGAGTAGCATTGTTAATTTGCCACATGCAAATGAAAAGCATTATTAACATGTAGAAGCTGTTATAAATTGGTCTATCCCAGTTGTTTGATTATAGTTTGCTCTAAACAGGGCCTCAAGGGACCAAAAGGACCCAGAGGTGAGAGGGTAAGTTATACCGTGATTTTTGCTATATTTTAAATAGGCCAAAGGATGAATTTCAGAGCAAGTGAATGTCATGTTATTTAAGCTATTCTGTTTAGCGACAAGTTTCAGTTTCACTTATGATAAAGGCTAGTTCATCTCAACACTGTAGATTTAACTCACATTTTATAACCATTTATTGTTGTCCCCAACAGGGTCCTAAAGGACCTGATGGAAAACCCGGCCGACATGGACTTCCTGGCCCTGCTGGCCCTCCTGGGCCCCCTGGTCTTGGTGGAGTAAGTTTCCATTTCAGACCAAAAAAAAAACAATTCTAGAAAGCTGAATCTGTTCATTACATTGCAGTCGAGTGTTTGTTGTTATATTTGAGACTCACGATCCTCCCAATACCCCATGACACAGTCATATTTAACATTTGACCTTTAACCTTTGACCTCAAAAGGCCTTCCAAAAGCACAAGCTGTATTTATTATTAAACACATGGATGGAATCTGTTTCATAATTTAATAATGAAAAAAGAAACATTTAGGAAATGTTTCGTCAGTAAGAGTTTTTAATAATATTGGACTATTATTCGATTTTTGTAGAACTTCGCTGCTCAGTATGATGGCGCTAAAGGACCTGACCCCGGCCCTGGACCTATAGTGAGTTCATTGCACATTACATTGCTATGATGTGAATCCTCTCTGTTAATACATACAAACTAAAGATATAATTATCACCAACATTTGTTACTATAACTATATAACCATAACAGTGTGCTGCAAATTAAATATTAGCCTTTTAGTCTCATCATAATATCTAAACCATTTCTGATCATAATGAATCCTCAGACTCAGATCCTCGTTTTTACTTTCACTTTTGCAGGGTTTGATGGGACCCAGAGGACCTTCTGGATCTTCTGGTGCTCCTGTAAGTACTTTAATATTTTTATTATTATTATCATTATTATATTACATGAACTTTAGATTTGATTCTTTATCAATATACACTTCTATATATATTATGTATATGAAAACAGTAATTCAATTAAATATCACATTGCATATAGCATATGATATTACATGGCTCTAAAAATAAATATAACATATATTAATGTGCTTGTGAATAAATAGGGAGCTCAAGGACTGCAAGGACATGCTGGTGAGCCTGGAGAGCCCGGACAGGCTGTGAGTACTCTCGGTCAACACTGTATTCACACAGTTTGGAAATTATGTTTGCACTTTAACACTGATTTCTCCATCTGTCATCCCTTTACAGGGAGCTATTGGTGCTCGTGGCCCTCCTGGACCCCCTGGCAAAAACGGTGAAGATGTGAGTGCTATAATGCCATGTGCTAATGCTGAAATTATAACCTAACCAAGCATGACTCTATTCATCTTCTTCTCAAAGGGCAACAATGGCAGACCTGGAAAGCCTGGAGACAGAGGAGTCCTTGGAGCTCAGGTAAGAGCTTCATAAATGTGTAAATCAGGAATGTATGCATCTACCTTAGTAATATTTCTAACAAGGATCTTTTTTTAATGTTTTCCAAAGGGTGCCCGTGGTTTCCCAGGAACTCCTGGACTTCCTGGCATGAAGGGACACAGAGTAAGTTAGTGGTGTTGAGAAGTCATAAGAAGACATTTTTTTTAATAAGCTGAAATCAGAGTAGTTTCATGCATTTACAAAAAGAAGTCGAGGTCTCATGATCTTAATATCTTCCTCCTCAGGGTTACAATGGTCTTGATGGACGCAAAGGAGAGCCTGGCGCAGCTGGTTCCAAGGTAAAATCACACACACATACACATGTAAAAATGTAATACCTTAAAACGTTTCAGACTACGCAGATATGCACCTTTCAAAATACATACAATTATTCAGCTTTGTGGAATCAAAGTGCAATTCATCTTATGCTAATTCGCTAATGCTTAAATATAGAGGCCATTTATTGACATCAATTGTTCCATTAAAGGAGTTTTAACATTACACACGTTTTTAATGGTGTAAATTTTTCTTTGGATTTAAAATAAAAATTGTTCTACACGTCAAGATAAACTGTTGTTTTAAGTACTGCTCACTGAAATGTTATTAGAGGGACTTAAAATGGTTCTGTGGCACTGATGAGAAAACCTGGCAACACTATATGGGGACAAATTTTTATTTATGTAATATGATGTGCCAATGCTGAACTTACAACTTACTTTAACTCTACATGTTTATTTATACACTGTCTTCACTGTGAAAAACAAGTTTAGTATGGGAAACAATGCTTACTTTTAACAAGTTCCTTATTAGCTTGCTTATTGACTGTTTTTAGTACATAAAACACATATATTAAAGGATAGGATAGTTCATAAAGAAATGGGAATTTCTCTCCCTCAAGTTGATCCAACCTATATGGCTTTCTGTTATCTGTTGAACATAAAAGAAGATAGTTTTCAGAATGTTGGAGACCGGTGGTCATTGACATCCATAGGAAAAAATACTTTGTAAGTCAGTGGCTACTGGTTTTTAACATTCTTCAGATTATCTCTCTTTGTGTTCAACAAATAAAAGAAACAGGTTTGGAAAAGTGGAAGGTGAGTAAATTACGTTTTGTTTTGTTTTGTTTTTTTGTTAAACTATCCGTTTAATCCTATCCCATACTTAGGGATGGTTAAAAAAACCAAACATTTTACTTGACTTTAAATGGTTCCAAACCTTTAGTTTCTTTTTTGCGTTTAACACACACAAAAAATGTTTTGTAATAGTATTTTGAGAAATGTTGGAAAAGCTGGTAACCACTGACATAGAAAAACTGAAAAATATTCTGAGGAAGTTCGTGGTTACTGCTTTTCAACATTCTTCAAAATATCTTTTTGTGTTAAACTGAAAAACTCACACAGGTATAAATCAAGTGGAGGATGAGTAACTTAAGTTCACTTTTAACCACTACAACAATTTGACCAACTTTTAAGCAGTAAATTAGTGGCTTATTTAGGCAAAATTTGTAATAATTGTGAATATGTTTTCCAAGTTTCAAAAAAAAAAACTATTTTGGAATCTTAATTTGTAAGAGTGTAAAAGAAACAATCTTTAACGATCTTAAAGGAACAATCTTTGTTGTTCTGGTATGTTTTAATGTTCTGACTTGCGATACAGTTTTTTATATTTGAAAGGTTTTACACGAATAAAATATTTGAATTCACATTATCATATTTTCTAGTCCATATAATGATCAGATTTATTTTAAAGACTCATATTTGTCTTTTTTAACAGGGTGAGAATGGTGCCGCTGGATCAAATGGAACCCCCGGACAGAGAGTAAGTCAAACATTATTAAAATGAAAAAATGTATTACTATTATTATTATTATTATTATTAGTGTTGTTATTACTATTATTATTATTATTATTAGTGTTGTTATTATTATTATTATTATTATTATTATTAAAATATGTCATTTTACAAGGCCTACTTATTTGAACTGTTCATCTTTGGTTCATACCTCATTTCTCGTGTTGTACAGGGTGGTCGTGGTCTTCCTGGTGAGAGAGGTCGTGTTGGCCCTGCTGGCCCAGCTGGTGCTCGCGGTGCTGATGGTAACACTGGTCCTGCTGGCCCTGCTGTGAGTATCTGCCCTTTGACTCCTGAAATGTGTCATATGGTGGAGCTCGAATGTAGAAGTAACACATTTTCTCGTCTTTCAGGGACCTTTGGGAGCAGCTGGTCCTCCTGGTTTTCCTGGTGCCCCTGGACCCAAGGTATGATGGGTGAAATTGAAATATAAAGCCAGCCTGGCACCTCTGTGTGAAAAAATGTGGCTAGTAGATTAACAGACATGGTGCCAGTTCATATCTTTTGATTAGATCTAATGCTATATATATATAAAAAAAAAAAAAAACACCCATTCTTGTCTTAGGACAATTTTGGAAAATGTTTTTGACCCACTTCAGATGTTGACTACTGTATACACACATAGATATATAATATATATAAATGTAAACATATAATGTATTTCCTGAATCTTAGCAACTGCCCTTCTATTACAAACTGTAGTTTAAAAAGCCTTCAATCTTTGACAGGGAGAACTTGGACCTGCTGGTCCCTCTGGACCATCTGGAGCTCAGGGACAAAGAGGAGAGCCAGGCCCGAACGGTCCCGTTGGCCCCGTTGGCCCCCCTGTAAGTACATTTCAAATCATTTGCAGATAAATTGGTTTGATTATCAATAAGAAGAAAAAGTAACATCTGTCTTTGTATTTTTACAGGGTAACCCTGGTGCTAATGGTATCAATGGTGCTAAAGGAGCAGCTGTAAGTTTCCATACCATACATACAGCATATAAATAAATGTGTTCACTAGAATTTCAGAAGTACAGAATTACCATACATACAGCAATGATTTTACTGTAAAGTCACAACTGAATTATATTTTTTTGCTATATAAATTATTGATAAACTGCACAACATTTTTGTGGGTGTCTTTTGTAAATCAGGGTGAAAGTGTATGATAGTTTTTCAGAAATAAACTAAACAGGACATATTCTACAATTTAAAGGAATTATTCTACAATTGATGTCTTCCACAGGGTCTACCTGGAGTTGGTGGTGCCCCTGGTTTCCCTGGCCCTAGAGGAGGCCCTGGCCCACAGGGACCTAGTGGAGCTTCTGGTCCAAGAGGTCTTGGTGTAAGTACATCTGATTAATCCTAACAGCTGCATTCACATCGTACTGTATATTATTGATGAAATATTAGCTGATTTTAGGCCTTTGGTTTAAAAAAACTAAACAAAACAAAAAACAGGCTGGAAAGTTTTATAGAAACCATTAGGTCAACGATGAGATTTTTTGGTGTTGCATCAAATTAAACTTACAGTGACTTTTAAAACATTTTATGAACATTAAATGCAACCGTCAACTGTGACAAATGATGTAGTGAAATTAAATATCAAAATATGAGTGAAATATGTTGATGTAAAAATGAAGAAAAAAACAAAACATACTGACAGACACATGCTAAAAAATAAGGAATAAGTGATCATACTAAATTTAGTAATATTTAAAAAATTACAAAAAATGAAAATAAAGACATTAACAAAACATTTTATAAATAAACAAATACATACATAATTAAAATAAAGCTAAATTACACTTATTGTTTTGATGTTTAAAAACTTGATCTTTGTCATTGACTCATGGAAGAAAAGGCAGCTTTAATTTACATTAACCATTTATTTTAGGTCTATGCAGTCATTTTATTTAAACAATATTTCAAAATAATAATTTGTTAATCATAAAGAGGGAGAAAAGTAACTACTAGTAAGATCAGAATCAGATGGGTTTATTGCCAAGTGTGCTTACACACACAAGGAATTTGTTTTGGCTATAGAAGCTTCCAGTGTACATAAAGTGACAAGTGACAACACATGAGATAAATATGAAAAATACCACAAACATTAAACAGAGATGCAGTTAGTCAAAAAGCTCTGGATGTTGAATTGTATGTACAGATTTGTTATAAATATACAAGTTATAAGGTGCTGTGTACAAATGCGTAAGATAATTTATATGCGTAAGATTAGATGCTACTAAATTATTACTTTAATATGTTCAGTATCCTTTTTTTTTTTTTTTTTTGGAGCATGACTGCTCATTTGTTTTTGTTTCGTTTTTTTCCCATTCAGATATTGTCAGATTTATAAATTTCCCACTCTAAGTCTAACCTTTGAACTGTTTTAATGCTTAGGGTGATCCTGGACCCGTTGGAGTGAAGGGAGATTCTGGTGTGAAGGGAGAGCCTGTGAGTCTAAACACTGTCTACATATTTTATAAAGTGTTTTCTATAAGTGTTATAGAGTGCTACTGTATGTCTAAATGCACTTGTTCACTTCATTCTTCATATGTTTTCTGTACAGGGTAGTGTTGGTCCTCAGGGATCCCCTGGTCCTTCTGGTGAGGAGGGCAAGAGAGGCTCAACTGGAGAGCAGGGACCTACTGGACCTTTGGGACTGCGTGGACCTAGAGTAAGTTTGACTCTGTTTTGTTTGTTTTATATATATGCAAGGGGATCTACCTTTAAACTGTAAGCAGCAGATGTCTGTAAGAAAAGGTTCTAGATGTACAGAACAAGTACAAAAAATTGTAAAAAGTAAAACTCCAGTGAATTGCGAGAGACTTGCTGTAAGAAAGATAACAAGTACTCACTGAGTTTAGTCCAATGCTTAATTGTTAACATAAAATGTATGTTTTCGTTTAATAATATTTATTACTTCTTATTTTTATTAAACTATGTACATTAATGTTTCTTGCAGGGAGCCGCTGGTACTCGTGGTCTGCCTGGTCTGGCTGGCAGGTCAGGCCCAATGGTAAGAGTCAAGAAATATTACCCATTTTGTACTGTATAAAATTTGAGTAGAATAGCATAAAATATTTTTATTTAATTAAGTTATTTTAATTGATATGCATATACAGTAGAGGCCAAAAATGTTGTCTTCAGAGGACATTTGCACAATATTTGCTTTTATTTATCAAAATATTGGGATGATTTTATATTGGGTTAAGGATAACGCCAAATTTGTTTAAAAGTATTTTACTAAATTAATTGGCTAAGCTACAGCTTATCATGGCATGTTTGTATTATTAGGCAATGCAAACAAAATGCATGTGAAAATAAAATGTACATTGACTACAGTTTAATAATTTATTAATATTTTATTGGTTAAATTTTGTATTTACATAACCTAATTCCCATGTGCATTTCTCAATAAACTTGCATCATTGGGTTATTACCAGTGAAACAATTGAAATATATTGCAAATACAAACAGGACATCACTATTGGCCACAACTACATTTAATAATTCTCCTGCTAATCACTGTAATTCCATGCAGATTTACATTGATCTGAAGCTTTAAGACTCTAATCTATTAATGTTGTACCTCAGGGCATGCCTGGTCCTCGTGGTGGTGTTGGTGCACCTGGAGCCCGTGGACCTCCTGGAGATGCTGGTCGTGCTGGTGAGGCTGGTCTTGTTGGAGCCAGAGTGAGTATTACAATCAACATCCTACTATGCATCTCTCAAGTCCACTGTGTATCATACAAGTCCATCACTTTTCATCTTTTCAGGGTCTCCCTGGTAGCCCTGGCAGTTCTGGACCCCCTGGAAAGGAAGGACCTTCTGTGAGTTCATAGTCATCTTACACATCTAGTTCTTGAGTGACCCAAAGTAATGTGTGAAAACATGCAAGCAATATGCATAATGCTTTGTGGTCACTCATCACCACTTCATATGCCATATTCTAGGGTGCCGCTGGTCAAGATGGTCGCACCGGACCCCCTGGCCCAACTGGACCTAGAGGCCAGCCCGGTAACATTGGATTCCCTGGTCCCAAAGGGCCTTCTGTAAGTATTTTGTGCAAGTACTTAGAGATTCAAATAGCAATATTTCAATTATCTTATCAATCAACCTCTTTGCAGGGTGAGGCTGGCAAGCCTGGTGAGAAGGGACCTGTTGGCCCTACTGGACTGAGAGTAAGTACTTCAGAGAGAGAGAGGGGAATACCTGCTATAAACCTTGATCAGTATTCAGTGTTAAGGAGTGAGTTATAAGCTATTGGGCTCCTCTGATTTAGTTTCTCTTGTTTCTTAGGGCAGCCCTGGTCCTGATGGTAACAATGGTCCTGCTGGTCCTGTTGGACTTGCAGTAAGTCGGCCATCTAAAATGTTCATAAAGACTATCAGTGTAGATTAGCACATTACTTGTACCTGGTTCTCAATGGTAACACAACATTTTCCACCACATTTAGGGTGCCCCTGGTGAGAAAGGAGAGCAGGGACCCTCTGGTGCTCCTGGTTTCCAGGTCAGTGTCACGTCATGCTTGTTTATACTTTCACATACCTTTGCAGTTTATTGTACAGTCTCCGCTCAAACTGAAAGTACGGTATACAATTAATTAAAGAAGCATTTCTTAACCTTTGTAGTAATTTGTACACTCAAAACCCCATTGGTAGGGCTTAAAATCCAATCCACTGACAACAAATGATTGACTTTAAAACTCAAAATGGACAATACAGTGGATTCAAATTTTGTCCAAATAGCTTGAGGTTTTATTGCCGTCACTTCCGGTGCAGTTAATGTGAAGAATTCCAGAATAGAAAAATCACCACTTTGGTGTACCAATTGCTGGCCTGTTGGAAAAATATAACAAACCTGTATAAGTTTGATGCTGGTCCAACTGGTGCATGCTGGTAAAATGAACTGACATAATGCCGGTTAAACAAGCTAGTAAACAAGCATAGTCATGCTGTTCCCAAAGTAAAATAAAGCTTAGTATTCCTACTGCTATAAACGCAACAAGATTCCCTTACTGCTCACAGCTTGCAGAACATATCTAATGCTGGTGACCAGCAATGCTTGACTTTTTAACAGTGTGGGAATTACTGCCATGGGCAAATTGTACAAAATAAAAAATCCCGCATGTACCTACTTTTAAAGTGTCTATGTCTTCACAATTATTTATATTATTCAATCTTAACAGGGTCTTCCTGGTCCTGCTGGACCTGTTGGTGAGGCTGGCAAGCCCGGTGATAGAGTAAGTTCTTGTCACAATCTTGCATTCAGCATATAATTATATTATATATATATATATATAATTTTTTTACATTCTGCAGTACTGAATATTTGATGATCAGTTGTAAGTATATGAATTACCTTTGATTTATTGAACAATAAAGAACATGGATTCATTGCCCAGCCGCAGTTTTTGGTTCAGATGCATAGTGCTGGATCTATAATGTCATATAAATAAATAACAAATAATGAATCTCTCAACAGGGTATCCCTGGAGATCAAGGTGTTTCAGGACCCGCTGGCGTGAAGGTGACTTACCCTTCTTAGATTTGCTGTTCTGCTCTTTATAATCATAGAGTATTCTCAGGGCAATAAACGGACTCTTCTTTCTCTCTTTTCTCACTGTTTAGGGAGAGCGTGGTAACCCTGGACCTGCTGGTGCTGCTGGCGCTCAGGGACCCATTGGTGCTCGTGGCCCTTCTGGTACTCCTGGTCCTGATGGAAACAAGGTATGTATACAGATTCACTACAAATGCTATCTAGATAAACTGTTTTTATTAGTATATCTGACAAAATGTGTATTATTCAGGGAGAGCCTGGTGCAGTTGGACCTGCTGGTGCCCCTGGACCACAGGGATCTGCTGGTATGTCTGGTGAGCGTGGTACTGCTGGCACCCCTGGAGCTAAGGGAGAGAAGGTATGTTTTTAAACAATGGTCATGGTCGCCCTGATGATGCTGTTTACATGAAAACAAGAATTTTTCATGTACGCCATTCTATATTGAGTGTGTTTGCAAATCTACTTGATTGCTTGTGGACTAAACACATTAATCTGATATACAGGGTGAGGCTGGATACAGAGGACTGGAGGGCAATGGTGGAAAAGATGGTGCCCGTGTAAGTATCCCATGCATTTTGATCTGATTTCACACTTTAAAAAAATCTAACGTATTTTAAATTTACGGTACTTCTTCCTCAACTTACTTGCAGGGTGCTCCTGGACCCAGTGGACCCCCTGGACCTGCTGGTGCTAATGGTGACAAGGTAAAGAGTATTATGTCAGCTTTTATGCCGAATCAGAGATTATTGTTGGTATGATGGTATATTATTAAAATGTAACATTTACAGCAGCCCAAAATTACTATTTATTGTTTAAAGCTCAACATTACATAATAAAATAATCATAATAATTTATGATGATTAAGGGCTTTACCAAAGTTTTTACCTTTTAATGGGGCAAGTAGTTTGCCTCTGACTCAATGCTTGAAGAAGAAAACCCTGCTGGCAACTGTCAAAAAATGGCCAGATATAGGGGATCACTGCTGCCCTCTGCTGGAAGTATAAATAACATTCCATCATTTAAAAACACTGGACTAATGTTAAAGCCATTACCCAATTCGATTCCATTTCAATACTTTGTATTTAATCATTATTAGTAATCTCTGAAAAGAACAATGGTGACTGATCATTTTTACTAGATGCTCAACAGCAATTACACATTTCAACATTTATTTAAATGTGCCACAAATTTATACAGGAATTTATTCTCCACACGTTTTACATCTGTCTTTGGATGTCTTCTTAGAACTGTTCTATGCCACTTTTTAATATGTGAAAACAAATTAGATATGTTTTTTGTTTTAATATGTGCCAACAATTTAAACCATTCGAAAAAATTTGAAAGCCATTTAATTCAACATTGGTTATAATTGAGCTTTATTGATATGCATTAAGCCCTAAATGTGGTGAGACTTGCTTTTCCAATGCTCTTTTAATTTCTTTGGACAAATAGAATAAATGTGAAATAGTGTAAAACATGCTTAGCATGCTAAGCTAAGATGCCTTTAGACTTTTCTATATTTTTTTGCAACCAAAAAAGTAACCTGTAAATAATTAACTTGTAAGACTGTCAAAAGTACTTTCTTCAAGTAGCTGTAAAGATCATTCTGACCCAACCAATCTGTGTCTTCTTCCAGGGTGAGACTGGATCCTTTGGTCCTGCTGGACCTGCTGGTCCTCGTGGTGCCCCTGTGAGTTTTCTGTTCATTTATTTATTACTTCCAGGATAAAGTTTTTTATCATACAAATTGTCCTATGACGTGCATTAGATATTCACATCACAATTAAGCACTCGACAATTTTGTCATTTGTTTTAGGGTGAGCGTGGTGAATCTGGCCCTGCTGGACCTTCTGGTTTTGCTGGACCCCCTGTAAGTCCATGTGAATTCTGCTAATGTTTGCCACTAATAAGAGCTTCTTAGGGTTTCAAGCATTTAGTTTTAGATTTAAAGATGTTTTAACAGCTCTTGCACAGAAAACTGACTGGTACACAATGCGTTTTGCAGGGTGCTGATGGCCAGACTGGACCAAGAGGTGAGAAAGGACCTGCTGGTGGAAAGGGTGACACTGGACCCGCTGGCCCTGCCGGTCCCGCTGGAAATACTGGACCCCTTGTAAGTTTGACATTACAAATATGCATTATTTTGAAAGGATGTCTGGACAACATTTCTATGAAAAGACTTTTGTCTTGTGCATCTTTAGGGTGCTTCTGGTCCTGTTGGCCCATCTGGTGCCCGTGGTGACAGTGGTCCCCCTGTAAGTACTCTTTTACAGATTGATTTATGATATTATGATCCAATTTCCTAGACATAACTCATTAATTTTTGGTTTTATCCTAGGGTCTGAATGGCTTCCCTGGTGCTCCTGGTAGAGTTGGACCTCCTGGCCCTGCTGTAAGTAAACTCAGATTATTGTAAATATACAATATACTTCATTTTAGAATGTAATGATTTTTGGTCATACATGTAAAATGTTTCTCTTCACATCATTTAGGGTATTGTTGGACCTTCTGGTCTCACTGGTGCCGCTGGAAAGGATGGCCCACGTGGTCCTCGTGGTGATGTTGGCCCTGCTGGTCCCCCAGGAGAGAATGGAATGATTGGACCTCTTGGTCTGGCTGGTGAGAAGGGACCCCCTGGAGAGGCTGGTGCACCTGTAAGTTCTATCTGAACAAAAGCATCAATCTCAAAATATTACCAACTATATATTACATCACAATAAACTTTTATTTTTGTTCAAAAATAGGGAGCACCTGGACCTGCTGGGCCTCAGGGTCAGCTGGGATCTCAGGGATTCAATGGTCTTCCTGGCTCCAGAGGTGACCGTGGTCTTCCTGGTCTCCCCGGAACAGTTGTAAGTGAAATGACTAACCTCCTCATTCTGACTGTACTCAAATTGATAAAAAAAAATTGTTACAGTGTAAGTCTGATTTTGAGTGTGTGTTCTTTAGGGTGATGCTGGAAGACTTGGCCCTGCTGGTGCCCCTGGTGCCCGTGGACCCGGTGGCAACATTGGCATGCCTGGTATGACTGGTCCTCAGGGTGAGGCTGGACGTGAGGTGAGTTATAGACTTAATTTATCATAACACCTTTGGTGGGTACTTTTTCATGCAGTATTTACAATTGCATGTGTTGTTTTGTAGGGAAGCCCTGGCAATGATGGACCTCCTGGCCGTCCTGGTGCTGCTGGAATTAAGGTATATATATTTTTTATATGTTACTTTTGACTACATATTTCTTTATAAATATTTCATACGCATTTATTCATATTTCTTATTATATCTTAGTAAAAATACTAGCTTTAATAATCAATAGTGTGTTATAAATAAACAAAATAATTGTATTATTTTAACCAGGGTGACCGTGGTGAGCCTGGTTCCTCTGGACCCGCTGGATCTGTTGGTTCTCCAGGACCCAATGGACCATCAGGCGCTGTTGGCAGACCCGGAAACCGTGGTGAATCTGTATGTGTCAATTAAGCTACAGCATTTACTGCATTACATGAGATCATACCATATATAATCAATCCAATTTCTCATGTATACTCCCTTTAGGGTCCTTCTGGTCCTACTGGTGCTGTTGGACCTGCTGGAGCAAGAGGTGCACCTGTAAGTATGTCAGACATTATCCTTCTCATAAGAATTCTCAAGTAAGGAGCCAGTCTATGAACATAGACTCCTTTTAAGTAATATCTCCTTGTTTTACAGGGCCCTGCTGGACCTCGTGGTGAGAAGGGTGTTGCTGGAGAAAAAGGAGACAGGGGTATGAAGGGACTTCGTGGACATCCTGGTCTGCAGGGAATGCCCGGACCTAACGTAAGTTAAATGTCTTTTTCCAGTGAAAAAGTTGATTACTTCTCATCCAAATTAGTATAATGACTGTGCATTAAATATTCTAAAAGAAAAACTAAAATTTCTGTCTTATAGGGTCCTTCTGGTGACAGTGGGCCTGCTGGTATTGCTGGACCTTCTGGTCCAAGAGTAAGTAACTTTCTCATTCTTAAGATTCAGAACTCTGTCATTAAATTAAGGAAATGTGTAAAAGTAATTTTCTCCAATTTGTCTTCAGGGCCCAGCTGGTCCCAATGGCCCCTCTGGTAAGGATGGTTCAAATGGCATGCCTGGTGCAATTGGAGCCCCAGGACAACGTGGTGCCGCTGGATATGTTGGACCTGCTGTAAGTCTTGCCATTCTAAGTTTTCAGAGACAACTAATTGTCTAAAATAAGACAGAAAAAAGAAAGAATAATATAAGTAAAAATCACACCTTACCTTGAGATGAGAGACTTTAGATTCCTTGGAATGAGTAAACAAAGTTGTACCTACAGTATAAATACAATGTGTGGTTGATCAATGGTCCATTTGACTGCAGGGTCCTCCTGGATCTCCTGGTCTTCCCGGACCCCCTGGCCCATCTGGTGGTGGATATGACACATCTGGAGGCTATGATGAGTACAGAGCTGACCAGGCCTCTCTCAGAGCCAAGGATTACGAGGTGGATGCCACCATCAAGTCCTTGAACACTCAGATTGATAATCTGCTTTCCCCTGAGGGCTCAAAGAAGAACCCTGCTCGTACTTGCCGCGACATCAGGCTCAGCCACCCAGAATGGAGCAGCGGTAAGTAGGCAAAGCATTTTCTGGTCTATCTTGTTCCAATAGCACTATTTTCTCTTAATATTTTCCTCTTCCCCTTGAAGGTTTCTACTGGATCGACCCCAATCAGGGCTGCACCATGGATGCCATTAAGGCCTTCTGCGACTTCTCTACTGGCCAGACCTGCATCCACCCCCACCCAGAGAGCATCCCACGCAAGAACTGGTACAGAAGCTCCCAGGAGAAGAAACACACCTGGTTTGGCGAGACCATCAACAGTGGTACTGAGGTACGTTATAGGATTTCCCAACAGCAAGTCAAAGGGATAAAACAGAGGAATTTATTGATGGTTTAATATTTATAAGCAGTCTCAAGGTATTCTTCCATTCTTCCATTTTAGTTTGCTTACAATGACGAGACCCTGAGCCCACAATCAATGGCTACTCAGCTGGCCTTCATGCGTCTACTGGCCAACCAGGCAGTCCAGAACATCACCTACCACTGCAAGAACAGCATCGCCTACATGGATGCTGAGAATGGAAACCTGAAGAAGGCTGTGTTGCTGCAGGGTTCCAATGATGTTGAGCTCAGGGCAGAGGGCAACAGCCGCTTCACTTTCAGCGTCCTAGAGGATGGCTGCAGTGTAAGTTCCTTTTGCAAACTTTGTCCACTTAGCATGGAATGTACCAAATTTAATTTAATATACAGTCAAGGAGCATAAGGTTCACCATGCATGAGAGATAATATCATACTTACATTAGATATAAGATGTGAGCATGAGCATATTTACCACAATTTGGCATGCTTATGGTACTTTGATGTTTGGCAAAAAGATGTCATCTAATTTTTTTGTCTTCCTGTTGCATACCTGCAGAGACACACTGGCCAGTGGAGCAAGACAGTCATTGAATACAGAACAAATAAACCATCTCGCCTTCCCATCCTCGACATTGCACCTTTGGACATTGGTGGCGCAGAACAAGAGTTTGGTTTGGACATTGGCCCAGTCTGTTTCAAATAAATAGACTCATGATAAATTAAACGAGAGAAAGAAAGAAAAAAGAAAAATCTCTGCCCTTCTTTCTGTGTTTTTTATACTGAATGCTGATTTTTTTCTGCAAATCCACTTGCTTAAGCTGGGCTCTATCGGAGTGGACCAATGGACTGAACGGAGCATTGCGCAATGCAAATTAATACAGCAGCCCAAAGAGACGCGGGAGGGATAACACCATGTTATGGGACATGTCATCATTTTGTAAAAATTAAAGAAGTGTAATAAAAAGAATGAAAGTATACATCACTTTGTGGTCTTTCTATATCTTCCAAAGAGGAAGTTTAAAACCACAATTTCCGTAAGGTTTAAACTACCTCATGTGTAAAGGAAAATATTAATCAACATCCTAGTTGATGGTACTAAGGCTTCAAGTTCTGTCCTGTTTCAAAGGTGCTCCAATACTTGAAGCAGTGATATTATATGGTGCTAAACATGCAGCTGTGGAGAAAACCACTGTTACTGTATTACTTTGTATTGTCTCTAAGGAATATTGCACAGGTCCCCCTGATAATCCCATTTTTAAGCAGGTGGAATATTCCTAAACCTGATGTATGTCTGGTTTTGACTTTTTTTCTTTTGTTTGTTTTTTGTTTTGTTTTCTGAGAGTTTTGTTCAGATTTTTGTTCAGGCATTACATTCTTTTACGCCCCCCAGTGTTAATACTGACAGCACAGTTCGTCCATTCTAAAGGGTTGCAGAGGCCTCTCTCTCAAAACAAACCACAAAGTTTATTGTACCTATTTTGTATATGTGAGATGTTTAAATAAATTGTGAAAAGTTCTGAAAATAAAGCATGTCCAATGTTCCGAAACAAATTTTTTCATGAGTTAAGTGCTTTAATGTTGGGAACAAGATGTCTGACTTAATTAGACATTTTGAACATCTGCCTAAATTCACTAGAAAATGACTTTAATGTGTTTATTGTCAAAACATGAAATGGGTTTTCTTTTTTATTCAATGAACGGGTGTTTGTCTTAGCAAATATTATTTTGGGTCTAATGCCAGAAAGAGCTTCTTCTCCTCTGTTTTCAGTTATGACATGCTTTTCAGATGGCAAAATCTTTCTCACTTTTGAATCAAATAAAAAGCCAGTCACTGCAACTTGGGATGCTTGCATTTGTAGAGAATCCAAACATCTAGATTTTGTTTTAGGATAGTTTTAAGCGCAACAGATTTTTGTGCCACAAATATAATTTCTGCTACTCCACAAAATAAGTCATCTCAGATATTTAGTCTATAGGCAATCCCTACATCCCCACTCACACATTGCTTATAATTGTTCACTTTTTAAATATTGC
This sequence comes from Danio choprae, assembly GCA_903798125.1. Classification (NCBI taxonomy): domain Eukaryota; kingdom Metazoa; phylum Chordata; class Actinopteri; order Cypriniformes; family Danionidae; genus Danio; species Danio choprae. Next base: position 10,697,444 of record CAIGQW010002378.1, read on the forward strand.
TTTCTGAATTATTTGGCTGAGACTATTTTTAGATATGACAATTTGATTCATTCAAACATTTGCACATTTTAATTTTCACATTTTTGTGAATAGTGCCCATTTCTGACCAACAAATTAGCCAATGCTAAACTACAACAACTAAGGAAATTGCCCTCATATCCTTTAATATGGCACTATTTCACAGGACATTTATTTGCAGTAGGGTCCAAAATACTAGTCAACATAATAAAGTACATCCATTCAATCCTATAATGCAAGTCATTTTTATTTCGTTTATATATACAGTACACACAGACACCGAGACAAGTCAAGATGGGGTGTTGTTTAATAGAAAAAGGCTCTATCACCTTTTGTTTTTAAGTGGGAATGATGGACATGCAGAGTAACCATGACAGAATCTTAAAGATCAAAAGCGATTTAGTGGTTGGAGCTTTAAACATTAAGAGCTTTAAAAACCACTTATAGAGCTGGGTATTGTCAGTATAGAAAAAAAAAACATGTGTCACTTAATAATATTGACAAATGTAAGCAAATATAGGTGGAAAAAGAAGCGGTCCCAAAATAGAGCCTCGCAGAACTACACTAATGATAAGAGAAAAGGATGTGGAAGTCTTTCACAACAAGTATGCGAGACCTTCCTTCTCTGAAAAAAAAGCTTTTAAGTGCACACTTCACTTAAATCCCCATTTTCACGCCCACACTTCACAGTGGTATTTGAGGGCAAGGGTATTCCATCGTTCATCACGATTAAAAATGCTCATGGCTTGAAATCATAAAATAAATAATGCAGAACAATTGACAATGTACTAGTCTGTAATGTGTATACAACTACTGTTTTTAACTTTAGATGACCCACAATTAAATAGTTTTGTCTGTTACAGAACAAACATATAGACTACTTAAAAGACATTAGATGTTAATATTGCATTGAGCATTATTAACAGTCAAAATGTGTAAAGTTTATCAAAACCAATACTTTAAATGTCCCATCAAAAAGAATGTAAACTCCTTTGACAAGTCTTAAAAAGTCACCATTTTGTTTACAGGACACTATAATTTGAACCGAAAATGCATAACTGATTATCTTGAGTATACTTCTTAAGTCAGAGTCTTAACATGGTGGCTATGCTTATGCAACTGGTCCCAGAAGTTATATACACACACTCGCAGTCTTTACGCCCACTTGCATAACAACACGCCTAGTTTGTCAAATAACAGAACATCAACAAAATAGACAAGTTTTCAATTGCAAAGACCAAAGAGGAAATTCATGCATCTTGCCAGAAGATGGAGTCATAGCACCTCTATTGCTCAATGGTTTTCATGTACTCCTGTGTTAACTAATAAAGAAAGACTTACTGAGGGTATTGGGCGATTTTAAACACAGCCCAAATTTTAGGGTGGGCAGAGCACTGGTTGGTGCAAAAGGATGTAAAAGCTACAATTTTAAAATGTCTAATATAATGTAAATAAAAATATATTTATTAAATAAGTTGAGCAGAGCAGGATTTTTGCAGGTTTTACAAAGATTAGATTAGATTCAACGTCATTACACATGCACAAGTACAAGGCAACGAAATGCAATTTAGATCTAACCAGGAGTGCAATAGCAGCAAGTGCGGGATATAGGTAAATGTAAGACCCTTTTAAGATGTTTTAGCAAGTAAATACATTTTAGTTTGATGTTAATACACTACATCGTTATGTTCTTTAAATGTAAATGTATAGAATGAATAAACAATACTAGCAAAACTTTGAAAATATAACTTTGTTCTTATCTCAATTAGCTTTGCAGTGGCTAATATAACTGATGTTCCTCCTCAGATTGTTTGTCTCGTTTTCCAAGACATCTACACATTCTTAACACAAACAAAAACAAGACATATATTTACGTAACCAAAATTACGTGAGATTTCTTTTTGTGAAACTGATATCAATAGGGAAAAAGTGAAAAGGCCAATGGAGTAGCACTAATTAATAAAATTCAAACTAAAACGTAATTTTCATAGCACAGTTAGCAATATTTAGCAATATTTGTTAGCACAGTTAGCAATAACTGGTCTTGTTTTAAGCACAAACACACAATTTGTTCAGTCTATGAAAAAACTAGATATAATTTATTCGTTTTACTTCTCAAGTAAACTTCTCTCGATTTAAAAAATAAAATGCAGTGAATGCAACATTTAATGGCATGACTAAGAATTTCTTCTGTGATTTAAGCCATTTTATAAACCACATTTGAGATCATTTGAAACATGGAAGTTTACTTTGTAACTTTGTTCTTGAGTTTAAGAAATATGGTTCTTCTGACACTCACAATTCAACATTTTGGAAAGCAATTTGAAGCACCTGGAAGTGATCAACTATGGTTATACGAAAAGAACGCTAGCTATGCTTGTGGTTAACCCTGTTTGTTAACGCATTAAAGAGGGAGAGGACATTTCTGCGTCATTAGTCCAAATCGAAATACTTCCAAGACTCAAAATTGTAGTACAGATTTACACCCTCACATGAAGTGCAACTTAGATCAATAAATGAATTCTTGGCTTGCAGATCACGGATAACACGTCCAAGGTTAATTCAACATACTGTACAGCTGTGTATGCTTATCAAATAATGTATATTGCATGTAAGTACCGCCCATATGGCAGTTTAGGATATAGAGGAAAAGTTTAAAGATTAACTAGATTGGTTTGACTTCCGATAAATCAAATGCAACTGTCTGCTGAAAATAATTTGGAAATTAAATCTAATAACCAGAAGAAAATGAAACCTGAGGGGGATATGAAAGCTGAGGACCCCAATCATGCAGAAGCTGAAGCACACGCGGGAAACGGGCACGCGCCGCTCGGCTCTGCTTTCGTCAGCTCCGCCGCAGCTCGTCTGTCTGCCTGTTGTCATGGAGGAGCCAAGATGGCGGTCCTGGCCTATAACCTAGGCAAACGAGAAATAAATCAGTATTTCAGCATCAAAAATGCTAAGTTGCTGGCAGCCGTCGCTGTCTTCCTTCTCACTGTGTTTCACTCGGCTTCTCGACATTATGGAAGTAAGTGTTTGTGTCGCGGTGCGTGAAAAACAGCTGCGTGTTTGTGTTAGCATCGAGGCTAATGCTGTCACTCAATGTTTTTAGTCCTGCGCGTGTCTGTCACTGCTAAGATTACAGCTGTCGCTTTGCTGGTGAAAACTGAATTAAACTGCGACTGCTTTGTTAACCGCTGTTGGACCTACTTTTATTTATATGCACAGCGTTGTAACTGTCAAATGCTTCAGCTAATCAATAACAGATCAAAGCTGTAATCAGTGCTGTCGTCCAGCTGGTAAAATAAAACATTGTCTGTCATCAGGGTTGAATTTCCAGTTAAACTTGACGCATAACGCCGATAGGCTGAATCTTAAAGTCCTAGGTAGCATTTCGAGGCGTGCCTGATGCCCAAAAATAGACAAGCAGTTCGCAATTTTGCTATAAACCCACCCAAATCCATCCTATCTCAAGCTGCATTCCAGAAAACTAAATTCAGTCATGCCTGGTTAATCATTCATTAGTCGGGCTTGTTTTGATATTGCATCACTGGCTTTAATTGGTTGTATTGTGATCAGTGCTATCAGGATTGTGCAATGCATGTTTGTTTAAATTTGAAGATATCATACAATCTAAAAGTGAATTTTTTCATCGTTTATGTAATTTACTTAATGTTTAAAAGGAAATGCAAATACCCAGTTGTCTTAAATGCATGCATAATGAAGGAATGGAAGGAAGTTTTGTTGCTAATTTATTTTTATTCATAAGTCTGATGGATGTCTTTAGTCATTGTGATGTTACTACAATTAATACAATATAACTACTACAATATTAAGATGTTTTCCTTTTATTTTTTTTAATTGTCCTGTGGTAGCAAAGCATTTTTTTTCAGTAGTCATAATATTCATTAGCGCATGTACAGTGTTTAATTTTTTGGTAGCACTGGTTCCTATTTTACCCATTCAATTGTCCCATATAGAGATTTTCTCTCAGCAGTATATTTCAAGTTTATTGCAATTGGGAATATGTAAATGTTATTTACTTGTATAGTTTTTTTTTTTTGTTTGTTTTTTTCACTTTTTGTTATTAATATGGTTGTTTTGAAGAAGAAAAAAAAGTTGCATTACTGCAAACAGATGGATTTAACAAAAGCATATACACTTCTCTGAGCTCATTCAGCTTAACAGTTATGGTTAAATTTAATTTCCCTTTGGAGAACATGAATTGAGGATTATGCTAGCTAAATTTTCAGCATCATTACTCCAGATTTCAGTATCACATGATCCTTCAGAAATAAATCTAATATCTTGGTTTGGTGCTCAAGAAATATTTAGGGCTGGGTGGAAAATATGGTAGAAATGTATTCTTGATTTTTATTTTTTTAATAATAATAATTATTATTATTATTATTATTATTATTATTATTATTTGTTTATCAGTATTCCCATGTTGATTATTAATTATCTGTATTTCGGTATATGAATTGTTAATCCTGCCTGCTTTAAGAGTATCCCAACAATGACTGAAGCCCAAAAAATTGAGGGCTCATTCATTATATTTTAAAGTATAGTTTATTAACAAAAAATACAATTAAAAGCAACTTACTAAAATAAATGTACAAAATTAAAAATTGGGACAATAAATGAGAGAAAATGTGCAAAATGTAAACGCAAAACTATTGCAAACCTAATTTCTTACAAAATTACAGTTGTTGTTTTATTTTCAGAAAGATAAGTCTGTCTACAGTGTCTGGTTTTAAAAGGTAGATTAAATGTCCAAAATGTAAAACTACACAACTAGTATGTGCACACAGATTGTACAGCTTTTATAATTTTTTTTTACAAGGAAGACGTGTGTGGCTTTTAAGAGGTAGATTAAATGCACGCCGATTGGATTTTTACGCAGTTTATTGCTGTGTGTAAAAAATATCAAGCGTTTATCATTTATTATGATTTTTTTTTTTTTTTTTTTTTTTCCTGTCTTATTGGTAAATATTAACTTTATCATCAATGTTGAATACTGGTGTGCTCTATAATGTCTTTGTGGTTGTTGTTGTTGTTGTTTTTTTTGTTTATTTTTTTAGGATTATTGGTTGTATAAATGGATCAAAACAGCATTTAATATAATCACTTGAGAGAATCGACTGAATCCTAATTTAAACCAACACAATACATACACACATGTACTTAAAGGATTTTCCATCTTGAATGTGCTTTATTCACTGTAACTGTGTGTTGTTGTTTTTAGGCAGTGACACATGTGACTGGCTGTTATCCAGTGGACGTTTTTTAGGGGACAATGTATGGCAACCCTATGGGTGCATGTTACATAAGTACAAAAGCCCGTAAGTCATGTTGTGATCTTTAATTTGCCTAAATGGTGGGTGTTGGGTAAAAGCGTGGGCTGGAATTTACAGTCCCCTTTGTTGTCTTTCAGTGAAGCAAAGTTCTGCCTCAGAGAGAAGAGAATAGCATTTGTCGGAGACTCTAGAATACGTCAGCTCTTCTATTCTTTCATCAAAATGATGAACCCTGAGGTGAAAGAAGTTGGGAACAAGGTTTGTTGTTGCTATTCGTTTTAGTAAGCCTGCTTTTGGTTCGCTGGTATAATGTATTCCAAACCAAAGAGAGAATTGACTTCAAAGTCATATTTTATCTCCTGGTCCCCGAAGCAATTTCCACTTTTATACACGCACCACTCAAAAACTCCAGTGAATTAAAAAGGAAAGGGTGTAATCGTTCCTGTTTACCAGAAGATTACTTCTGATATTTCAGAATATGTCCCAGACAAAAAGCTGTTGCAGTTTTCCATTTAAAATGAACAATTCTTGTTTTTTGTGCAATGCTGCAGTGGTTATAAATAAGACCTCTGTAAAAATGCATTATCTTCAATCAAAAACATTAACATGCCTGTCCCATTTTTCTACAGTCCAAACTATTTCAGATAAACTAAATCAGGTCCCACCAAATTAAAAGCAATGTACTTGGGAAAAAAAAGTATTTAAAGGGATAGTCCATCCAAAAATGAAAATGTACCAATCCTTTAAGTTTCTTTGTTCTGTTGACCACAAAAGAAGATATTTTAAAGAAAGCTGAAAACCTGTAACCATTGAGGAAGTGGTTTCCAGCTTTCTTCAAAATATCATCTTTTGTGTTCTACAGAACAAAGAAACTGATAAAGGTTTGAAACAATTAAAGTAGGGCTGCACAATATATCGTTTCAGCATCGATGTGTTTTTAAGGACTGTGACTGTGGGAGAATTCAGAAGAGCTTACAGCATTGACGCATAAGAAACTGTATAATTTGTAACTTAATAATAATACATTTTATAGAATTATTAATATGATGAAGACAATAATGTTCTCTTCCTCTTTTTTTTTTTTTTTTTTTTTTTTTCTCAATGTCTGTGACTGTAAAGCACCGTTTCATTTGTGTCTTTGCTCTGATGTATTTATCAATGCTTGAAATTTGGTGTTTTATTTTTTTATGCAAATGATTCAATCCCCTCCAGAATCGTCCCAATAATTAGGGATTCTTTCCAAATAGAGCTATTAAAGCAGTCTGGTTAATGTTTGTATCACAATATGTATTGCAGAAATGAAGTATTGCAATGTCAGGTTTTTCCAATATCATGCAGCCCTACAGTAAAGGATGAATACATGATGACACAGTTAAATTTTTTGCATGAACTATCCCTTTAATGCTAAGCTTTTATTTTTAGAAATGTTTCAATTATTCTAAATGGAGTTATTAATATATATTCCCTTTTTCTTCGTATAAATTATTTCACCAGCATGAGAACATCCCCTTTGTTGATGGTGATTCCACTGTGGTAAGTGTTTTAAATTAGTTGTTTCTTATGCAACAGTTTTTATTTTGGTCTTCTGAGCAAATGTTGACTTTATTTTGATCCTTTTTTAAAATAATTTTTTTATTGACAAATTAAAATAAGTGGTGTATGTCTCATTTCAGAATTTCCTGTGGTACGCGGAGGTGAACAATTCCTTGAAGGAGCAGTTGATGTTATGGACGGAGGTAAAGACAATCATATTACTGTACAGCATGCAAAAGAGCCAAGTTATAATATCACAGGCTTCTGATTTTATCTCATCTCTCAATAACTCTAGGGATCTGCTTCCAAACCACATGTCATCATCATTGGCGCTGCTACGGTGAGTTCTTGTTTGCAGTCATAATGCCTAGAGGCGCTATTGTTGAAAATCATTTTAATGACTGATGTATATGGTTTCCAACAGTGGTCCATTAAGTTGCACAACGGCAAGAGTGAGGCACTTTTTCAGTACAAAGCAAACCTCACAGCTATAGCAGACACACTGGAAAAACTAGGCGAGCACAGTGAAGTCTACTGGGTTCTGCAAGGTGAATTGAACACTTCTTGTTCCTGTTTTGTTTATTTACATCACATGACACTGAAGGCTACAGTAATTGTTAGATTTATAATGTATTGACAGAAAATAACAGTATTTAATTTTTTACAAAGCAAAAGTCCATTCCGAAGGGGGGTTTCCTGTGTATCAGAAAACACTTTAAGAAACGCCTCTATTGTAGTCTGAGATTTCATACAGTAAAATACACATCACAGTGTCAGTATCCCAAAATTGAAGTCCAGCTTTCTGTATGTGCATTTGTTTTCAATTCAAGTTTACTTGTATAGCGCTTTTCACAATAATTATAGTTCCAAAGCAGCTTCACAAAAGGTGCATATCATTAGATTAGAAAAAATGTGTCTGTCCACTTAAAAACAAACAAAAAAAAAACTATGTTGACTTGTATTGGCTTTAAAATGCATGCAGATGTTTTGTTTGTAGTCTGAAGCCCCCTTCCACTGCAAATGACAAGCAACAGACCGGAAGTCATACATTTCCAATGGAGAGTAGTCCGAGAGCTGTGTGGAGTTTTGATCATATCCGTATGCGGAAAAGTCGGATCCGATTTGAGCTGCGGATACGTTGAAATATTTAAACTTTTGCAACTAGACCGTATGCGACCGGCCGACCGGATGTGATGAATTCCAGTGTTGTTCAAGCAGGTCTGTGCGTGCGAGATGAGAAATACTATATTTACTTATTTTTTGGTAATTTGTTTTTAATCAGAAAAAAGTCTATATTAAAAAAACATTTCATAAATGAGTAATAAAAAAACTATTTTTTTTAATGTTGTCTCCACATTCCCTCCAACATTTTTGTGGTCTGAGTTTCTAGTATTCATTCATTCAACCATGGTGAACGCACGGAGAATAAAGGCTGTTGCTTTTGCACTCCTTTATTTTGGACACTGCAAGAACAGCTTCTCTCCCATGGTGCACGACAAAACTGAAAAATTGTGTGACTGCCACAAGGGGGCGTATTCCGACAGTCGTGTCAATGTCGTGTGCAGTGGAAAGGCGGCTTGAGTAACTGAGGCACAAGCTGTAAAGGCACCACAGAAATGGGTGGGGATCTCCTAACTAGTTATATTTTATACTATTTAATAGTTTATCACTAGATCATAATTTGTCAACTACTTTCCACATTGCACAAAAATCAACAAAGTAAATGCGCAGTGTAAAATAATGTGTAATAAATGTCTTCTCTGTGTTTGTCTTTTAGATCTGGTTTATGAGGACGTGCTAAGTGAAAGTGAATAAGTGTGTAAATAATGAGTCTTCTCTGTGTTTGACTTTTAGATCCCGTTTATGAGGATGCGCTAAGTGAAAGCCGAAAGATGATCACAAATGGGCAGATAAATCTGTACAATGAGGCAGCAGTTAGTACCCTGAATACCAGCAAAAAGAAGGTCAAGTTCTTGGAGGCATCTCGGCAAGCTGCTATGGAGACCATTTCCCAGTCGGTAGATGGCCTGCATCTTCCTGAGAGCACAAGAGATGTTGTAAGTGTTTGGTTTTTTTGATTTGCTAAATAGAGAGTACAGCCCCATTTTTATACGAAATGGCACAAATTAGGAGTAACATTTATATCTCAATATTATTAAACAATATATTGCTGACAATGTTTGGATGCAGCCCAATTTTTTAAAAATGAATTACTGACTCACTTGATTCTTTCAAAAACAGATAATGCTCTGAGATGTACACGTTCTTATTTGATAGGAACTAGTTCCATTGGACTGTCTTGTTTTTGAAATGTAAATTCCTAAATATGCAGTAAGGTTAGCTGCAATAACTGTCCTTATTAAACATTGTTAGTAAATCTTTTAGTAAATGATTCAAGCTGTTATGCTGGGGGCTTTTTATGATGAGGTTTTTGCTCCAGTACTCACTATGTGATTTTTGACTTCTTTTTTTTTATTATTGTTATTTGTATTTATTATTATTATTATTATTATTATTATTATTATTATTATTATTAACATATTCTTGGTAAACCATCTTTACCAAAGAGCAGGCAAAACTAGCAACTGACTTTCAGATACAAGAGCATAAACAAATATCACTATTGATGCCCATTCATGCCTAGACATTAGGGATATTAGGGACATATATGGGATTTTTGACCAATACCGGTCAAAGCTCTACTGATGTAGACGATATATTAGCTGATAAATATAATTTTTCACCATGATTGCACAAAAAAAGGCAAACACATGCAGTGAACAACTAATTTTATTTTAGAACCTTCAGAAAAGTTTAAACTGATCTCTGAACTTCATTTCTATGGCCAACTTTCTTTTATATAAATCTACTGTTGCTTGATTGCCAGTATATTGTGTATCCCTCTTACACGTCATGCCAATATCAGCCTGATTATAGTGTAGTCTGACACCGAAGACTGAACCCATCATAAGCAAACCTGACCTGTGACGAGTACATTTTTAAACTTAATATTTAAATTAACTTTTTTTTTTCTTTTTTCTTTTTTCCTCTTCATCCTCAGGGCGCCATGGTTCTGATGAACTCCATGTGCAACAAGATCCTGAAGCCCATTGACGGCTCCTGCTGTCAGAGCGCTCCTACGCTAAGCGTCCTTCAGAAGCTAGCAGCCGCTCTCCTCCTGGTGTCCATCGTCTGCTTCGTCCTGCTGGGCTTCAGCACACATCGGAAAAGCAGACCCGTTCCTGATGTGGAGAGCGGAGAGGAAAAGAAACACCCCGCTGCTGTGGGGCAGCTCAACCCAAAGGGACCATTACTGGCCATCTGCAAAATGAGCCTCATCATGCTGTACTTCTACCTATGTGACCGGGCCGACGTCTTTATGAAGGAGCAGAAATTCTACACACACTCCGCTTTCTTCATACCTCTCATCTACATCTTTGTTCTGGGTGTCTTCTACAGTGAGAACAGCAAAGAGGTACTGCAGATGTTAACCTGTTTTTCTAGTTTCAAGTACTGCTCAATAAGGCTGCACAATATATCGTTTCAGCATCGATATTGCAATGTGTTCATCTGCAATAGTCACATTGCAGAATATGCAATGTTGAGTCGGGTTTATATGTAGTTGACCAGAAGCCAGGTTATTTATTTTTTTTTGTGGAAGTCTGCCTGTGTTTTAAGGCCTGTGACTCTTCACAACATTTCAAGAGAGTTTCAAGGGCACCTATGATGAAAGTCATATTTTGTAAGCTGTTTGGCAGGGCTGTGTGCAGGTATAGTGTGTCCACAGTCATATTGGGGTGATATAAAACCAATAAGTTTCCCCGCCCACCGATTTGATTGACAGCCGCGTATTAACATGTCTCCGTAGTAACGCATATAATCATATCAACAAGACAGGACGTGTGCAAAGCAACCGGGATTAAAAGATTTGTTCAGCTCGCTGTGCTCATCAATCATCATCAAATGTGATCAAGAATGAGTTTCACAAGTTTAAAACATTTCTAAAACTGTGCATGTTTGTAATGAATTACAGTGGTTTGCTTCAGCATTACTTTATCACCACAGCCACGTGTCAGTACAATTATAAAATAATTATTATTATTTAGTACATAACAGCTATCTATACAGCAGTGGATATTAACATGTGGTGTTTGTGTGCGTGAACTTTGTAACTGCATTGTGTGTAACTCATCGCAGAAGGGTTTGAATTAACTCCGCAACTAATACATCAAATAATCATTGGGAAAGTTTCTCACAAACATTTCGTGAGATCTGCTTCCTTCGTCTCCGCCTCAGATAAACAGACAGAGATGGAGGCACACTCTGACAGGCACGTGGGAACGGTGGGCGGGGAGAACCAGCATTAAAGGCACAGGCCACAAAAACAGCTACATAGTGTTTAAACCAGAAAATCCCAACATTCTAAAAGGTATAACAAAAAATCTGTGTTTTGAGCTGAAACTTTACAGATACATTCTGGAGACACAAAACGTTTATCTTAAAAAAGGGGTACAATAGGTCCCCTCTAAAGCATTCAGGCACAAGAATTGTACCATTTGTACCTTTTTAATAAAGATGCATATTATTTATGCTATGAAGATGATGCAATGTTTGTTTACATTAGATCTTAAGTTTCTGTACCTGAATACTGTTTGACAAAACCATAAAGTTACAATACTTGTCATTTGTTTATTATTTTTATGTATGATTCAATGCCATATTGCAATCAATCTGAATTTATGAACACTTTCCAAATAGAGTTATTTAAGGCATCTGATGAAACTGTATTCATAATGCACTATTTATGGCAGAAAAACAAAATATAGCAATGTCCGATTTTTCCAGTATCGTGCAGCCCTAGTCTCAGGGTTCGTGGAAGGTGCTGGAAATCCTTAAATGTTTGATTTTTAATTTACTACTTGGATATGGGATGAAGTGCTTGAAAATGTAGTTTTCCTTTTTTTGTATTGGTAGTAATTTATCTTGCTAAATAGGTTGTTATAATTAATTAATTATTCAAATATAATCAAGTAAATGTCTTTTCTTTTGCTTAAAATTAAAAAGTTAAAATAAATATGAATTTAAGATGCAATTTGACATTCGAAATGCAAATAAATTACATTTTAAGAGTAAATGATGGTAATTCAATGTTGGGCTTGGGTTAAACGTGCCATCAAACATTTTCCTTAGAATCCTGTCTTACCCTATCCTATCCTATTTGTATCCTATAAAATATATCGATTAGCCGCTGATATAATGTGATGAAGCATGTGAATAGGTAATTTACCACACCTGTAAAGGACTAGAAAAGGTTGCAAATGCACCTGGAAAGTGCTTGAAAAGTTTTTAATTTGACTTTATAAAATGTGTACACTGTAGAAAATGCAGGGTTCAGCACAATTCATTTGTCGTCCCAACACAAATCAATTAAGTTAATTGGTTTTGACCAATATTAGTGGACTGAACATAAAACAATTAAGTTGTCCCAAAACAAACAAAAAAACTCAAGAATTTTGTGTTTCCCGCTCATTCTAAATAAGCAGGACATACAGAGAATTGAAATCACGTTACTCTCAGACCCTAGGTGCATAGCAGATAATATTAATACAAAAAGTAGAATTTTAAAGAAAAAAAAAACTACAATAAATACAATTACACAATCTAAAAAAATATAAGTGCAATGAACAATATCTCCCTTGATGCTTTCTGTGAAATTTCTAAGAGTAATCAGTCAGTGAAGTACAGTGGACATTATATGTAATTTAATTGTTTCTCTTTACAGACAAAACTTTTGAACCGAGAGCAGACGGATGAATGGAAGGGCTGGATGCAGCTGGTCATCCTTATTTATCACATTTCTGGAGCCAGCGCTGTATGTTGTGTTTATTTTTTTTTTATAAATGCCGTCACACTTTACAATAAGGTTTCATTAGTGAATGTATTTACTAACATGAACTACTAACGAACAATATTTGTACAGCATTTATTAATCATAGAATCTTATTAAAATCCAAATTCGTGCTTGTTAACATTAATGCACTTTAATAAGAGTTTATATAAACTAACTACAAACAACTTTATTTTCATTAAAGGTGCAGTATGTAAGTTTGACACCCAGTGGTTGAACTAGGTATTGCACTCCTGGATCAAAACAAATGCAAGCGCAGGTTGCCAGATTGAGGACAGGAGCGAGTGATTTAAACCGTGTTCTAAATAAAAGCAACGACACCTGATAGAAGTAATATTTTCCTTATTAAAATGAATTTTTGTCCTAACCAACACCTCGAATCGATAAATTAGAAACTGCTTCTATTTCTTACCGGTGAATAACAGAAAACTGACAATGATCACCTCAGGTACACGTCATGTGCTTTATTCAGTGTTAAATGCTAACAATGTGAGTTTGAATAACCCTAACTGAAAGCAGCAGCATATCGTTCACCTTAGATCTTGAAAATAAAATAAACAGTTTGAAATTGAACTTTAGAACTAAACGCGTATGAGTGATTCAGCATGTACATTTAATAATGTTAAAGAAGGTTAATATGTATTTATTCGATTATAAACCTTACCATTTCGTGAGTGAGTGCATATTCTGTGCTTCTGAATGGCTGTATTTACATTTCTGTTGTGTTTCGTCTGGTGCAAACCAGGCGCAAACTGCGTATCTTGTCACGAAGCATGTTTTTAGGACACGCGGTTACAATGTAACCTGCTCGCCAAAGTCTACGTTCGTAATATTTAATATCATTTGCTAATTAAAAACCTCATGTGGAACTGAATCTGTCTCATTTCGGAGTCTGCTACTGTCCACCGGAGGTCACATCTCGGTCACGGACGCACACTTTCAGAGCCTTTCTGATTGAATGAATGGAATACGCGGTTTTCTACCAAGGCAACCCGGGGTGCTGAAATATAATTGGCTAAACTGTTTTGATCATTTTAACCTGCTCAATGTCGAAGACAGCATTCCAGCACGGAAAACACATTTTCAAAGCAGAATATCTGACTTCAGCATTGTTTTTCAGATAAACAAGTATGTTCGCTTGGCATGTTTCTTAAATATCTGCAAACATATTATGGTATTTATATGCTTTTGAAGAGTTAAAAACTTACATGCACCTTTAACATGAACAATAATGTTAGTTAAATGTATTAACTAATACAACCTTATTGTAAAGTGTTACCGAAAATTCCTGTAGGTTACATTCCATTAGTAGTAACCAGGCTCTGAATCTTCTCTGTTTTGTTTCTTCAGTTCATACCGGTGTACATGCACGTCCGTGTGCTGGTCGCTGCGTATCTCTTCCAAACAGGATATGGACACTTCTCCTTCTTCTGGCTAAAGGGAGACTTTGGACTTTACAGGGTTTGTCAGGTACTTGTTGCCAGACTCTGCTGATCTTCTTTTCCAGTTTACTTGGGTGTGATGCATGAACGGCTTCTGAAGTCAGGAGGCT
>CAIGQW010002378.1:10711764-10727552 GCA_903798125.1 Danio choprae
TTTTTTTTCACTCAATGAAGGGTTATAAGTAGGGCCAGACAGAATCTGCGGACATTTCTGCGCAGAATTTTGTTAAAAATCTGCAGATTTATGCGAAATGATTTTGGGAGTATCATAACTAAAACCTCAATATATGTCAAATAAAATGTAATACTTTTTTAAACTTTTATTTAATGTTAACAATGCAAATCCAATTTATTTGGCAAACGAAGCAAGTCTCTCATATAACATGTCTACTAAAAGACAGACAATATTACTTTACAAACTGTATTGTAAATAAATCTTATGAATATTTTCATTTTAGTCAATAATATTTCTGAAATTAATTTAAAAACTCAATAAATATAAATTTACAAAAACATTTACACAAGTAAATAAAGAGAATCAATGTTGGGCTAAAAATCTGCGGATTTCTGTGCATAATGAGTTAGCACAACGTTACATTTGAGATATAAAAAAAATGCACTACAGTTGAAATGTTTGGGGTCAGAAAGATTATAATTGGTTTTAATGGTATTTTATATTTTTATTCAACAAGCATGCATTAAATTGATCAAAAATCACCATAAAGACATTTATAATCTTACAATGTAATAAAATGTGCAAAAAGCCTTTCAAAAAGCCTTTGTGAAAATGAGGAAAAATCATATAAGATGAATCAAATTTTATAATATTTAAATATGGTCTTTTTTCAAATATTTTTTTTTGCATTAAGAAATAACTTTCTAATATTTATTTATTTATAATTGTCAGATATTATTTATATAATTTTAAACTATCGTTTTGGATCATCTCTCGCTCATAATGAGATCTTAATTTTCGTCCAAACTTTTAATGACTCTTCAGTGCCCTCTAATGATGGCTGCAGTTTATAATTATAATGCATAACTGCACAGTATGAAATCAATAATTATTGCTGCGTGTTTGTCTTTCAGGTTCTCTTCAGGCTTAATTTTCTTGTGGTGGTGCTGTGTCTGGTTATGGACAGGCCTTATCAGTTTTATTACTTTGTGCCTCTGGTCACCTTTTGGTTTGCAGTTATTTATGGCACAATGGCACTGTGGCCACAGATTCTTCAAAAGCAAGCTAACGGTAAGTAAAGTCCTGTTAAAGTATTAGCATTTATTCATTTAGCAGACATAATGGCTTTTAAATGGATTTGGTTTCAGTAATGGTTTTATTACTACTTTCTTTCCTCAATAATAATGTACAGGCAGTGCATTCTGGAATCTGGCTTTGTTGTTGAAACTTCTGGGTTTGCTTCTTTTCATCGGCTTTTTTGCATACTCGCAGGTGAGGCAAGTTATGATGGCAAAACGTATCCTTGTGTAGGTTTTTGATGTTTATATTTATGAGTAATATCACATCAGCAAGAGTCTGATTTTCCTAAATGTCATCATGAGCACAGCAGCAAATATGATGCTGATTTTTACAACAGTTCAACAAAGAAGTAAAATTTGAGCAAGTAGATACAATATTGTGTTTTTCTGTTTCATCAGTGAAAGTAGTTCAAAAGTAAAACATTTGTGCATCTCCGATTCATTCTGAACACTACAGTGCTGCTCTGTTTTTGAAATGAGTCGTTTGACTGAGTCATTCAATGGACCATTCAGAAAGACTTAGGCTGTGTTTCATTCTACTTTTAGACACCTTCGCAAACTTCCTTAACCACTTCCCCCTTAGGGGAATCTCCGCCACCATTTTAAAGTGTCTTTCGCTTCAAGTGAATGAATGAAGTTTACATTGATATGCCCTTGACTGTTCTATTTTGACAGAGGGAGCGAGTTTGATATATATATATATATATATATGATGACTCTAGTACCTATATGTCCCAGAATGCAATTGTGACGTCACAACAGTGGCTGCAGTCCAGTCCACTTTTAGACATGCACTCGCAAACTTCCCTTCCCTTGTTCGCTCGGGGGAATCCCCAACACCATTTTGAAGTGTGTTCCACTTCAAGTAAACAAGGGAAGCTTGCATGGACATACCCTGGATCCCTTGATTTTGAGCGAGAAAGCAAGTTGCCTTAATATGTCCGCTCCTGCACCTATGTGTCCCAGAATGAAATGTGGTTATGTCACAACAATGTGGTTCCCAAGTGCCCAAAGGTTTTGGGCAGGGGTGTCCAACCCTGTTCCTGGAGATCTAACTTTCTGCAGAGTTCAGCCGCCACCTTGATCAAACACGCCTGTATTTAATTACCTAGTGCTCCTTCAGATCCTATTTAGTTGTGTTCGATCAGGGTTGGAGCTGAACTCTGCAGGAAAGTAGATCTCCAGGAACTGGGTTGAGCACTCTTGGTTTTTGGGCCATATTCATTCCATTTTAAACCCATTCAGATGTTTCCGCCAGTAGTGTATAATGTAATCAATGACGTACATCCAAGGGAATGAGATTGAGGGAAGTTAACAGTGAAGGCCATAAAATATTGGACTGGAATGCAGCCAGTGTAGTTCCCAAATGCTAAAGGGTTTAGGCCATAGGTGTCAAACTCCGTTCCTGTAGGGCCACAGCTCTGCTCTTGTTTAGCTTTAACCCCAAGTAAACACCTGATCAAACAAATTGAGCCTTTCAGGTTGTTTGAAACCTACATGTGAATCAGGGTTTGAACTAAACTCTGCAGGGTTATGGCTCTCCAGTTTGACACCCTTGGTTTAGAAACCATGTTTCTGGAGATCTACCTTCCTGCAGAGTTCAGCTGTAACCTTGGTCAAACACACCTTGTATGTAATTACGAAGTGCTCCTTTAGATTCTACTTAGTTGGTTTAGTTGTGCTTGATCAGGGTTGGAGCTGAATCTCCAGGAACAGGATTGGGCACCCCTGGTTTAGAGCATTCCATGTAAGGGTCTGTCCACATGAACACAGGTATTTTCAAAACCACACATTTTCCTAAGTGGTTTCGCTGTTTGTCCACATGAAATGCAGTGTCAGGTGACTAAAACCTAAACTTTCAGAAAACACCGGCCAAAGTGGAGATTTTTCAAAACTTCGGGTATATTGTGGTCGTGTGGACACTACAACTGGAGTTTTTCCCTCATTACTTCACATACGTGTTGTTTTCTTCTTTCTGATTGACTAACACTGCTGGATTCTTGCCAAATGCGGAAGACGTAAAATTCTGCACATTCGTGGGATATTTTGTCGATCGCCCACTGGATGGTAATTTGCCTTTGCATACAAATCAATGCAAACTTTAAAACAATTTACTCATGCAAATATTTAATTCCCTGTTTCGTGTGAACCCAGCATAAGTGTCGTTATCGCCGCCTGTTGGTTTGGTGCTAAAAACATTCATTACAGTGTGTTTTGGCATTTTCATGTGGACGGAGATTTTTATTTATTTTATCTTTTATATTTATACATTTTAATGAAGGCAGGGAAATCCCTGTTTATAAAAATACCTGTGTACGTGTGGACATGGCCTAAACCCACTCAGATGTTCTGCCAGTAGTGAACACTGCGTAACGTTGTGCATCCGCATTAACAAAACAGAGGCAAGTGAAGGGCATAAAAAATTGGAATGCAGCCTTGCTTAGTTTCTAAATAAATAAGCCGTTTGGAATGAATCAGTGAATCACTCTTTAAAACAAGGTGTTTGTCAACACCTACTGGTGGTTTACTGTTTAACTGATGTAATTTTGTGTTGCAGGACCTGTTTGAGGGCATTTTCTCTGTATGGCCTCTTTCTAAGCTATTTGAGCTGCAAGGAAGCATCCATGAGTGGTGGTTCAGGTGGAAACTGGATCGATTTGTATGTTATTTGATTTCTATGTTGTAGTTGTTGTTGTTGTTGTTGTTGTGTTTTTTTTTTTTTTTTTATGAAGTTGCAAAATATATCTCGACGTGTTCTCTCCACTCTTTTGAATGCAGGCTGTGGTCAATGGGATGCTGTTTGCCTTCATTTACCTGCTGCTGCAGAAATATCAGCTGCTGTCTGAAGGCAAAGGAGAGCCTCTCTTCTCCAACAAGATTTCCAACTGTCTGCTCTTCGTTTCTGTTGTTTCTTTTATGGTAAGGCGTATTTTGTAGTTACTTGAGAGAATTAACCTTTTATAATGCATTCAAATCTGGGTTCATTTCACGCAAAGGATGCATAAAAATAAGTAAATAAATAAATTTGCGAATGCTTTGAGAAGTAAAGCAAGTGTTTATTGAATTTATTTGTTTTAAAGAAATATCTAAGTATTAAGTTGTTTTTGAGCAGTCATTAGTCATTCAATTACTTATTTCAACTAAAAATTAGTACTCATAAATATTAAAATACTAATATGCATTTTGGTGTTATCTTTATGGTTTTGGTGCAATTAGATTTTTCAAAACGTGTCTTTCCTAGTTTCTATTTATTTATTTATTATATCAAGGAAAAATATGGTAAGTTTTTAACTTTTTTGCATTCATACATTATTAGTTAGAAGTTGCGTATGACATACACTATGGTTTTAGTTTAAAAAATGATTTATAAACTAAAATCCTCTGTAGCCGAATGGATCCAAAGTGCAAAATTAACATCCAGATTTTGAATGTGTTATGAGGGCCAAATAATAGCACATCTGACTACTTCACAGTAGCTTCTTTTGTTGGCAGACATACTCCATTTGGGCCAGTGGGTGCAAAAACAAGTCTGAGTGTAATGAGATGCATCCATACATTTCTGTTGTCCAGGCAAGTACCCATCACACACTGTGCTATTTAGGATGGTATTCCCGTACACAACGCATGTAAAATTTAACAAGTAACATGAAAAATGAAGATTCTTCTCCACTAACCTTTGATTCAAACAGTCATGTGGTTTTTGTTGGAACAGAAAGAATATTTGTAACTTAAAATAATGCTCCCCTTTCACAGGAGGCTTTTTGGATCTGTTGTGCATTTGAGGCTGCTGACTTTTCTCATCTCTGTGCTTCTGCCCACAGATACTGGCTTTCATTTTGATCCGGAATATTCCTGGTTACGCTCGCTCTTTGTACAGCTCATTCTTTGCATGGTTTGGAAAGATCTCCCTAGAGGTGAGAGAGTACAAGTTTTGCTCAAATAGGCTTTTATAGGAATATTCAGGGTTACAGTCAACATCATGTTTTTGCACAGTATTTCAGCCGTACTGCCACTTATGATGACCGTTCCAATGCATTTCATTTCTACAATGAAATTGAAATACATTTACCGTGATCTAATTGCAGTGGAATTTTAGAACGTTAACGTAAAAAAAAAACTAATTATAATACTTCGTATAATAATTTAGCATTAGTGTGCAGTCACATTTACCAATGTTTAAACCTTTTCTTGGTCAAAACAGCATGCTGTAATAAATGAAAATGCACAGATGCATTCTGGGGACACCAGAGGCTTATGTAAAGCATAATAAGAACACTTTAAATGCTTTAGAAGCATAAATATGGTGATTTTTTATATTTGTTAGAGTACCTATATTTGTTGTGAAGGTATGGTCACGTTTACGGTTTAGTGAATTTTGATACAGGAATAAATACAGTAGTCTCAATAGAAATTCACACTTAGTGTTTTGTTTTGCACACTAAAGGGCTGGCTCATCCTCAAAAAATGAAAACTTTGTCATCATTTACTCACTAGTCATCACTTACTCATTTACTCAGGAAGTCATCCAAACAGTTTCCAACATTTTAAAAGTATCCCCTTCATTTTACCTATAAAAAGCCATGTCTGTGAAAGCTAGGTGAACCAGAAATAACTTCCTTTATTTCTTTATTATAATTTATTTTATTGTATTTAAAAAAACATTTTGGTCCAAACCATTGAGCAATTTAAACATTTCGTTCTGTTCTCTAATGTTATAATGTATAATTTTATATCTATTTATTATTTCATTTTATTTTATTTTTATTATTTTTTTTAATTTACATAAAACATTGTTATTTAGAAAGTTGACTGTGATGAAATGAAACGGCTCTGATTTCCATATTTACAATTTATTTGTATTTTTTATACTTTGCTTCTAACATTTTAAGTGTTTTTAGTTTTTTTTCTTTCCCTTTTAAGACCCTATTATAGGAATAGTTAACCCAAAACTGAAAATTGCACCCTAACTTGCTCACCCTCAAGCCATCCCTTGTGTATATGATGTTACTTTCAGACCTACAGTCTCATGTAGTTTTAAATTTTGTCTTTGCTCTTCCCTGCTGTATAATGGTGTTGAATAGAGACTTTTATTTTGAAGCTTCGAAAAGCGCATAAATCTGTCATAAAACAAAAACCCATACGCCGCCAAGTGGTTAACTTATAAGAAATATTTAATAAGTTAATATTAGTCATATTTAAAGTATAAACTCCAGTCACTGACTTCCATCCTGTCTTCCAAATGGCGCAACATTGGTAGACGCATGTATGCAGCATTGTAATATACTGTATAACGTTATACAGTAGCGCCAAGCTAACTGTTTTTCTTGTTCGTCGTCATCTTCTGTGGTAAGTGGTTCATAGACATGTCTTATCCCAGAGCTTCTGCTATGAATGAGTCTTAAATCATGCATAGTATACGTCAGTCATGCATAACGCAAATTTGCCAATGGAAGTCAATGATTGGAGTTTGTAATTAAATAAATAGAAATATTTCAGTTACAAGACATGCATTGAGCCCCCCTGGCAGCTTATGGGTTAGTTTTAAGACAGAATTATGCACTTTTTGAAGCTTCAAAATAAAAGTCATTAAACAGCATGGATGCTATCCAACACCATTAAACAGCATGGATGCGCCAGGATAACATGTAAAACTACTCCTACTGTATTTGTCTGACAGAAAAAGTCACACAGAGGATGGCTTAAGGGTGAGTAAATAACATTTTTGTCTGAACTTTTCCTTTTTAAAGAGCCAAACGGATTGATCCATAAAGTTATGCTAACACGCTTCCCTTTGTCTCCAGCTCTTTATATGCCAGTATCACATTTGGTTGGCCGCGGACACCAAGGGCATCCTGGTCCTCATTCCCGGAAACCCCACGTTAAACATAATCGTCAGCACCTTCATCTTTGTCTGCGTGGCTCATGAAATCTCCCAGATCACCAATGACTTGGCCCAGGTGGCCATCCCTAAAGAGAGCGGGCCTCTGCTGAAGAGACTGCTGGGAGCTGGAGTCTTTCTAGTGCTGGTACTAACACTGTCCCAAAAAGACTAGAACAATCAAGAGAACATCAAAATAAAGACCAGCCCAGAACGTTTGTTTCCCAGGAATCAATCCAGGAAACTATTTAACGCTGTTGGTCTGAATACAAAACTCAAGCCAAGGAGCACCTGTGAAATGGATTTTTTGCATTCGACAAATCGCACAAAAACTGTGTGCAAACTAATGCTCCATCTCTGAGATGAGTTTTATGGACAGTATTTAATAATAATAATTTATGTTTGTATTTTATACAAGTTGTCTGCGTTTGTGTCTTCTTTGTTTTGTTTTTGACGCCCATGACTGCAAAATGTGAAGGGAGGAGGTCAAGCTACATTCCCACGATTCAACTTGTAAACTAACAGCGCGTCTTTGACTTGCGTTTTATTACACATAATTCATATCACACCAGCAGCTATTTCCTTCAGGTGAACAACTGCTCGAAACCATTCATTTCTGTGCTGTCGAATTTGTTCACCCTGTATCCGCGTCGACGTGAAAAAACGGAAGCGAAAGGCGGGAGAGTTTCAGGTTTGTTTGGTGTTTAGCGCGAACGCCTGAGGATCGGCTATTGATGTTGCTAAACGTGAAGAAAATATTGGAGACATTCAAAACACGACGCCCTCTTTATCCTCTTCAGGTCGCACCGATCGAGGAGCGTCTGTCCTGCAAACCGAGGCGTTTTTGAGCCGTTCGCTTTCCTGACATGGTTTACTTCACAAGAATTCAGCTTTGTCTGCGATCAGTGACCTCGTTATTTATTGTGTCTTCATATCCGCTCAAACTGCTTGAAACGCCACAACCGAAGCCTGTTGTTTATGTTTTTATTTGTAATATATTACATGTAAAAAGAAAGAGGTTTAATTATCAGATTTCACGGATAGTGCTGTCAATAGATTATGTGCCACTGTGAAACGAAAGGCGAGTTGTTTGAGGCCTGATTTCAGAGCAGTGGCACTTTATTATACAGACTTTTCTGGCGGAAGAAGTTGCATTGGTTATGGGACGACCCCATTTGGATAAGGCATTACATGGCAGTTTGGTTTATGTGAGTTTTAAGCTGCAAGTTCTATTCATTGTTTTTATAGTCATCAGTGAAAGGCTTTTGTTTTTCTTATAAGAAAAGCTATGTTTGTACAGTGTGCCACCAGCAGGCACTTTCATGCGACTGATTGTAAATGTTTGTTTTATTTCACCGTGTCGATGTTCATAAATGGATTATTTTGTATAGTTTGCTATGAGTTCAACTTTAAAAGAAACCCCAAAGGCCTCAAAGGATTTTCGTGTGTACGCTTGCGTTGTTTTGTCCTAGAATGTGAAAATATTCATTTAATTTGGAAATGCCTTCATCTTCTTGTACAGTCAATGTTGATGATAAACCTCTTGTCAAACCTGCCATTTTTAATACATCTTCATGCGTTTAAATGCAATATTTTTCACTTGAACACAATCACCTGGAGTACCCTAGCTAGTAAACAACACTATCTATGGTTTTATCTAGCTATTGTTCAGTCATTCGTTCTGTTGGTCTTTGTCTATCATTCTATCTATCTGGCATTCTCTGTTGTTTAATAATTAGTTATATTGTAGCTATCTATCGTTCTAGCTGTTGTTCAATAGTTTCATCTATCATTTGTCCTGTTCATTCCATCCATCATCGTTTTATTATTTAAACATTCGTTCTATCATTTCTGTCTATTGTTCTAGCCGTCTATCATTGTATCTAGCTATCGTTCTATCCATCGATCTATCATTCTATCTATTGTTCTTTCCATCTATCGTTCATTCGTTATATCTATATATTGTTCAGTTATTCATTATTCATTCTATCTATACACTCCAGGTGCACTTTATTATGTGCACCTGTCCAACTGCTCGTTAATGCAAATTTCTAATCAGCCAATCACATGGCAGCAACTCAATGCATTTGGACATGTAGACATGGTCAAGACGATCTGCTGCAGTTCAAACCGAGCATCAGAATGGGGAAGAAAGGGGATTTAAGTGACTTTGAACATGGCATGGTTGTTAGTGCCAGACGGGCTGGTCTGAGTATTTTAGAAAGAGAAACTGCTGATCTACTGGGATTTTCACGCACAGCCATCTCTAGGGGTTACAGAGAATGACCTGAAAAAGAGCGGCAATTCTGTAGGCACAAATGCCTCGTTAATGCCAGAGGTCAGAGGAGAATGGCCAGACTGGTTCCAGCTGATAGAGCAACAGTAACTCAAATGACCACTCGTTACAATCGAGGTATGCAGAAGAGCATCTCTGAACACCCAACACGTCCAACCTTGAGGCGGCTGGGCTACAGCAGCAGAAGACCACACCAAGTGCCACTTCTGTCAGCTAAGAACAGGAAACTGAGGCTGTAATTGGCACAGGCTCACTAAAATTGGACAATAGAAGACTGAAAAATCGTTGCCTGGTCTGATGAGTCTCCATTTCTGCTGCATCATTCAGATGGTAGGGTCAGAATTTGGCGTCAACAACATGAAAGCATGGATCCATCCTGCCTTGTATCAACGGTTCAGGCTGGTGGTGGTGGTGTTATGGTGTGGGGGATATTTTCTTGGCGCACTTTCGGCCCATTAGTACCAACTGAGCATCGTGTAAACACCACAGCCAACCTGAGTATTGTTGCTGATCATGACCACAGTGTACCCATCTTCTGATGGCTACTTCCAGCAGGATAATACGCCATGTCATAAAGCGCGAATCATCTCAGACTAGTTTCTTGAACATGACAATGGGTTCACTGTACTCAAATGGCCTCCACAGTCACCAGATCTCAATCCAATAGAGCACCTTTGGGATGTGGTGGAACGGGAGATTCATTTCATGGATGTGCAGCTGACAAATCTGCAGCAACTGCGTGATGCTGTCATGTCTGTGGACCAAAATCTGAGGAATAATTCCAGTACCATGTTGAATCTATGCAACGAAGGATTAAGGCAGTTCTGAAGGCAATAGGGGATCCAACCCGGTACGATGGCCGGTGAGTGTATATTGTTCAATCATTCATTCTATCCATCTCTTGTTCTAGCTATCATTCTATCCATCGTTCTGTTCAATAATTTGTTCTATTTTTCTTTTATTCTATCCATCTGTGATTCATTCTATCATTTGTTCTTTCTGTCTATCTATCTATCGTATCTATCTATCATCTATTGTGCTTTCCATCTATCATTCTGTTCTATCTATCTATTAATCTTCATCGTTTTGTCGACCTATCAGTCGTTTCTTTCTTACGTTGAACACACAAAAATAAGATATTTTGCAGAATGTTGGAAACTGGTAGCCAAATACTTTTTTTTTTTTTTTTTTTTTTTCCCCGTCTGTGGATATCAGTGGCTTTCAAAATATCTTTTTGCGTTCAATTCAAGGTCAAGCTTTAACCCATCTGAGGATAAATGGTGAGTAAATTGTTACTTGGAGTGAATTATCTGTTTAATATGGATATCTTCTTGATCTTTTAAACCTGCCCATCAAGCATTTTTTTTCTTTAAAAGATGTCTAATAGACGTCTAAATAAAGACGCCTTGGCTAAAACAAGGCTAAATTTGGGCTGTCAGTGAAAATCTAATAGACGTATAAGATTAACCCAAAACTAGACTAGTCATCAAATACACAAGAATAAATAACTACACATGCAAAGTCTGTTTAATCGGTCTATTTGATGATTAGTCTAATTTTGGGATATTCTTAGAGAATTATTACATTTTCACGGACAGCCCAAATTTAGCCTCGTTTTAGTTAAACGTCGATGCTAGACGTCTATTAGATGTCTATTAAATCTTAATTTACATTTAAATGTAACCCACGAATTCAGAAAAACACACCAATGACATTATTTAGTGGCAAGTGTAATAAATTTTATTTAATTTTTTTTTACAAAACACATTTAGTCATAAGAACAAAAAGAAGGAAATCAGCCTGTTCAGATCTCGTTAATTGTGACTCCATTAGTGGTAAACCAAAATCAAAACATAAAAATTGGCGCATAAGACCAGTGTTTCCCATCCCTGTTCCTGAAGACACACCAACAGTACACATTTTCAAATTCTTCCTAATCAGACACTCTTGAATCAACTCATCAGAACATTAGAAGAGACTCCAAAACCTGAAAAAAATGGGTCAGATAAGGGAGACAACCAAAATATGTACTGTTGGTGTGCCTACAGGAACAGGGTTGGGAAACGCTGCATTAGACAACATATTAATGCTGATACTATTTTGAAGTCGTTTATTTAGTGTTCTGATCTTAACATTAGTCCTCACACTGACACTGTATACAGTGGGGGAAAATAACTATTGAACACGTCATGTTTTTTTTCTGGGATTCATATTTCTAAAGGAGCTGTTGACATGGAATCAATCATTCATTAATTTTCTTTTCGGCTTAGTCCCTTTATTAATCCGGGGTCGCCACAGCGGAATGAACCACCAACTTATCCAGCATGTTTTACGCAGCGGATGCCCTTCCAGCTGCAACCCATCACTGGGAAACATCCATATACACCCATTCACACTCATGCACTATGGACAATTTAGCTTACCCAATTCACCTATAGTGCATGTCTTTGGACTTGTGGGGGAAACCGGAGCACCTGGAGGAAACCCACACCAACACGGGGAATTGAACCAGATTTTGGTAAAAAAACAACAATACAAATATTAAAACAAAAATCTGAACAATGATTTTATTGGAGTCAGGTGATTGGCTGGGCCATTCTACAGCTTGATTTTCTTTCTCTGAAATCATTTGAGTATTTCCTTGACTGTTTTGGATCATTGTCTTGCTGAAATGTCCACCCTGGTTTCATCTTCATCATCCTGGTAATGTAGATGTTGGACTGAAGCAGTTAATATTCATTTACAATGAGGAAGCGCAAAGGGTTGCTGAAGAACTACTGAGAGATTTCAGCTTCAGTCTGGACTTTCACTGCCTTTCTACACCTCCCTTTCTTCATGTGTTCAATCATTTTTCACTGCATCGTTTTATTTTATTACACATAACTTCATTTGTAATCTAATTAGTTTAGTTTTCTTTACATTTGTTGAAATGGTGACGTGTTCAATACTTATTTTCCCCGCTGTATATACTATTTTGTATATTGCACTTCCAGACGTGTGCATGAACATGATGGCGTTGAGCTTGTTTTGCTACAGCTACTGTACACATGCACGTTTGGCACAATGAAACTCGTACAAAAGTGAATCCACGTGAAATCACAGGTTCAGAGCTTCAGCCACCTTCCGCTCCTCAGGAATACCATTTACCTACAACGACAGAGAGAACATTTCAGAAATATTAAGAAAAACTTGTCAATTTTTTGGTTTCTAAAACGCATTGTGGCAAATGCAAAGAGTGATACTCGCCTCTAGCCTCCGAAAAGTGGACATACAATAATTATCTCCTTTGTTAGCATGAATGAATGAACAGCATGTTAGACAGGAGAGAGATTTCATGATGGCAGTTCATTATGTGAACACAGGGGTTCAGCAGAGAGCAATAAAAGAAACTACAACGCTGTTCTCCGAGAGGAAAATGACCACAGGCTCAAGTTGTTTTATAGGTTAAAAACTAAAGAGTCATTTTAGGCCTGTGTACAGCTGGTCACTTCATGCGTTTTTGTTCTGATGATAAAAGCTATCTGATTGTGGAAAAAGACCGGTCTAAATGCCCTCAGAGATGGTCATATAGCTCACAACACGTGCAGACCACTTCAGGAGGTGGTCTGGGATGCATTCCGGACAAAACTGGACATGTCTAAATGCATCTGGTTGTTGAAACCACATATGTACATTTTATTCCTCCCAAAAAAAAATGTGAGAGCGCACGTGTTGTGGGGTATATGACCGTCAGATGTACAAGTGCAAATGCCTAAGCAAGGGAAGGCCACAGGTGACAGTTTGAGATGTTTCATTCATTCATTTTCCTTCGGCTTAGTCCCTTTATTCATCAGGGGTCGCCACAGCGGAATGAACCGCCAACTCATCCAGCATATGTTTTACACAGCGGATGCCCTTCCAGCTGCAACCCAGTACTGGGAAACACCGTACACACTCATACACTACTGCCAATTTAGTTTATTCAATTCACCTATAGCGCATGTCTTTGGACTTGTGGGGGAAACCGGAGCACCCGGAGGAAACCCACGCCAACACGAGGAGAACATGCAAACTTGACATAGAAATGCCAACTGATCCAGCTGGGACTCGAACCAGCGACCTTCTTGGTGTGAGGCGACAGTGCTAACCACTGAGCCGCCATGCTGCCCATACACAAATGAATTGAAACCCTTTAAAGTTTTGAATGATGTTTTGTATCTGTATGACAAACATTGATGTTTAGATTAATCATGGAGCCCACCTTGTGTGCTTGTAATGATCTTACACAGCCTCCATATAAAATAACTTGAATGCCAAATACCATATAGCTTACATTTCTGTAAATAATATTAGTTGAATAAAGACGTAAACTTGTTAGATTTGCATATAGTGCGGGAGTTGAATCATATCCGTTTAATGGAGACAAATTTAGGTGCTCAATAGCAAATGGAAACGTTTTCACAAATCCGATCAGAGGAAACGCATGAAGTGAGCAGGTGTAAATACCTGCTTAAGAAAATGCTTCAGACTACTTCTGTACCAGACGGTGTTGCTCATATCAATGGGATGAAAAGCTTCTTAATCTAATCTAAACTAATTTAATCTAATCTAATATGAATGATGAATATACACTTACCAGAAGTCTGCTGCTGTGGTATTTGGATCTGATTCTGCAAATTTCTGTGAATAAACACGAAATGTTGGTCACGATTAATAGCACCCATTTAGGATTCTGATTCTCATTCATTCATTCATTTTCCTTCATCTTAGACCCTTTATTCATCAGGGGTCGCCACAGCGGAATGAACCGCCAACTTATCCAGCATATGTTTTACACAGCGGGTGTCCTTCCAGCTGCAACCCAGTACTGGGAAACATCCATAGACTCTCATTCATCCAATTCACCTATAGCGCATGTGTTTGGACTGTGGGGGAAACCGGAGCACCCGGAGGAAACCCATGCCAACACGGGAAGAACATGCAAACTCTACACAGTAACGCCACTGGCTCACCCGGAACTCGAACCAATGACCTTCTTGCTGTGAGGTGACAGTGCTAACCACTGAGCCACCGTGTTGCCTACATTCATTCATTAACAACAAATGGCCAAATGCAGTAATACCATGGTAATAAAGGCTCAGCATTGCAGATGATAATACATATGTTGTTTTGATCAGTTCTAAGCTCTAATACCAGCGCACTCTGAGAGATTCACGCTTGTTTTGCATGATATAAACATTGGATTACAGTAACCTACTTTCTTAACTCTTCTTAACCCTAATAACACATTCTGCTCCAATGTACAGCCATTAAAAACAACTAAACATTCAGGTCAGGTCAGTCTGGCACCGGGTGTTTATTGGAGCCTCTTTAGAGGTCAAAAGTGTGAAATAGATGAATCTTTTCCCCATATCTGACACATTTTTGGGACTGATTTTAATTCATAAAGTATTTGTAGAGGTATTGAGCAGAACGAAGCCCTTTGTGCTTATGAAAAGAACGTTTATGCAAGCAAGTATATTTTTAAAAGAGAAACGCTTGTAGTTTTATATGTAGGTTTCATAAATGTGGACCATTTATGAGAAATTATGAGGGTTTTTGGTGTGGTTTGAGCAGAATTTGAAATGTATAAGAATAAATAAACAAATTTAAGTTGAAATAATAATACAGTAATTTCTGTAAAGTTAAAGTAACTTTTGAAAGTACCTTTTTATAAAATTTTTTACATTTTGTTTAGAAATAAGTTAATACATTTTGACTGTTGTGAATAGTTTCTTGGTGTTGTTAATGTGTAATTAGAAATGTAAAACAATTCTGTGTGTTTTGATCTACCTATGTTTTGATCCACGGGCAGACGCAGTAATATGTTTATTTTTTTTGACATTTTGTCACATTCATCACGAAACTTTGCTGAAAAATATTACAAAATAAAGATTCTATGAGTTCAAGACCAGGACTGTACTCCAGAAAGCAAACGTACTACCACTATTAATTCTGTATTAGCTATAATGTTATATATGTGTTTACGTATATACATAGTGCTCAGCATATATACACCCCTCACAAATATTTTAAATAGGATATTATATACAATATTGTATTTATGCATATACATTAGATTAGTCAGTACTGAAGCCAAATCTGGAGCAAATGGAGCATCTTGTTATCTAACAAAATAACTTACAATAATGGTCAAAAAACTTGCACACCCAAATGTATATGTTATAGAAAAATATTAAATACAAGTTTTAAAAAGAGGAAAAATCAAGAGAAGCAAAAAAAAAAAAAAAAAAAATTTTAAGTTAAAAATTTGTAGGTTGTAAATAATTTTCTTTTTGCAATATTTAGTTTGAATTGAATTGTATTATCTTTCAATTTCTAAATATGTTTGGTGACTAAAATATTATTTTAATAAATATATGTTTAATAAATCTGTGTTGTTTAAATGCACCAAAATACATTGCCACAGTCTTGCCTATAGACTGAGAAATGGATAAAAATATTCATTTTCAAAATGGGGTGTACTCATATATAT
>CAIGQW010002378.1:10727952-10738475 GCA_903798125.1 Danio choprae
ATTATATATATATATTTTTTGAACATATATGTACATATTTGTAATTCCAATGGTTGAAAAAATACATATGCAGCCATTTTGCAATATTTTGAAATTTACATTGCATATACGACATATATTTGATATATGTGAAATCCAAATATGAACTAGTATGTCATATATGTCATTAGCATATATTTCCATGAATCGCGCTTCTATATGGAACCACATCCAACGCTCCATAACAACAACTGTGCCTTACTTTCCACCCAGAATCAATAAGAACTTCGAGACTCACGTCTGCGTCTGCATTAGTGGCATGCTGGTGGTCTCGTAGTTGTCGGGATGGATAGGCGGCACCACCTCTCCGCTCACAGGATGGAAAACGGGCAGTGTGGAGAGAGGCCACGAGATCTCCCGGTTCTTCGACATCCCGCGGAGCTCCTTAGTAGACTTCTGAATGGAGCTGTGGTGAACCAGCTGAATGCTGACAGAGCAAATAAACCACCGTTACAACCACATACAATCATGCACAGAAAAAAAGCAGAATACACAATATCTGCCATTGCAATGCAAACATCGACGGCTATTATCATTGATCTACATTTTCTTATATTCACTTTTGATGAATATTTCTCTTTTTCATTATCTCATTGAACAGTGTTCAGTCCGAGATTATTAGTAGATATAAGATTATTAATAGATGTAAGATATAGTGCTTTTCACAATAACTATTGCTTCAAAGCAGCTTTACAAAAGGTGCATATTATTGAATTACTATCAAACTCGGAAAAGGTTATTATCATAAGTTTATTAGTTATTAATATTTTAACCAATTAACTAGTAACTAATAGCTTTTAACAGTTAAGTTATTGTATATAAACATAGTTAACCTGCAGTTGTATAGTGTATATACAGTTAGAATTATTAGTATAATTTTTCCCCAATTTCATAATCATTTTAATAACTCATTTCTAATAACTGATTTCTTTTATCTTTGCCATGATGACAGCACATATTAGACTAGATATTTTTCAAGATGCTGGTATTCAGCTTAAAGTGACATTTAAAGGCTTGACGAGGTTCATTAGGCAAGTCATTGTATAGCAGTGGTTTGTTCTGGAGACAATCGAAAACAAATATTGCTAGGGGGCTAATAATACTGACCTTAAAATGTAAAACTGCTTTAATCCTAGCCGAAATAAAACAAGTAAGACTTTCTCCAGAAGAAAAAATATTATAGGAAATACTGTGAAAAATTCCTTGCTCTGTTAAACATCATTTGGGAAATATTTGAAAAAGCCAGAAAATGAGGGCTAATCATTTTAATTTGAACTGTAAATCACTATTATAACCAAACACAATCATGCACAAAAAAAGCAGACTACACTATATCTGCCATTGCAATGCGAACATGGAGGGGTTATATCAATTCTCTACATTTTCTCATGTTTTGATGAATATTTGTCTTTTGGACTATCTCGTCAATTATTCAGAATTATATTCAAGTTGACATATTTATCTCTGTCACTGAAGCAGCTGCCCATTGATGACATCATGGGGACACAGAAGGCGATGGGATGGATGAGATGGAAGTGAACGTCACCATGATGGAGATAACGAAACATAGGGACGAAATAAAAAACAAAAAACAAGACCTATCCAAAATAACAGGAGAAAGAAAAGTCAAGAGCACAGGAGAAGGGAAACACTTACTCTGGTGTTTGCATGTTTCTTTTTTCCCTAGAAACAAAACAAAATGACTGAATTAAATTCTAATATTAATAGTTAAAAGACAACCACACAGAAGCTGATGGAGGGCGAGTCGGGATGGAGGGGATGCGGATGGTGATGCGGGCTCTCCTTCGGGATCTGATGGCGAGTGACATCATTGGGGGAAACACGCTGGGATTGGCTGATCATGGAGAGGGGAAACATCTGTCGGAATGACTCTAAACACAGCAGATGGAACCTTTGAACTGAATGTGTTTCGGTTAAATGAAAACAAAAACCTGATGCTTGATGAGGATGGTAAGCTGCTTTTTGGCAGGGATATTTTAGAAATTGAGATGCTTCATATAATTTAGGTCTTAACTAAGAGACCTCGTTTAATTGGTTCAGAAGATGCCGTAGCTGTTTATTAAGCTCAAAACTGTATCTGTAATTTAAATATTGATCATTAAGGGGGTCCTATTATTCCCTTTTAGCAATATGTTATACAAGTCAATTCATTAGCTTATAATATTACATGAATCATTTATTATAGCAAGCTTTAAGTGCTACTTTTTTCGATGGAAGAAAAAACCTGCTGTTTTTTTGTGTTTGTGTCTCTTTAAATGCAAATGAGCTGTTGCTGCCCGCCTCCTTTTCTAAAAAAGGGTGGGGCCTTTACAGCTTGTGCCTCAGTTACTCTAAACAAACAAACAAACAAACAAAACATGACAAAACAAAACAAACTCTTGCTCCCAGTTTCACATACATGGTTTAAACCGAATCCATGACTGCACTGGCTAATCTTAAAATACACTCACCGGCCACTTTATTAGGTACACCTTACTAGTACCGGGTTGAACCCCCCTTTGCCTGAACCATTTATACAAGGCAGGATAGATCATTGCTTTCATGTTGTTGATGCCAAATTCTGACCCTACCATCCGAATGTCGCAGCAGAAATCGAGACTCATCAGACCAGGCAACGTTTTTCCAATCTTCTATTGTCCAATTTTGGTGAGCCTGTGCCAATTACAGCCTCAGTTTCTTGTTCTTAGCTGACAGGATTGGCACCCGGGGTGGTCTTCTGCTGCTGTAGCCCATCCGCCTCAAGGTTGGACGTGTTGGGTGTTCAGAGATGCGCTTCTGCATACCTTGGTTGTAACGAGTGGTCATTTGAGTTACTGTTGCTCTATCAGCTGGAACCAGTCTGGCCATTCTCCTCTGACCTCTGGCATCAACAAGACACTTGCGCCCACAGAACTGCCGCTCACTGAATATTTTCTCTTTTTCAGGCCATTCTCTGTGAAACCTAGAGATGGTTGTGCATGAAAATCCCAGTAGATCAGCAGTTTCTGAAATACTCAGACCAGCCCGTCTGGCACCAACAACCATGCCACGTTCAAAGTCACTTAAATCACCTTTCTTCCTCATTCTGATGCTCGGTTTGAACTGCAGCAGATCGTCTTGACCATGTCTAAATGCCTAAATGCATTGAGTTGCTGCCATGTGATTGGCCGATTAGAAATTTGCATTAACGAGCAGTTGGACAGGTGTACCTAATAAAGTGGCCGGTGAGTGTATACCATATCAGTGTCTTTGTTCTGTCTCGAGACAGACACCAGAATTGTTAATTAAATGTGTCACCAGGAAAACCTTTTCCCTTCAGTTACTAAAAGACAAAGGGGATTGTAAAAATGATTGGGTGAAATGGGATTGTTATTTATTTATTTATTTATGTTATTTATTTTCAGCTCAGGGTTCACCTTCGGGCTTCTCCAGCCAATAGCAAAACTAGGGACGTGGGGATAAAAATAGCAAGGCCCCATCTGACTGGTCAAAATTAGATAAACCACCAATGGATAAAATAAATGTAATTTATCACAGATATCTGCGATACTTCAGGGTTCATACACATATTCAGGGTTCATACACATTTTTACTACTAATATTCTATGACTTTTGCATGACTTTCAAGTAAACTTTCATGACCTCATATTTCATGTAATGTCTATCTATACGTGGTGAATAATAAGAAAAACAATGCACGTTCAAATTTATTACATCGTATCATAAAACACGCAACAATCGATTTAGATTAAGGACTGAGTAATAAACTAAGCAAAGTTTAATAGAGTAATAGACTAAGTAAAGACAACTAACCTACTGTGTATTCAAGTATACAGCTATTTGTTAAGCTAATTTCCATGACTTTTCCAAAACTTTGTGGGCTTTTCTGTTTTTCCAAAACTTTCCATATCAAAATTCCATGACTTTTCCAGGTTTTCCATGACTGTATGAACCCTGTATATTGCATATACTATTATCTACAGTGTGGGTGGAGATAAGGATAGTAAGGCCCCATATGATTGGTCAAATTAAAGTAAACCACCAATGCATAAACTAAATGTAATTTATCACACGTCTGCAGTACGTATGTTGAATAAACTGTTAACATGATAATATAACGATAATTTTGCAATAAATATTGTGCAGCCCTACCAATAATGCAGCCCAATAATTTAAATTCGGCATAATGTGATATGCACCCCCCCCCCCCCCCCCCCCCAACCCCTCCAAAAAATTTAGGACAACAAAGAGCTTTGATGGAAATCAGAAATAGCTAATAAACAGAATAAATCTCTTTCTACTGGCTGTGTTTTTTTTACATTAGCATATGCTCAAATAGCAGCATTACATACTAAAGAAAGTCAAATGCAAAAAGCATAACAGGACCCCTTTAAATACCCAATAAACATAAGAATCAAGTAAAAAAAGAGCAGTTTTGTGCTTGCTTTTGTGTGTGTGTGTGTGTTCACTCTGACCAAAAGTTTAGCACAGTGAACTTACACCCCTTCCCGTCGGCAGCACATGGAGTATCCCAGGATGATGAAGAGCACCGTGGCGACTGCTGAGGGCACCGCCAGGGTGATCAGGAAGTCAGCGAAATAATCTCTGCTTTTCAGAGACTCGGAGGGTGGGTTGTACTCGCCGATGTCGGGCAGCACACCAGTGCCCGGGTCTGGGCGGTTACTGTGCACAGGAACAACCTTAGTGATGTCCACCTTCAACAGCAAAGACAAACTGAGCTTTAGCATACTTGGCAATAATTGATATACTGTAGTTTACAAAACTGTAGTATTTCACTCTTAAAGGGGACCTATTATGCCACATTTTACAAGATGTGAAATAAGTGTCTGGATGTCTCTAGAGTGTGTATGTGAAATTTCAGCTCAAAATACTCTGAATCTGCCCTTTTTAGGCTTTGATTCTAACTGTGCCCTTCTGGTGACTGTCGCTTTAAATTCAAATGAGATTGTGCTCCACACCCTCTTTTCAAAAGGAGGTGGAGCTACAAATGCCTATATTCAAAAGTGATATTTTTAGCAGACAGTACTTATGCATGGAAATGATTCTAATATGCTGATTTGCATTTTTTTGTTTTATTTAATGTCTGATGCTTTAGTACACATTAACTTTATATTTGCATTAAGCTTATATTTAGTTCCTCCACAGGACGTGGGTAAAGATGGTTGGTTAATTACTAAGATCAGGATCAAATGTAAGATTAGTCGTGAAAGAAATATTAAAATAAAATAACAAATTCAATATGAAACATTTAAATTTGGATTGAGCTCTGTTTCATCAGCATTTTCTATATTTCACTTAAAATTTTAATTATAATTAAATTAAATCTTTTTGAAATAACTGTAATTAACAGCATGTTCTCCCCGTGTTGGCGTGAGTTTCCTCCGGGTGCTCCGGTTTCCCCCACAAGTCCGAAGATATGCGCTATAGGTGAATTGGGTAGGCTAAATTGTCCGTAGTGTATGTGTGTGAATGAATGAATGAGTGTGTGTATGAATGAGTATGAATCTTTCCCAGTGATGGGTTGCGGCTGGAAGGGCATCTGCTGCGTAAAGCATATGCTGGATAAGTTGGCGGTTCATTCCGCTGTGGCGACCCCTGATTAATAAAGGGACTAAACCGAAAAGAAAATGAATGAATGAATGTAATTAACAGAACTAGACTTTAGCTTTACATAAATATGATAAAACACTTCTTTCATTAAATGTTAAATATATACATTTTACTATTCTGTCTTTAACGTTACTTTTGACGTTTATAGCTAATTTTGCCTTACACTAAAATAAAATAAAATTAAATAAAAAAATTATAAAAATAAATAACTAAAAATAAGTAAAATAAAATATAAAAAATAAATAAAATAAAAATAAAATATAATATAAATAAATAAATAAAATAGATGGATAAAAATAAATAAATAAAATAAATAAAAAAAATGAATAAATAAATAATAAAAATAAATAAATAAAATAGAAAATAATCTAAATTAAAGTATATTAAATTAAATATTATATTTATAAAAATAAATAAATAAAAATAAATTAAATTTAAATAATAAAATAAAACAAAACTAGTCTTGTACACATATAAAATGTCCTCTAAAAGAATAAGCAATATTTGTTTGCACACAACCGTCTGGTGACCTGATGGACAAACAGTCCCACCACACGACACAGACTGCAGCTGTAAATCTGCTGCTCACCAGAGAGATCTTGCACCAATCGATGTTAAACTGCGCTCTGAACTTCTTATCGCAGCTGATGATGGGCTCCATCTCTTGACTGCATCTCAGCTGGTTCTGCGGTGTCTCCACCTCCCGAAGACACGACGAGAACTGCACGTCTGCTCCCACCATCACATACACACTGACAACAGCAACAGAGGATTCATCAAGGACAAGCATTTATGCACAAGAACAAGCAAACTCCACACAGAAATGCCAACTGGCCCAGTCAGGACTCGAACCAGCGACCTTCTTGCTGTGAGGTGACAGTGCAAACCACTGAGCCACCGTGCCGCATAAATTTAGATATTCATAAAATAATATTTAAAACAATTACTCAGGCTTTTTACTTAATAAAATGTCTAAATTATCAGTCAGATGGCAGAAGGCATGAAGCAAATTGTGAGAAAAGTTGATTTGCATATCAAATGATCAAATGCGATAACAGTAGGTTTTTACAACAATAGCACTCGGCAGATAATATATACAAAAGACATTCTGTCAGCCGAGATGAATGTGTTTTCTGCTCTGACTGAGTCCTTCCAAAATGCCTTCATCTGGAAGATTTTATCTCCTGAAAGGGGGCATGAATATTTGATGAACAACTTATGCCAACGCATGAGGGAATTCCTCTAAAGAAATGTGAACGCTGAAGAGAAGCCTCTGCCGTTACGTAAAAATCAGCACATCCCAAAATGCACTGCTCTTCTGCCTTCTGAGACACGATGTTCTCTCAGATTAATCAAAATAATATTGCAAATTATTCAGCTCCAATACCAAGTCACAGTTGTTTTCAAAAAGCTCATGTTTATCTTTGCAAAACACAGGGTTTCTACAGGTTTCATCAAGTCAAATTTAAGACTTTTTAAAACCTTTTTAGGACCATTATGAATTAAATTACAGATATATACAAGGCTAAACACTATGGATTTTTTCCAATGGCCTAGTTAAAACATAAACAATTAAAAACATATGTTATTGTAAGGAAGATAATTAAACCATATTGCTAAATAGAGCTAATAAATAAAGTTTTGGTAAAACCTTCATTGAGATAGAATGTTAGGGACTGGATAGGTGGTGGCCCGATTGGGTAGCTTTACATGGACATAGGAAAATTAAGACCTGTTTGAAATCATGTATCGAGCCTCAGCTGGGTCAGTTGGCGTTTCTGTGTGGAGTTTGCATGTTCTCCCTGTGTTGCTGTGGGTTTCCTCCGGGTGCTCTGGTTTCCCCCACAAGTCCAAAGACATGCGGTATAGGTGAATTGGGTAGACTAAATTGTCCGTAGTGTATGAGTGTGAATGGGTGTGTATGGATGTTTCCCAGAGATGGGTTGCAGCTGGAAGGGCATCCGCTGCGTAAAACATATGCTGGATAAGTTGGCGGTTCATTCCGCTGTGGCGACCCCAGATTAATAAAGGGACTAAGCCAAAATGAAAATGAATGAATGAATGAAATCATGTAAGACCTACAACTCAACATTTCAGTAATTTTAAGACTTTTTAAGGCCTAAAATGTTTTTTTTATTTTTTATTTAAGACATTTTATGGCCCAGCAGATACCATGATAACAGAGATTAGTCAGAAGTTACTCTGCTGCAACTCTGATATTGAGGTATGTTTTGTGATATTTTTGGGCATCAGCATATCGAGACATGTCTATAGGAGACTATAGGAGACATGTCACTATAACATGCCAAAAATGTCAGGCAATGATATCTGCTGTATAATAAAACATTTTACTTTATGTAAAATAATGAAATATTTGAATGTCAAACATAAATAAATGTAAATTTGAAATAATCAAATGTATAGTTTGTCAGGCAATAATAATAAAAAATAAATAAAATAAACAAATACTAATACTAATACTACTACTACTACTACTACTACTACTACTACTACTACTACTAATAATAATAATAATAATAATATTAATAATAATATGTTGATTTATTAGACGGTTCCAATTATGAAAATTATAGATTTGATGTGTCTTTGCTCATTTAAAACATAAACATCAAAACATTGATTTCAATGGCAAAAAAATAACTAAGCTAAGCAAATAACAAATATCAAGTTACGGAATCAGCCAAAGTACATTATATTGTATAGCTCTAGATTAACTGTGTATACACTTGATCGCTATACTGTCCACCCTACTTACACCTTAACGTTTTCAGATTCATAACTGACATCATCTCCCATGTAGTTTAAGTCGCCATAAAATAAAAATTTGCATTTCTTATTATTTATATGTATATAGAAGTTCTTGTTATAAACTATGTATCAGTGCACTTCATTATTTTGTCAAAATTTATTTGCCCTCATAAACCCCTCGAAATGACTTTCTTCACTTTCTGGTCACATGACATTTCTTTAGGGCAGGCTATCAGTCCTTTAGGACGGGGCTATAAGTCTCGTTTCTGCTCTGCCTTCATCCATTCATTAATCTTCCTTCGCTTTGTAAGCAACACATGTCTTTCAACAATCCAATTGGTTCCCAAAGAACTAAATCATGCACCACCCTACATTTGTTCCTCATTTCAGAACTATTTTAAGTTTATGTACCTCTCAAGAGCGGAAAAAATATTTGTTTCATGTCAACTTTAAAACAACATATATGAGATTATTGTAGAAAATACATTTTGCACACCACTAGCGACTTTGAAATAATTGTCAGTCTATATTTAGGTCTCACCCCTCTTTCAGGTCATTGATGGGTAAGGGCACTCGTCCGCCCCGGTCCAGCGCTGAAGTGATGTTGATGGCATTGAGTCTTTCCGGCTGCCACACGTTCTTGACAGCACCCAGAAAATCTCCCAGCACCTCGCTGGCCAACATCTCCTCAACATTCATGTTCTTGATGTAGAACTCGGCCTGATATGGCAGGGGGAACTCTGCCAGAGAGCAAGAGAGCAAGCACATTAATTAGAAGTAACCCAAACTAGGTTACACAGCATTTGGGTAATATGTTGGCAGTCATTTTGAAGTGTCTTTTTATGGATGAGATGGCAGATGGTGGACTGCGTCACTGAGAGGTCACATCTGTACTTAAACAGTAGCTCAGATTAAAGCTAAACACAGATTTCAGAACATATAATACAAACGCAAAGCAGATCATCCTGTAATTGAGACAATAAATATTTTTATACAATTTAATATGAATATGCTGAATCATGTTGTCCCAACACAAATCGATTAAGTTAACATAACAAAAAATGGATTGAACAAAACAATTACGTTTCCCCTAAATAATCTCCAGAATGGTGTTGCTTCAGCTCATTTCAAATAAGTAGTTTGAGCAAGCAGCATTTCTTTTTTTGAGTGCAGATACTATAATCTGTCAGCTTTTCCAACAGTGTTACTTAATTAACACCCAAGTTTGGTTGGTAGATTAATGACCATAAAATATCACAAATACATGCTTTCCACACTTTTGGATTAAGATTTTCAGTCAAACAACAGAGTCTGTCTTTGAGCATATAGCTGCATGTTATAATACGATTTGCTAAAGCAAAACTCTCACCTTCTGTAGACATGATGTTTATGACCAAGTTGTGCCTGGCAGTTTCAAAAGTGCGTTTATTATATGCGGTAATCTGCAACACGCAAGAGGGAAAGTTTAAGCCCGGCTCAAGGCAGCTTTACATTCATACCATGCAGAGAATGTCAGAACCAGATGCAAACACATACACTTTCTCAGGGGTAAAGAAGAATAACAAAGCCAAATCCTGAATCT
This sequence comes from Danio choprae, assembly GCA_903798125.1. Lineage (NCBI taxonomy): Eukaryota > Metazoa > Chordata > Actinopteri > Cypriniformes > Danionidae > Danio > Danio choprae. Next base: position 10,737,974 of record CAIGQW010002378.1, read on the forward strand.
AAAGCCTGAACAATACACAAAGAGGAGCTAAGCATTCTCATGCATACAAATTCAACTTTGCCCTGGCTGTTACCTTCTTTTTCTAGCAAAAAATTTAAAATTATGTAAAACTTGATGATTTTGAATCTGTGCAAAAGTTTTGCTAAAGACTCACTCAAAAGTGTGGGGTTGGTGAGATTTCCTAAAGTATTAAGGGTGTAATTCAGCACAAAAAGAACATTCTGACATTGTTGTTCAAAACCTATAAAGCTTTTGTTTATCTACAGAACATAAACAAAAATATACATTTATGAAATATGAAAGTCTATTCACCCAAAACTATAACTCTTCAAACATTTGTTTTAAATCAATCAATCAATCAACCAGACAACCAACCAATCAATCAATCAATCAATCAACCAACCATCCAACCAACTAACCAACCAACCAACCAACCAATCAACCAACCAACCAACCAATCAATCAATCAATCAATCAATCAATCAATCAATCAATCAATCAA
>CAIGQW010002378.1:10738485-10749755 GCA_903798125.1 Danio choprae
TCAATCAATCAATCAATCAATCAATCAATCAATCAATCAATCAATCATTTAAGCAATCAATTAATCAATCAACCAACCAATCAATCAACCAACCAATTAACCAATCAATCAACCAATCAATAACCAACCAACCAACCAGTAAATCAAACAATCAACCAACCAATCAACCAACCAATCAACCAACCAATCAATCAATCAATCAATCAATCAACCAACCAACCAACCAACCAGTCAGTCAATCAATCAATCAATAACCAACCAACCAACCAACCAGTAAATCAATCAATCAACCAGTCAATCAATCAACCAACCGATCAATCAATCAACCAATCAATCAATCAACCAACCAACCAAACAGTCAACCAATCAATCAATCAATAAATCAACCAACCAGTCAATCAATCAATCAATGTCAATGACTTATACTCCCATATAAATATTGATCAACATACATAAACAGAAGCTCAGTCAAGCCTGCTTGACAAATGAGAACTAAGCTCATTGGTTCTTGCAGAAGTGCACATGAATGAACCTCACTGGTTCTTGAGGGTAAAGCAAAATATAAACACATTAATAAATATTGTAAGCTGACTATGTTTATATGTGAGAAAAGCCCTTCAGGGAACTCCAATTAAACCGCTTAAGTCATGTGGATTTAGTTTTTCATCTCTTTATAAACATTTTGAGTTTTGGTTGAACAGACTTTTAATGGAGTGACAAAAATCTCTCAAATTTGATACAAATATTTTTCATGGTATGTCCTGAAGACAAAATATGTTTTTCTTTTGCATTTAGAATGACATAATTAGCCTCACAGTGGCGCAGTGGGTAGCACGTTCGCCTCACAGCAAGAAGGTCGCTGATCGCTGGTTCGAGCCTCGGCAGGGTCAGTTGGCATTTCTGTGTGGAGTTTGCATGTTCTCCCTGTGTTGGCGTGGGTTTCCTCCGGGTGCTCCGGTTTCCCCCACAAATCCAAAGACATGCGGTATAGGTGAATTGGGTAAGCTAAATTGTCCGTAGTGTATGGGTGTGTATGGATGTTTCCCAGAGATGGGTTGCAGCTGGAAGGGCATCCGCTGCGTAAAACATATGCTGGATAAGTTGGCGGTTCATTCCGCTGTGGCGACCCCAGATTAATAAAGGGACTAAGCCGAAATGAAAATGAATGAATGAATGAATGACATAATTAGTGACACTTTCATTTATTAATGTTAGTTTAATGTATTTAATAACATTGATGAACAATAACATTTACTAATGCATTACTAAAATCCAAATTCATGCTTGTTAACATTAGCACCACGAGTTAACATGAACTAACAATAAACTTTATTTCCATTAACTATTGTTAACAAACATACTGTAATGTATGTATTGTTCATTGTTTGTACGTGTTAGTAAATGCATTAACTAACATTAACTAATACAACCTCATTGGAAAGTGTTACCACATAATTCAATAATGGCAGAATGTAAAAAAAACTCCAAAACATTAGAAAAGCAAAGTACATTAGGTCAGATGTAACAGAACAAAGTGTTTATACACAATAACACACCTCGATGATGGTCGGTTTGCCCACATGATCAGCGGTCGGTGAGCCGTACAGGACTCCATCACTATGTGACGTTCTCTGAATGTATCGCAGCCATCCAGGCCTGTCTGGAAAACCTCTGAGGTTAGTGTTAAATGTGATGGGGTCATTACTCGTATCACCTGAAATAAAAAAGAAGTCTTCAATACAGCAATAAGATATGACAGGCTGAGCTTTATAGCCAATTATGCTTTCACAGAGCTACTATTAAACATATATTTATCAACATATTTATTATTTTCACATCTGCAATTTACAGAATCAAATCAATGCACAAGTAAACATTATTTTTCTCATCACCCCTCCCCTTTCTGGACGGACCACTTAAATGGACCTTATTGCAATGCATTGAATTCAATTAAATTCAATTTAAAAAATAAAAAACAAACAAAACTAATCAAATAATAATAATAATAATAATAATATTAATAATATTAATAAACAAATACATAAATGAATAACTATAATAACAATTAATAAAAGAAACATTATCCTGCCACATCAGCAATTTCAATGTCAATGTAACTTAAAAACCTATTAATAAATTCAATAAATTCTCCCCAAATCTTTTCAAAAATTGAAGACTTTAATTTTTAGGTTATACGTGATTCTTTCAACAGGGACATAGGATGAAAGCTCTGTAAGTCATGAGATGGTGATTCTTCTGATTTCCATTGTATGGCTATACACTTCTTTGCTGCTATTGGAGCCATCTTGACTAACTGTAAATTGTAAAGGACTGATTCATCCCTCTGTAAAATAAATCTAAGATCAAATTGAAGCTTAACGTTAAACATTTTGCCAATAGTTTGATATATATTCATCCAGTTGTGTAGCTATTATTACATATTAAAGATAAAGGCCCTCAGACCCTAACATGTACATTAATGTTTGGTGTGCAGTAGGGCTGAACAATATATTGTTTCAGCACAATAAAGCTTTTCAGAGTCTGGATTAGTAGTTAAACAGGAGCTAATTTAATTTAATTTAATTACTGTATTTCCATCATGGCAATGATAGTAATTGTGAAACAAACATCACTACTTTTTATACACATATACATTTATTTATTTAACAACATACTTTGCATGCCAACTTGCACTTAACAGCTGCACATACAACGTTGTATATAGTAATATACCTGTACATACACTTGTCAATTTGCACTCACTATTTGCAACCACATTATTACACAGAAGGAAAATATACCTGCTTTTGGATATGGTGGGAACTCTCCTTTAAAGTGTTCCCTCTCAAGCACATGTACGAAAAGCACTCCAGCAGAAGGATAAACGTTGCGGTCCGCGTGCGACTTAGAGAGGATGGTGACCACTGGTGCGGGTAGGAAAAAAGACAAAAGAGTTATTTAGAGCAATGTTACATACGTAGCTGACAAAATTTTTCATTACTACAATTTCTGTGCAGACAATAAATAAGGCTACAATGACATTCAGTGTACCAACATTTTAAATAATCCTGTCAGATACATTTACAACAGGTATTTACAATGCTAAATGTAATATTTTTTTTGTACTTATGCATATACACTAAACAAATTTGTGAACACTGTAAAAAATTATATTATCAGGAAGTGTTTTATTTTAGAAGTTAATCATGTTAAGCTGTTTTAAGTCAGTTAAATGTAAAATAAGTTAAAATGACTCATAAGGTTAATTTGAGGCAACTAGGATTTTTTTTTACAGTGCATGATTCATTCATTCATTCATATTTCTTCGGCTTAGTCCCTTTATTCATCAGGGGTCGCCACAGCGGAATGAACCGTCAACTTATCCAGCATATGTCTTATACAGCGGATGCCCTTCCAGCTGCAACCCAGTACTGGGAAACACCTATACACTCATTCACACACATACACTACGGCTAATTTAGTTTATTCAATTCACCTATACCGCATGTCTTTGGACTGTGGGTGAAACCGGAGCACCCGGAGGAAACCCACGCGAACAAGGGGAGAACATGCAAACTCCACACAGAAATGCCAACAGGCCCAGCCGGGACTCGAACCAGCAACCTTATTCCTGCGAGGCGACAGTGATAAGCACTGAGCCACCATGTCGCCCTACAGTGCATGATGTAACTTTATTTTCCAAACACCTGAACAAACACTGTAAAAAATGCTGAATTCACACAATTACTTCATGTTGTCCCAACACAAATCAATTAAGTTAACTTAATTGTTTTTAAAAATGTAAGTTAATTAAACATAAAACAATTAAGTTGTCCCAAAAAAGGCTCAAAAAATTGTGTTGATTCAGCTCATTTTAAATAAGTAGTTTGAACAAGCAGCAAAAGTTCACATATTAAGTCCTCTAAAATGCTGTCAAAACTTATAAAAGTTTGTGTAAACAAAATCTTACAGCTTATCTTTGTATTCTCTCTCTATTTCCAAAACACTGTCCATTTGAACTTGTATTTATTTTTAATGCATTTATATAACATGGGTGTGTTTCTTTCGTCTAAAAACCTTCGGTGTGGGAGTGTGTGAGAATGTGTTATGTGAGCGAGTGGGTGAATGTATCTTGGGCATTAGGCCATTGAGTCTCATTGGCTGGTGGACGGTAGTATAGTGAGTCACAATTTCGAAACACTCAAGCGCTGCATGCTCAATGCATCTCACACACACACACACCATCCCTCGCTTTGCACATCAAACCCATTTCTCCAGTGCAACACATAGACACCATTCAAGTATTATTTATAGGCGGAAGAGGTTGTGTGTTCTTCTTCTTCAGCAGTTTATAATAGATACAGGAGAGATGATTGCTTTTTTCTGTATCTCCACCGGAGAGTGTGCAGCAATGGGAGAAATCTACTGCAGCGATGCACTACACCACTGTTTCTCAACCACGTTCCCAGAGGACCATCAACACTGCATGTTTTGGATGTCTCCTTTATCTGTTACACCCATCTGAATCTGGTGTGTTTGATTAAGGAGACAGGGAAAATGTGCAGAGCTGGTGATCCTCCAGGAACGTGGTTGAGAAACACTGCACTACACAAACGCCAGATCTCTTTACACTTTCAGATACAAAACAGCTCCACAAGACAGTGTGTACTCACATGGGGGCTGTGAATCGCTCAAACACATTAAAGGGATAGTTCACTAAATATGAAAATTCTGTGGTCATTTACTCACCCTTTTATTGTTCCATATATACAGTTGAATTCTGGATTATTAGCCCACCCCCCTGTATATTTTTGCCACTATTTTCTGTTTAACGGAAAGAAGATTTTATTCAACACATTTCTAAACATAATAGTTTTATGTTTGTTCTGTAGACAATCAACTGAACCATCCCTTTAAGATGATAGTAATGTGTAAACAGAGACTGACCACATCTGGTAGTTCAGATTAAACACAGAAATGGATTACACAAGAGAGCTGACATGAATACGAGCATGTAAAGATGAAATAATCTTTTGAAACATCAACAAACAAATGAAACTGGCTAAATGTGTTTTGGTGTGCTGTGCTCACTCTGACTCTCTGATTGGTGGTCATTTCTGTGCAGAACCATGGGTAATGTAGTTTCCCTGCGCTAATTCAGCTACTAAACCTGACTGGTTTAAAAAGAAGCTAAATTAGTGCAAACAGATGGATTCAACAACAAAAGCACTTACAAATGAGTCCACAACAGGACTGTTTTTAAAGATTCATCAGTTAATGTTACATTCATTCATTTTCCTTTGGCTTAGTCTCTTACTTATCCGCCAACTATTCCGGCATATGTTTTACACAGCGGATGCCAGGTTGCAGCTGGAAGGGCATCTTCTGCGTAAAACATATGCTGGATAGGTTGGCGGTTCATTCCGCTGTGGCGACCCCAGATTATTAAAGGGACTAAGCCGAAAAGAAAATGAATGAATTTTTAATTTCAGGAATCTGACTTTTGTGCTATATAATTTTTTTGCAGAAAACAATGTTGTACTGATGTATTGATGATCATATTATCATCACATGATGGACAACTATTCAGCGCAGAGACTTCAGTGCTAGACTCTTAACATTTTAAAGATTTACAAATATTTTAATCTAAATCTTTGCACTTAAAATTCTGAAAAATAATAAGATATTTAATTTATTAAAATATTAAGATAATTTCAATATGCACAGTCAAGCCCGTAATTTCAAATATTTAATAAGATTTGCTACCCAAGCAGAGTATGAATGTAATTTTATGTACATTTATTTGCAAAACTGGAATATTGCATAAAAGATTTGAAAATAATGCAAGTCAAAGAGAACAAAATCCTCACTTACTGATAATATCAAAAAGAATTTGCCAAAAAGAAGAATGGAATTTGCTGTGGTAGGAGAAGCTGCGTGAGTATTTTACTTATTTAATAATTGACTTGATGGCGACCATAGGCGCAGAATGCAGATGCTCAAGAATATTATAATAATACTGAAATGGTTAAGGGCCTCACGGTGGCGCAGTGGATAGCACGTTCGCCTCACAGCAAGAAGGTCGCTGGTTCGAGCCTCGGCTGGGTCAGTTGGCGTTTCTGTGTGGAGTTTGCATGTTCTCCCCGTGTTGGCGTGGGTTTCCTTCGGGTGCTCCAGTTTCCCCCACAAGTCCAAAGACATGCACTATAGGTGAATTGGGTAAGCTAAATTGTCCATAGTGTATGAGTGTGAATGGGTTGCAACCCAGAGATGGGTTGCAGCTGGAAGGGCATCCGCTGCGTAAAACATATGCTGGATAAGTTAGCGGTTCATTCCGCTGTGGCGACCCCAGATTAATAAAGGGACTAAGCCGAAATGAAAATGAATGAATGAATGAAATGGTTAAGGCATTTTAGAATGACCAAAACAACATTTCAGCTATTTTACAATGCGGTTGGTTATTTTTATCATCACATGATCTCTTATAACCAAATCACATGACTTTATTAACGCGCATACTAGGGCTGCATGCACAATATTGTAAAAATCTGACATTGCAATGTTTTCTGCGATATATATTGCGATATGAATACAATTTCACCAGATGGCTTAAATAGCTCTATTTGGTAGAAATTCAGGTACATAAATTGAACAATCAAATGTAAAATAGCACTGCATAGTCTTCATTGTGCAAATAATTCAATAAAATCATTTTTTATTAAACTCACAAATGGTACAATTCCTTACTGCCTGAATGCTTTAAAGTCTCTCGATAAGCTTATACAGTCACAGGCCTTAAAAACACATGCAAATGATAAACTTTTGCTCTATAATTTATGGTAAAAATCTTTAATGACTCTGACCTGCAGCTCCTGGCCAACTATAATCCCTACTCAACATTGCAGATCCTCCGATGTGACTATTGTGGATGCACACATTGCTATATCGATGATAAAACGATATATTGTGCAGCCCTACCGCATACTGGAATTTATTCGGTAAAAGTATTTTCATCATAGTTTATGGACATTTTTTTCTTATCGAATAAAAAGCTTATCTTACTCAATTTTACTCATACATTGTTATGCGCATTTTCAACAATTTTATGCACATCTTGGTGCAAGCATTTTTATGCGATAATCTAAAATGCGCATAAAAACAGGTGGATGGAAACATAGCTAATGATGTATCTGCAGTCTGACAAATGCAACCTCCACATTTAGGTGCAGCCATCAAATGAGACATGCAAACATTACCGTTCAATATCCAACAATATAAATTTTTTTTAACCAACATGGCTCTAAGATTATACACAAATATCAATTAAATGCCTAGGAAAAATCCTCTCATGACAAAAATTCGTACTAACATTCACTAGGATTCATGCTCAACATTCAGTATAACGGCCCTGTGCTGAGCAGCTGTGTCACTACTAATGGTTTCATCCATGGTGGGGTATTGATCTGTTTCTGTGATGTTGATGGCTGTGGTTTTGTACATATAGGGGGCCACAGATGCAAGCCTTGTATAATTAGAGTGCCAGATGGTTTATTCTGTCACGCTGTGGGCGACCATAGCCATATAAACCTGGGAGCAACAAAACCACATCCCAGCATCTACGTGAGTACTAGTGAACTCAAGACAAACTGAAGGTGTTGCATTATATTCTAATAGATCAACCATTAATGGTTAATGCCAAACTTTGTGACACCAATTAATGCGCAGAGTGAACATGCACATGCAGGCCCTGAAGTAGAAATGGCTAATCCTGGTTTATGATTTTTATGGGATGACCTTGTGTGGGCCCAAATGAAGAAATTCATCATGTCGCAACTGAGAAAAGACACTTTCTCTTTCGCTCCCTCCCTTTTCCGTGACAGTCAGGGATGTCCTAGTGAACTGTCGAATCAGCTCTGTGTTGACTTCTCTTTTCCGGTCAAGGGGAATTCATGCACTTCACAATTCGTTGCAAAGCAGTGCAGTCTAATTGCATGATCGCGAAGACGTCAAACTGTTCAAAGTACTGCGCCTGGAGATCAGAGTTGTGCTCAAAACTGGGTCAGCTTGTCATGACTAAGCTGTAGCCGGGAACACAGTCAAGGAGAAGCGAGAGAATGCTTTCCTCAAGCCGGCCGTTTATCAGGTAATACCGATTTTCATTTATTATATACGCTTAAAAGAGTGGATATTATGATTTAAATAGAAATGCATTCATTAATAGTGCTGCACGGGAAATTATAAATGTATTATGAACATCAAAAAATCTGTAAATAAAACTGTTATACATTAGCGTTTGCATCCTTGAGCTACAGCATGTTATAATATACAAACGAGTGGTTTTGTTAATGGAGTAGTTCTTCCCGTTCTACTTTAAAGAAGTCAAAAGGAAGGTTTGATTATACAGGGTGCGATTCAGCAGGTTGGCAGGTGTTAAGCCCAAATAGCTTTGCACAGGAAAACACTGTGTATGTGTTATGATCACTTCAAACACATTAGCTTTGTCTGAAAAAACCTAGTGAGCTGCCTACCTAGTCAGCATTGCATGCACGTCAAACTTTTAGTGCTATGCATGCCTTTAATGCAATATTTGTGAATGACTTTCTGTACTGATGTAATCTTTAAAAGTGATAGTTCACTCAAAAATGAAAAATTGCTATTTGTTTAATCACTCTCAGGCCATTTAAGCAGAAAACGTCATCCCTGGTGATTCATAAAACGAAAGTTCAAGGCTACAGGCACTTTATGAGTCAAAACATAGCAGCAAAAGAAAATTAAGGTCAACCTTTAATTTAATTTACAATTCTCGCTAACCATTTACTATGACTTTTAGTTCAATTAACTTAATTTGCTGCTTAATAATAGTAATTAGGTAGGTTTAGGTATTGAGTAGGATTATGAATGTAGAATAAGATCATGAAGAATATTTATTTTATAAGTACTAATAAACAGCCAATATCTTAATAATAGGCAGGTAATAAGCCATTAGTTAATGGTGAAAACTGAAACTAAAGTGATACCAAAATTAATAACCATGTCTCCTGACAATAAATGAGTGCCATGATGTAAAGGCGAAACGATTGGTATGTGCAAACAAAAAGTGAACAGTATTTACATTATCTACATTACAGTACATTTACATTATCACCTGTAATCCACAGCCCTGGCAAATGGTACTAAACCTGCACATGATGACATTTTGATGAAGTTTTACCTGAATATGTTTTTTATTACTTTAAAAGTACTGACAGCTGTTAATTTGGATTGTATCGCCAACTGTAAATCTTCTTTAATGATTTAGTAAAGAGAAAAAGTCACTTAGGTGGCCTGAGGGTGAGTAAATTAACATCAAATATAGCTAATTGTTTTGTTGAAATATCTTTTTAATTGTGTAGCATAACCTCCACAAAATCCCACTGGATAAATAAATTAGGGGATTTTAAAGGTCCAAATCAGTGAAATGGATCACTATTAAAGGGAAGGCAGCACACTAGTTTTTGAGACACCGCCTGTATGTCCAATCACTCACCGCCACTGTAAAACACAGATCTCTGTTTGGAGTCGATTAAAGCCCGGGTTTGGCCGTTTGTGCCACTGACAGAACGAACAAGTACGACTTTAAAACGTACAAATAGGACAAACAGAGGGAACAACATGAGAAAACAACTCACTGAGAAAAAAGAGCGTCTTAATATTAGACGAAATTCTTGTTGTTGGTGGAAAAGAACCAGGTGTGTAACGTTATAACTATATTGTTGTGATTTAGCTACAGTACACGATGGCAGACGGCATGTAAGGTTATAAAATATTATAAAATATTGGATTATTATTAACGTCAACTACGTGTAATACAGTCGATTCCGCGTTGAATTAACGATTAACTCCCAGTCGGTTTATCCATGATGTCACGAGCATGAAAGCTATCCCGTTAGCCATTAGGCTAGCAATCACTGCAGCGGAAAAGAGCGAGTATTTCTGCCAGTGCCGTCGTCTCAGGTCTATATACGTACCCACTATGAGCCCCACGAAAACGCCAGGCAAGGCCATCGTTCAGTTGCCGCAGTGGATTTTAACATCACAGGTTTAAGGTGTCTGGTGGTCCTCTGGATGTGACAGCCATAAGCATCATCCTCCGCCGCTGCTCGGATTCCTCCCACTCACAGGAGCCGATGATCATGGCCGCTGGTTGGCTGGAACATCTGGCGCAGATGCTGGAACAAAAATATCACTGGCTATATTTACGGGGAGATGGAATGGAAAACATATGTAGCTATTATACTTTTGTTTACTTTTTACATTTCAAAGATTTTTTTTAAATCCGATGTAATGATGTAAGATTTAAATGTTTTGAATATATTATAGGATATTAAATATAGTTTGCATAATATTCGACTGCCTTTACTATTCTGTACATTAAGAAGCTTAGTTGATAGATTCAATCCTACATTAATTACATAATTGTAACAGTAATTTATATAAACTGTTTAATACAAATACTTTTTAATGACAATCTATCTATCTATCTATCTATCTATCTATCTATCTATCTATCTGTCTGTCTGTCTGTCTGTCTGTCTGTCTGTCTGTCTGTCTGTCTGTCTATAAAGGAATATGAAATATCATTTACATTTAGTCAAAATAAGTTTATGTCAAAGTGTTTGTCAAAATATGTGTATTTCCTTTTTACTTTTTATCTATCTGTTGGTCTGTCTGTCTGTCTGTCTCTCTGTAATTCTCACTAAAGTACTTTTTTATTTAATTGCATTGTAAAAAAATATAAAAAAATGTAATGTAATTAATTATAATAACTATAATAATAAACATTATATTATATTAATAAACATTATATTGTTCATTCGTTAATTTTCCTTTGGCTTAGTCCCTTATTTATCAGGGTTTGTCACAGAGGAATGAACTGTTCCAGCATATGTTTTATGCAGCGGATGCCCTTCCAGCTGCAACCCAGTACTGGGAAACACCCGTACACAGTTTCATTCACACACACACACACACACTCATACACTTCAGCCAATTTAGTTAATTCAATTCAATTATAGTTCATGTCTTTGGACTGTGGGGGAAAACGGAGCACCCAGAGGAAACCCACACGAACATGAGGAGAACATGCAAACTCCACACAGAAATGCCAACTGGTCCAGCCGGGACTCGAACCAGTGACCTTCTTGCTGTGAGGCGACAGTGCTAACCACTGAGCCACTGTGTATATTATTCATTCATTCATTTTCATTTCGGCTTAGTCCCTTTATTAATCT
>CAIGQW010002378.1:10749855-10780770 GCA_903798125.1 Danio choprae
TATATTATATTATATTATATTATATTATATTATATTATATTATATTATATTATATTATATTAATTCCATGACCACACTTTTTTGTTTCAGCATTTAAATATAATATCATATAAGTCCTGTATAAATCCTGAATTGTAAGGCACAAATTCAACCCCTCTGTCAGGATAAAGCGCAGGAGGCTCCTCCCTCCCCCATCCATCATGCCCCATAAGCTCTAAAGATGACAATGAGATAAGGTCTATTAAAATGTATTCAACCCCCCGTGGAGAGGCTGAGCACAGATGGCCACGGCCTTTTGCACTGTGCACAATGGCACACAACTGGCCAGTCTGTATAGTGAGAACCACGAGTGATACAAACCTTCTGTTGGGTCTGTATCACATTTTGTATGTCATGTACAAAAGTGCTACTAGGCTGCATCATGTGCCATCAAGATTTTAGGTTGCTATAGCAACATCTTCAGACGACTGCTGACAGGAATACAAGGAGATCAAGTGTTATGTAATAAATAGTATTTTAAGGGGGGGAAAACATGAGGATGTAACACAATATTTCCGTTGTCTATTGTGCGATCAGCTATATAATTTAGTGGTTTCATTGAATTCCCAAGGCAGTCTTTTGGCTGAAGGCACAAAGCCAAATAAATAGCACTGGGATTTATGCAACATTAGCTTAATGAACCAATCAAGAAGTTAACTAAATCTGTTTGGGTCTAGAATGCAGTATACATTACTTTAAATAAACATTAAACAATAAACATAATACCCCATTCTCTTTATTTACCATCTGTATGTCATATACAGTATGTAGGCTAAGTATGATCACATGGAAATTGTTAGTTACACTGAATTTACAATTTATAATTATGTGTTTAAGTATGTTTTATTCTATTAAACTAGTGAGGAAATAAAAAAATGACGTTTAGATTTTTTTGTGTACGTAGGCTATTATTATAATAAAAACACGTCATGTGTTATATATATATTATATTATATTAAACAATTATATTATATATATATATAATTAATACCTAGAGTTTTCCTTAATGATTCAAATAACTGTCCAATTAATTAGCCAAAATATCAGAGAAACAGACTTCCATCACCATTTAAATTCAGGCTACATATACTGTAAATGTGTGTGAAATTGAGCAACATATGTTTATTCTGACTTTGTACAATACAAAAAAGAATTAACAGTTTAATTGTTGGCTAATTGATCCGCTGGTTACATTACAGATTACATCAAGTGATCTTTCATGTAACCACGTGGCCTCCAACAAAACCACTGTAGTTATTATTCTGCGATTTTAATTACTTTCTCTCCCACTGCCACACTGCAGTTCGCTCGTTCCCCCTCTATTCAGATTACTGGACCGAACCATTCGCCAAAAATAAGGTTAAACACCTGTCACATTAGCGAAGCGTTCATGAAAACAGCATAGAGGAGAGTAACCTTACTAGCTACGGATAAAATATGTAGAAATACGGAAATGACTTCGTTTAAAGTCATAATTTGACTCAGTATTTTGTTATGTATCAACACCCCCTACTAAGGGTATGGCGGAATCACCCCTCGCCTGCAATAGCGTTGTCTCGCTGCGCGCTCGCGTTTGTATGTGTGTGTGTCTGTGTGTATGTGCGTGTGTATGTGTGTGTGTAAAGCCCGGCTTGTATGTCATATTGTGTCAATTGTCTGGTAAAGTCCTGCATGGCAGCTTGATGCCAGTAGCGGAGCTGAATTAAAGTGCTGTTCACTGTCATTCCCCTTTGGTACATGATTTAAAGCGAGGATATATTTATATACAGGATAACTTACATTTACATTACAACAACAAGAAGGCGTAGGTAAGTGACTCTTTTGTTTTGGAGCAACAACATGCGAGTTTAAGCAATACTTGTGTCACTTCTGCTTTATGTTTGTGTGCGACGTTTTGCTAGCTTTGGCTAGATACACTCTTCTGAATGAAGTAAGTGTGTATTTTGGAGTGTTTATGGATGCTGGGTTTGTAGGATGGAGCTCTCAGTGATGCTGGCGATGTGATGCGTCAATAGACACGAATAGTTTCACGATTAACGTTATTTTTGCACGTTTATTTACGTTACCCGTGCTGTGAGGTTTAAATATGGACCGTTATCTAACCAATAGCAACTGTTTTGCATCATGCAGGTCGCGCGCTCTGATGTATTTTGCCCTTGCGTTTGGGCTCATCTGTCTTCCTGTGCTGTTACTATCGATATTAAATATTCATTTCTGAGATGAGGGGTTGATTTTAAACGCATTCCGGTAGCCTGTAATGCAGATGCTGTCTGCGGTGGTGTACACGACGAGTGATGGAAGACAAATCTAATCTGTGAGTCACATCGAGATCTGCGTCGAAAACATCGGTGCATCAACAACATCGCGCTGAAATTGAGTGCTCCGTTCGGCCCTTGTGGCAAAGTGATGATCGCGCATAATGTTGGAGAACCAGGGCGGTGGACTCCAGAAGATAATGCAAAGGCATCCTCCAACATCCTCCTACCCTTTTTCAGGTGTTGTGTTTACAAACTGATGTGCGGAGTTGCTATAGGGGTGTGCTGTTTTCATCTGCCCTGCTGCTGTTCATTGTGATATTGTAACATATTTGGGGAAGTGAGCCTATAAGCCTGTTCAAATTTAAGTTTGACATGTTTTTAAATGTATGTATTTGAGCAGAGGTGGAAAAAATGTTATGTTTTGTTATAAACAGATCAAATAAATAGCATAGCCTATGCAGTGCAAGCTCGCCTGTGTAAATAAGCCTGTATCACCCAAATAAGTTGAGTGTCTGGGTTTCCATTTAACAACATCCTGATGTTCTCAGTGTGGCTTTTTAAAGGGGATAGTTCACCCCAAATTACAATTTTGTCAGAAATTACTCACCCTCAACGTGTTCAAAACCTGTTTGAGTTTCTCTTCTCTGTTAAACCCAAAATAATATACTTTGATGAATTTTGGAAATGGGTAGTCATTGATTTCCATGATATTTTTTCCTACTGTTAAAGTCAATGGCTATTGCTTTCCAAATCTTCCAAAATACCTTATTTTGTGTTAAAAAATATTTAATAAGTTAAAAAAATTCTAAAAAACTTGAGGGTAAGTAAATGGTGAGTGAATTTAAATTTTTGAGTGAACTATCCCTTTACGTCTTGTCATAATACCTCTAACTAAGGTGTCATCATACTCAGTCCTAGAGGGTCCATGTCCTGCAAAGTTTATCTCCAACTCCAATTAGACTCGTGAATCATCTTTTAGCCAACCACATAATGCTCTCTTTCCCTGCCTAGTGCCATAGAGGCAGCGTTAACATTAGCCATTATACTTTTTAGGCTAATGGTTGCAGGATTGCCTTTAATTGGCTTTGCTAGAACCTTAATATACTGTAGTTGTGTTGGGAGAAGTTGATAGAAGATAAACTCTGCAGGACATTGGCCCTCCGGTCCCCAAACTGTTGAATGGTCGTTTAAGATGAGTTGTTTGTTATGACAAGATGTTGAATTTTGGCATCTGCATCTAATCTTCGAGCAAATTTATATACATAGAAAACATATTAAATTACAGTAAAGTGTATGTGAAAATAAAATATGATTGATTCAGCATAACAGATATATTTTGTACAAATGAAACATTGTTTACTTCACAAATCTTTTAATATGTCATCAAATGATTCTTGTTCTAAACATTTTTGATATATACTATAAACTATTGTCACACTGAATGATATTTTTAAATGATGTCTTCTTTAAATCATGGTTAAAATGTAAGATGGTCATTATTTTTTGCTTATGAGAAGGAAATTAAACAGGACACATTCTAATGTGTGGAAAAAACTGAAGCTGTATTACATTTTATCTTGATTCTTTAGACCCAGAGCTGGCCGATATGGCAAAAATGCAATCTCGATAATTCTTTTCTATATTGAACGATAACAATATATATTTCGATATAAGTTTTTTATGCTTCCACTTTTAAAAGAGTATCTCAACCATGATGGAAGGTGGATACTGCTGGTGGGAAAGTGAACTGTTGGCGGGAAAGTGAAACGAGCGCAATTAACAATACTGGGTGACGCAGCATGACCTATTTTCGGCCAATAATTTTTAGTGGTGTGGTGAATTTGGTGAATCTCTAATATCAACACAATTATAGATTCCTGTTGTTGCATTTTTCTGAAGTGTGATTGGCACTTAGGATCAATATCGAGTAAAAATGTCCAGAGATTATCATCGTTATCAACATAGATTTTATCGCGATTCGATATGATATTGTTTGTTGGCCCAGCCCAAATCTATATAGTACATTGGCTTACTAGGGTCCCTTTTTCTTGCTTAATAAGAAGTGCTTAATTTTTTTTCACAATATATGCTTGCCAACTTTGCAAAAGCAAACAAGCCACTCATAACCTTTCTGTTTAAATGTTTTCAGGAGTCCCCAACAAAATGTGATTGCGCCCATAGAGAAACAGCCTGAAGGAATGCTACTGTATCTTTGAGAAGACCTCCATTGTCGAGGCTAAGATGATGAAGACGGAGGCCTCGGCAGAGAGAAACACCCTGAGGAGCGCGTCCCCGCACCGCAACGCTTACCGGGCCGAGTTCCAGGCACTAAAGAAGGCGTTCGACCAACCAAGACAGGATGGAGACCACAAACACAAAGACCCAGAGGGGGTCCGGCAGCCTCGAGGGCGTCAATACGGAGCCCACGTCAGTCGCATCAAAAACATGTTCATGCAAATGGGGACAGAGAGCACTGGGTCAAACCGACAAGCCAGGGACGAGACTTCCCCACAGAAACTCAACAAGCCGACAAACTTCATCAACAGAACAGACGGCTCGGTGGTCAAGTTCCAGCAAGGCACTGGAGAGCGGACATCCGGTGGCCATCACAACTCAAAGTTCTCCGAAACAAGGAAACTTTTCGAACAGAGCTCCAGAGACGCCTCGCAGTCGCCGGTGTACTCCTATGGTCGGGATAAAAGAGGTTCTCATGAGCATCTGGACGACTGGAGGGGAGCGCGTTCAAACAGAGGCAGCACAGACTCTTTGGATAGTCTTTGCTCCAGGACGGAAGCTTCATCTCCCACTGTGAGCCAACTCAGCGCTGTGTTTGAAAATATAGACCAGCAGGGCTCCGGCACTACCTTCAGAAGAAGCCATGGAGGTGGACGAGGGTTGTACTCTCCTGATGGCTTACAGAAACACGGGGAGGCCAGTGAGGATGACACCAGCGCGCGACAGTCTCCATCACGTGGTTTTTACAGGACGCAAGTGGGTAGCAAGCACAATCTTCCGGTTTCTTCATCTTCGGAAGATCTTCTCAGTCCTAGTCCTCTATCGGAGGCGAAAACTGATGAGAAGAAGAGTCAGGAGATGATTGAAGAATCCGGTGAACTGAAACTTAAGGATGAGGTTAACTTAACTAAGGCGGTGAATGGTTCTTCGACTCCGGCTGAAGTCAATGACGCTGCAGGACATTCGCTTGAGGCTACCAGAGTCCACAAGGACACGGACGGTCATGTGAAAGAGGAGTCTAGCCTCTGGATTACGGAGGATCAAACTGAAGAACCCAATAAGGAGTACTGTAGCAATGAGAGAGTTATTTTCAATGCTGATGGAGATGCTTGCTACCAGGGCTGGGGCGAGAGCTGCACTGAACCAGAGGATGACCTATATGATGATGACCTTTCCTATGACCCAGGATCGGAGATTACGGAGATTCCTGGTCTTCCAGAGGAGGAAAAGGAGGATGTTCCACAAAAACGGAAAATTCGATTCAGCTCTGCTCCCATAAAAGTAAGTTTATTGCTGTTTTTTACTATATAAATGGGTCAATGATGCCTGTTTTCTAATCGGATGTTATTGGTATTATGAATATTCATCCATGCTTAGAGTATATTTAATATACTATTTTTTTAAATTAATGATAAGTGCTGTTATTTTTTATTTATATTTATTATTATTATTCAATTATAAGATTTGTGGTGATTTTATTCACCAGTTTTTGGTTTAGTAATATTGGTAGTTCAATTTAAACAAGGCAGAATTTCATCTAATATCTTATATTTCAATTTATTTCTGCTTTAATTCAATTAACGCTGATTAATCATAATAATTTCTGCCTAGATAATTATATTTTTTAAATTATATTTTTAAATTGACTTTTCATAATACTGCTATTATTCAGTATATATTTTTACCTTTTTCTGGACTGTTTTAATCATTTGTTGTAAAATAAATGGAATTGAATTTAAACTTTTATGTTTACATGTGTTTTATGTTTTAAATGTTTTTTTAAACATTTTATGGTTACATTTATATAATTTTGCAACAATCATATTTTTTAGCAACTTACATGGCATTTATGTGATAAGCAATATTTTATTCCTGGTGATATTAAAACATAAAAGAAAACAAGCATTTTCTGCATCAACACTCACCCTATCAACAGCATAAAGCTTTAAAAAATATACATGAAAACAAAGTAAATAGAAAGAGTACTTTTGTATTATACATTCTTTCTTCATTATAAAAGACTTTTCTGTCTCATGGCCACTCTTAATGTCATTATAGGTATCCTTTTTTATTTCTTAAAAACAGACTTACAGCCATCACGTTATTGAATTTCTGTTATTCATCTCGTCTGAAAGCATGGTCATAAATGTATCTGTATATGCCATTAATGCCAAATTTAATAAGAGCAATTCTCTGTTATGCCAGCCTGAGTTAGTGTGTTTTGGTTAATGAGCAGACAGAACCATAAAGTGACATCCAGAGGCCCACTCATGCCTGTAGGGGGATGTACACATATAGCTTTTGTCCTCACATGCCTTGCTCACTCTCCTTGCTGTAACTCTCACACCACCACAGTCCACGTTCCTCTGCACAATGTGATTTTAACGCGTCCATGAGCTGAGAAATACAAAACCCCTTGATCTTTTGACATATAAGAGGTCACTGTGCTGAAAAACATCTTGTAAGTTTCAGAACTTTTTTTTCTTTTATACTGCTTTATTGACATGGCTTGATTGCTTGGTTGTACAGTATTTCATCATTTATACTAAAATAGTTATAGATTTAAAAAAAAACAGCATGTATACTCTCCTTGGTTTTCCGAGATGTTTATTGACATGTAACTACATTGTCTGGTGTGCTTAAAAGTCTTTCATAATGTGTGCCATTGGCAGCCACACGAAGATACTCTTGTATCAAATCACATATTTATCAAAAACACTCACTAAATCACTTTCAGTTTAGTCCTTGGTTTATCTGGTGTCACCACGGTGAAATGAACCACCAATTACTCTGGCAACTAAACCAGCAATTACTCTGGCATATGTTTTATGCAGCGGATGCCCTTCCAGCCGCAACCCAGCACTGAGAGTAGTCGTGAACTTGTGAACCCCCAGTGCTGGGAAACACCCACACACACTCTCATACGCTACAGCCAATTTAGTTTATTCAGTTCACCTATACCCCAAGTCTTTGGACTGTGAAGGAAAACCATGTGAACATGGGGAGAATATGCAAACTCTACACAGAAGTGCCTCAAAGAGACTCAAATCTGCGACCTTCTTGCTGTGAGGCAACAGTACTAACCACTGAGCAACCGTGCCGCCTTATTGAAAACAATTAAAATATATTTTTCGAGATGTATACACATTCACAGTTTTCCAATAATTTTGATATATTGCTCTATTCCACACATTGTCATTAGTTGAATGAAAGTCAATGGGGCGAAAAGCTGAAAGGCTTCAAATCTTGAAGGCTGGAAGCTGTGGAAGTGAAGCGAGAGAAACGCTGAAGCAATTGCTAATGAGAGACGAGTATGAGACGGTATGAAAGCAGTGGAGCTTTTATTATGTCACAGTCGACTACTTCCTGTTCTTTAGCTCCTGATTACTTACAGAAGAAGCTGCGCTGTTTTGTAAGACTAAATACATAGGCTTTTGTTATATTGGTGCTCTGTACAGTCTAAAAAAACACACACCATATTAAACAGTCTTTGGTGTTTCCATATTTTCCATAAAACCAAACCAGAAATCAACTGTGTGTGTGTGTGACATCATTAGCTTGAACACACAACACACACTTTGTCTCACTAGTTAAAATAGCTTATTTCTCTGAATTTCCACATTATGGTTAATCATTAATGGATAGTAATTCAATGCATTTTACCTCTGGAAGTGCTTAAAAATGGACCAGCTCAAAGTGCTTTACACCTTGTTTACACCAGTATGCAGTGTCATCCACTTGCGTTAAAACCAGGTGTAAACAGGACCCTAGATAACAGCTGCGTCTGCAACTTTTTCCACAGTGAAGCATGAAGAAAATTACAGTCTGTCTATCGACATCTTGTGTTTCGCAGGAGGCTACAGAAACACATTGTTTAAGAGGGGATTTTTATGATGTCAGCTTCTTCGAAATGCATTTTGCAGTCAATTACCGTTCAGATAAATTCACTTAGCCGACATTTAAATCAATTATCTTTGATTTGGCGATATAATGGCACAGCTGCGGAGTGTGACTGTTGTCATTGATTAGTTGCGATATCTTGAATGTTCGATCTGCTGGAAATGTGTTTACAACTATGGCTATTAACTCTGGATGGAGATACTCAAAAAAACAAATGTTGCCTAGTTGGATCAGTCCCATTAATATCCTTAAGCACTGCTGGACTGGTTCCCCAGCTCGCTCTCAATGGGTAAACGTGATGTTCGCTCACTAATCTCCCTCACACAAGCTGAAATTCGTAGAGTGTGCCATGTATTAACTGAATTAAAAGGTTGGTTTGTACACTAACTGACAAAAGTCTTGTCGCCTATCCAAGTTTTAGGAACAACAAATAATAACGTGACTTCTAGTTGATGATTTGGTATCAAAAGTGGCTTATATGAAAGGCAAAGGCCTCTAGATTATGCTTATTTTACCAAAATAAAATATGATCATGCCTTGATTTTTAATGATTTAATTAGGACAGAAAGGTCTGAATTTGCTTAGACAAAAGTCTTGTTACTTAACAGAAATAATGTCCAGTATAGAATATAAAGTCATGGTGCAGTGGAAAAAATATTTATATTGTGTATGACTCCCATGAGCTTGGAGGACTGCATCCATACATCTCTGCAATGACTCAAATAACTGATTAATAAAGGCATCTGGAATGACGAAGAAAGCATTCCTGCAGGACTCCCAGAGTTCATCAAGATTCTTTGGATTCATCTTTAATGCCTCCTCCTTCATCTTACCCCACTTGCTCAATAATGTTCATGTCTGGTGATTGGGCTGGCCAATCCCGGAGCACCTTGACCTTCTTTGCTTTCAGGAACTTTGATGTGGAGACCAACTTATGAGAAGGAGCGCTATCCTGCTGAAGAATTTGCCCTCTCCTGTGGTTTGTAATGAAATGGGAAGCTCAAATGTCTCGATACTTCAGGCTGTTGACTCTGCCATCCACTCTGCAGATCTCTCGCACGCCCCCATACTGAATGAAAACCATGAATTTTCCTTCACCAAACTTGACTGATTTGTGTGAGAATCTTGGGTCCATGCGGGTTCCAATAGGTCTTGTGCAGTATTTGTGATGATTGGGATGCAGTTAAATGATCAACTAGAAGTCAAGTTATTATTTGTTGCTCTTACAACTGGGATTGACGACAAGACTTTTGTCAGGTAGTGTACACCTTTTTGCTCTTGAAGAATTGTATTCTTAGAGTCCCTTAATCAGATCACATCCCATTGCTACCCTTGAATTCATTTCTTGGATCCGGCTGCTAATTATAAACGTGAAAAATAGGTCTTTGCAGCTGACAAATGTGCAACAATGCATGCGAACATATGGTTGGAAACTGCAGTTTAGACCAGTCTGACATTACAGATGTGTCTTTTAGTGATGCTCTTTCATTAATATGCATGAGCTAAATCTTATTAAATGAAGCAACAGGTGGAAAAGGCCAGCTTACTGTGAAATGCATTGTGCTGGTTGGGTTACATGTCAGCTCGTCTGAACTGCCCTGGTCATTAGCTTAACAAAGAAAGACTTTTTCATGAGTCAGGGAATTTTGAACCCAAGCCACATGCCTTTTTCTGCAGACATGATGGAAATAACAGTCTGCGGTTTGTGCGTACTTGAGAAAAGGACTAATTTGTAGTAAAACATTGTCCATTCACCAGACTAGACTATCTTGGTGTTGAATAAAATGTTTAAAATGGTTAATCACACTGAACGTGTTTCTCACTCCTCCTGCACATATTTCTCTCAATATTTCTTAGTCACTCAGTAAGTAAATAATTTTTATATTAAAGCATTTGTAAGCGTAATTAATATAGATTTGCTGTAAGAGGCTCTTGTGCGAACAGCTCTAGTGGTTGTTTGGAATAACAGCACACTCGCAGATTTTTACCTCCATTTACTCCGACAATTACGGGTTTGTTAGATGCAGAAAGATAATTGTCTGATTCATCTTGTGATTTCGTGCAGTAAATTAGCCTTGTAATAAATCCTTTTCCATCACAGTGCTTGATTTTTATTCAAATTGATGACATAGCTATGCTGTTGCCAAATTACAAATTGCTGTTGCAAGCTACAAAATGGGGTCTTAGGTTTGTTTAGATGGTGTCGTGGTGGCTAATTGCTAGTGATAAATTGCAACCAATCATACCTGTTTAACATAGCAATATTAATTGGCTTGTCAGCTTCGAATATTCATTCATTCATTTTCTTTTCGGCTTAGTCCCTTTATTAATCTGGGGTTGCCACAGCGGAATGAACGCCAACTTATCCAGCATATGTTTTACGCAGCAGATGCCCTTCCAGCTGCAACCCATCACTGGGAAACACCCATTCACACCTATTCACACTCATACACTACGGACAGTTTAGCTTACCTAATTCACCTATAGCGTCTTTGAACTGTGGGGGAAACCGGAGCACCCGGAGGAAACCCACGCAAACACGGAGAGAACATGCAAACTCCACACAGAAGTGCCAACTGAGTCAGCCGAGGCTCGAACCAGCGACCTTCTTGCTGTAAGGTGAGAGCGCTACCCACTGCGCCACTGTGCTGCCCGTTTCTAATGTGACAGCAGGATTTTATTTTCTTCCCATTTATTTTCCCAAAGGTGTGCATCAGAGGACAGGTTATGTAACAATATGCATTTTGTTGGTGAGCATGTGCAAATTGGGGTTAAAATTACGGTCAGTAGAGTTAAGACAGAGAGAATTCACATAGAAATAGAAATGAAAACACTCAATTTTGATTATAAGTTTAGCAACTAGATGTCAGCTTGAGTTTTATTAGACTGTTTTATATCTGCAAACACTTTATGTAGATGATCGTTGAATAAATATAGTGGACTACCATTATCTTAGTAGATAGATGATCGAGTAGATGTAGTAAATGATCAAACAGAATATCGTTATTTTTTAAATATTTGTTTTCATTTTGCAGTAAAAAAAAAGTTGCTGCTGTTATGAATCACAGCATGATGTCCAACATAAAAATCACTGACCTAGCCGACTTTAATGGATTTATTCCCCTTGGGGTTGTTTTGTAACCACTGGAGGCAGTGGAGAGCACTTTACCTCACATTCATTGACCTGACTCAAAGTGCACATCCAGGGATTCTACTCGTCTCGAAGTCCTGCGTGTCTGGCTCTGATAATGAGGACACAAGACCCAGCAGCCAAGTCCTCTGCATGTCCTTCTTGCAGATGCATGTTTGATGCACAAATTACTTAGTTATGCGTCTGTTTCAGCTTTTCAGCATACACGTGTGTTACCACAGAGTAACAAGAAATTAAACTTAACGAAAACCAAAAAATGTTGCAATGCCAGGTGAATCCATGAGGCTAACGTCAAATGTAAACTCAGGCATGTTTATATACACTGGTTTAGTTGTCAGTCAAAACAGTCTGGAAATGTACATTTTGAATGCGGTAGTAAAGGTGTGTAGATCAATAGATTTTATACATGGCTACTTTATTAGGTAAAGATATATATTATTAAGATATATATATATTAGGGCTGCGCGATACTAGAAAAATATGCAATATTGTTGTTGAGTGTTGCAATAATGATATTTCTTACGATATTACTTGCAAAATGCTATTTTATCTAAAAATGTCCTTAAATAATTTATTTATGTTATGATCACTGTAATCAAACAGGTTATAGACAATTTTCTGAGCTAATTAAATAAAAAACTATGTCAAGGTGCTGTCAAAGTTTGATTAGACTTGAAAACATCATGAATGATGGAAAACCTCAGGGGAAATTCAGATTCTTGTTGGCTGTCATTTTTTTCTCTTGTCTTCTTATATTTTCAGCTCTAGGTTCACCTAACAGCCCCTACTCTATAGGTGGGGATAAAGATAGTAAAGGCCCCATCTGATTGGTCAGATTTGGATAAACAACCTGCATGTAGCATACAAATGCTTGGCACATAAAATGTATTTAATATATTGCACTTCCCTGCGATATGGATATTACATATAGTATTATCATGATAACAATAATGTTTCGATATATTGTGCAGCCCTAATATATATTTATAATATAGTTTCTATGTCTCTTATAGCAAATAAATTTGTTTGGGATTGTATTTTCTACACTGTAAAAAATGCTGGGCCGTTTTTTGAAACAATGTGTCGTTTCAGCTCATTTTTATTAAGTAATTTGAACAAGCAGCAAAATATATTTTTTGAGTGTAATATAGATTTGATTGAGAGCCTGAATTCAAAATATAGCATCACATATGCCTGATGTGAAATGGCTGTTCAATGTTTTACAGTGATGTTGTGCAATGTTTGCTTAGCTGTGGCCTTTGTTATATCCATCCTGTCATCATCATCCTATATAAACCACACTTTACAGGCTGAATGAAATGTGACATTAGCTCTGCTAATCTCAGCCTCTTGTTAGAGATAATTTATTCCTTCTTGATTCACTAATGGATTTAAATGGATTTGAAAGACCGGGCAGCAGCTGAATGACTGCTGAAATGATTCAATGATTATATACTCCATTCTATGCACATACTGTGTGTATACTGTATAAACCACACAGCTTTTACTATAGCAGCTCAAATCTGTGAGGGGTGGATGGCTAGGATCTAGATATTGGCCATATTTTAGGCTTCTATTAAATATATATATACTTACTTTTATGTGAGTGAGCTGAGAGAATGTTTTATTCATTGTCATTTTATTTTAAGGGATCTCCAGTAGATGAAGGTATTTTTTGAGTCGCAGTCATGACTGGAGTAGATTATGGAGGCTTTATGTAGAATTTGAAAAGGGTTTTAGTCTTATACCTTGGATAAAAGGACTTAGTTGGTGATTGTATGATGATTTTTAGGTACTTGCTCAGTTCAATCACACAATGAATGTAGTTATGTATCCTGTTTTGATGTACCTTACTGTTTAGGTACAACATTTTGAAGCCACTGTCTCTCTTTTGTTGTCATCACTCCAATCTCAAGTGGATGACTAAATCGTGTGTACAACATTTTGAGCATTGTAGGTGAAAATGGATATAATCAGACTGATTTAGTAGTGTAAACGCTATGTGTTCATTATGGGATGTGTTGTGAGAAAGCGCATTAATATTTAAATGCATGTTAATGACAAGTGGAAACTGCAACAGCTTTCATTTGCTACTTTTACTACACTGTAAAAAAAATTATGACAAATAGTCAAGACAACAAATATTTTCATGTTGCTCTAACAATTATGTTTTTTAATTATACAAAGTTTGATTGATGTAAGTTGAGATGACTATAAAAGTTCATTTGATTTAACAACAAAAATTAAGGCAGCAAGATTTTTTTTGCAGCGTATTATGGGCGGGACTTTCTCATTCAATAGAGAACTTGATTGGATCAAATTTTATCCAGTGCAGGATGAGTTTTATTTTGTGTGTGTGTGTGTGTGTGTGTGTGTGTGTGTGTTTTAGAAAGAGTTATTCATTCATTCATTCATTCATTTTCATTTCGGCTTAGTCCCTTTATTAATCTGGAGTCGCCACAGCGGAATGAACTGCCAACTTATCCAGCATAAGTTTTACACAGCGGATGCCCTTCCAGCTGCAACCTATCACTGGGAAACATCCACACACACCCATTCACACTCATACACTACGGACAATTTAGCCTACCCAATTCACCTATAGCGCATGTCTTTGGACTTGTGGGGGAAACCGGAGCACCCGGAGGAAACCCACGCGAACACTGGGAGAACATGCAAACTCCACACAGAAATGCCAACTGACCCAGCCGAGGCTCAAACCAGCGACCTTTTTGCTGTGAGGCGAACGTGCTACCCACTGCGCCACCGTGAGGCCAGAAAGAGTTATTATTATTGTAATTAGTTGGCAACTGAGTTTGCTAATTTTTTTGTTGAGTATGATACTCACAAAACAAGCACGCTGTCAGTAAATGTTAATGCACTTAGTCTTTTAAAAAAGGAAGCATTCAGGCAATTCTTTTGTTGTCATGACAGCAGCGGTGAGGCATTCTCATTCTAGAGAGCACCTGATTGGATAAAAGTCTGTCTAGTGCAGGATGAGTCACACTGTTAGACATTTTATTGTATTTTTGCGGTAACTTACTGGCAGCACTGTTACCGCAACTGCCCCTTTACAGTAACATACCTGAAAATGTGTTTTGTGTAGCAGGGCCCCACCGCAGTACAGTAAAATCCCCTTTATCACATTTAAATTTTAAGAGTATGATGATTTTTACAGTAGTTTTACTGTAATTTATTTATATCTTACACTAGCAAAACTTTTATTTTTAGTGTTTACTACTGAATTTAATAAATTCCAAACAAGTGACAAATTTTTTATTAACTCTTAACGGTTAACGGTTGCTGTAAAAGTTTTGCAAAGTTTTAATAAGCAGTGCATACAGTAGTGAACTGTGAAGAATGCTCACAGTTTTGTCCCTTTATGTGGGGTTTTTAGTTATGTAATCAGATGCTGGTGGCACGATGGCTTAGTGGTAAAAATACCATAAATGAAATATCCAAATAAATACTATATAATAACCATAAATATAATAATAGTTATAATATATAGTGGTTAATAGCCAATAATAGTGGTTAGCACTATGGCCTCACAGCAAGAAGGTCGCTGGTTTGCATGTTATCCCCGTGTTGGCGTGATTTTCCTCCGGGTACTTCGGTTTCCCCCACAGTCCAAAGACATGCGCTATAAGTGAATTGGTTAAACAAAATTAGCCGTGGTGTATGAGTGTGTGTGAATGCGAGAGTGTATGGGTGTTTCCCAGTACTGTATTGCAGCTGGAACGGCATCTGCTGCATAAAACATATACCAGAATAGTTGGCGGTTCATTCCAATCTGGCGACCCCTGATAATCAGGGACTAAGGTGAAGGAAAATGAATGAATGAATAATCATTTGTTTAATTATTGAAGGGCCTCACAGTGGCGCAGTGGGTAGCACGTTCGCCTCACAGCAAGAAGTCGGGTGCTCCAGTTTCCCCCACAAGTCCAAAGACATGCGGTACAGGTGAATTGGGTAGACTAAATTGTCCGTAGTGTATGAGTGTGAATGGGTGTGTATGGATGTTTCCCAGAGATGGGTTGCAGCTGGAAGGGCATCCGCTGCGTAAAACATATGCTGGATAAGTTGGTGGTTCATTCCGCTGTGGCGACCCCAGATTAATAAAGGGACTAAGCCGAAATGAAAATGAATGAATGAATGAATTATTGAATTTGTTACACAGAACCAACATGCAGTCATGAATTGAAGCATTTATTCTTTCAATAAAACAAAACAAAACAATTAAGCAATTGTCATATGATTTTGAAGCTGTTGTCATTGACAGAGGTCTGTCCCGCTATGCATTATGAATGCTGGGGTATTTTTGTGTTTGCTTGTTTCTCTGACATCTGAGCCATTTTGGAGTTGAATTTTTAACGAGTGTGGAAACAGTAGACAGGCCTGTGGTTGTGACGCTGTCGGTGTCAGGCACTAATTCTCCAGCGCTCTCCCTCCACCCACCATCACTGAATCTATCACAGTGAACTTCCTACTTTTTTCCATGCTGGAAACAAGGAGGTGTTCAACGCTGACACAGTGTCCTGTATTGTTGTGAAACCGGCAGGACAAATGTACTCGCTGTGTGTTCACGCAGTTGTGTAGAGTGCCATTTTTATTTTTATTAAATGAATATTTTTATCCATTTTTCAGTGAATATAACCAATATGTTTTGTTGTGTTTAAACAAAACAGTTTTATTAAATAGTTATATACATTAAAATAAGAGTTTGGTCACCAAACATCTTTAGGAATCGAACATTTTTTGCAAAACAAAAATTCAAGCTACAAAATTTGATATTGTTTATGTTTCAATTGAGAGCGAGACGGTGGCTCAGTGGTTACCACTGTCGCCTCACAGCAAGAGGGTCACTGGTTCGAGTCCCAGGTGGGCCAGTTGGCATTTCTGTGTGGAGTTTGCATGTTCTCCCCATGTTGGCGTGGGTTTCCCCCACAGTCCAAAGACATGCAGTATAGGTGAATTGAATAAACTAAATTGGCCGTAGTGTGTGAGTGTGAATGAGTGTGTATGGATGTTTCCCTATACTGTATTGCAGCTGGAAGGGCATCCGCTGTGAAAAACATATGCTAGATAAGTTGGCGGTTCATTCAGCTGTGGAAACCCCTGATATATAAAGGGACTAAGCCGAAGAAAAATTAATGAATGAATGTTTCAATTGATTTTTCCAGTTTATTAAAATTTTCATTCATTCATTCATTTTCTTTTTGGCTTAGTCCCTTTATTAATCTGGGGTCGCCACAGTGGAATGAACCGCCAACTTATCCAGCATATGTTTTACACAGCGGATGCCCTTCCAGCTGCAACCCATTTCTGGGAAACATCCATACACACTCATTCACACTCATACACTACTGACAATTTAGCTTATCCAATTCACCTGTACCGCATGTCTTTGGAGTTGTGGGGGAAACCGGAGCACCCGGAGGAAACCCACTCCAACACGGGGAGAACATGCAAACTCCACACAGACATGCCAACTGACCCAGCCAAGGCTCGAACCAGCGACCTTCTTGCTGTGAGGTGACAGTGCTAACCACTGAGTCACCGTGCCTAATTAAAACTATTTTCTATGTAAAAATATTTTTTACTTGAAATTTATTAACTTTTAAAGTTGTAATTAATTTTTTGTTAGATTACTTCCAGTTTTGCAATATATAAAAAATATGTATATTCATTCATTCATTCATTTTCATTTCGGCTTAGTCCCTTTATTAATCTGGGGTCGCCACAGCGGAATGAACCGCCAACTTATCCAGCATATGTTTTACGCAGCGGATGCCCTTCCAGCTGCAACCTATCTCTGGGAAACATCCATACACACCCATACACTACGGACAATTTAGCTTACCCAATTCACCTATACCGCATGTCTTTGGACTTGTGGGGGAAACCGGAGCACCCGGAGGAAACCCACGCCAACACAGGGAGAACATGCAAACTCCACACAGAAACGCCAACTGACCCAGCCGAGGCTCAAACCAGCGATCAGCAACCTTCTTGCTGTGAGGCAAACGTGCTACCCACTGCGCCACTGTGAGGCCCAAAATATGTATATATTTATTGTAAATAATATATATAGTAATAAAAAATAAATAATATTCATTCATTCATTCTCATTTCGGCTTAGTCCCTTTATTAATCTGGGGTCGCCACAGCGGAATGAACCACCAACTTATCCAGGATATGTTTTACTCAGCGGATGCCCTTCCAGCTGCAACCCATCACTGGGAAATATATATATTATTAAATCTGAATATAAAAATGTATGTGCATATGAAACTATAAATATATATTTTACAATCTAATTTATGTAAATGCAGTGCATGCATGTTTAGATTAGAGTAATAGTTACAACTACTATTGTAGCACGTACACAACACCCTCATCCACTAATGTGGTCAGATGATGAATTATGTATTCATCAGACCATGTTACTGATCATATGAGAAGACTCAGCCAACACATGAGAATGAAGCATAAAGTAAGCAATTGTTTGTCCTGTTTATCCCCTTATGCTAGCGTGCTATGTGTTGGCGGGTGCCGAGGCCCCCAGAGCTATTTCCACAAACACAGGATTAAAAGAGGGCGAAATGACATTCCAAGGCAGATAAACTGAAAAAAAGAGAAAAGTAAAGAGCCAATAGGAAGAACATGAGCATACGATTTGAAGGAGTTTAACACGGAGCAAAAGGCTAATTATGCTTGAGAGTTTCGTATCACTTGACTCATCAGTTTAGGTCTTCTCCATGGCCAAAGTGCTTTTAAAATAGATAAAACAGCTTTTAAAAATAATGCTGACATTCACAGAATGCACTCTCTGGGAATGCTTTTAGCACATAGACCAATGAAGAACCACTTTTAATAACTTTCAGCATTCGCAAACATTCAAATTATGTATATTGTGATGTAAATAAATTCACCAGATGATTTGAATAGCCCAATTTGGAAAGAATCCATAATTTTATATTGATTGGGATGATTTCATAGGACAGATAATCTGCATAATTCAAACAAATATCGTTTTATGATTTTTAGGTTTTTATGGTTAACTGTATTCAGGTCGGTGGGTTTTTAAGTTATGCAATCAGTTGCTTGCGGCACGGTTACTCAGTGGTTAGCACTGTCGCCTCACAGCAAGAAGGTTGCTGGTTTGAGTCCCGGGTGGGCCAGTTGGCATTTCTGTGTGGAGTTTGCATGTTCTCCCCGTGTTGGCGTGGGTTTCCTCCGGGTGCTCTGGTTTTCCCCATAGTCCAAAGACATGCGCTATAGGTGAATTGCGCTATGGACCCTTTTCACAAGCCTGTTATGACGCGTGTAATGGTCATCATAATTTTAAATCCTTGAAAGTTTTTAATATTTAGACATTTTTTTAAACGTATGAACAATTATATGCGTTTATGTATGTAGTATATCATCTTTGCGTCAAATTACAAAAAACTAATTACCACTTATGAGGGGTGTTTGCAATGCAGCGGTTATGGGGCTGAGAGTAAATTTGACGTTATTCTCTCCTCTGGTTGCCGTCATCAGTCTCACATAATTTTTTTCCTTTTTTTTTAAAGTCTTGATAACACCATCGTTGAGTTTTTCTTTTATTATTTCAGCAAATAGGATTGTAAAAACATTATTCGTTGTACTCTCCCATTCACTGCGCTCTGAGTTTAGCCAGCTATGACGCCTTCTGCTACGGACAAACCCGGAAATGTGAAAAGGGTCTATAGGCGAATTGGAGGAACTAAATTGGCCGTAGTGTATAAGTGTGTGTGTGTGTGTGAATGAGTGTGTATGGGTGTTTCCCAATACTGGGTTGCATACGCCGCGTAAAACATATGCTGGAATAGTTGGCGTTTCATTCCGCTGTGGCGACCTCTGAAATAGAGACTAAACGAAGGGAAAATGAATGAACGAATGTATTCAGGTAAAGAAATTAAATCATCAAATGTAAAACGGTAACACTGTATAGTCTTCATTGAAAAATAAAAATAAACAATCTTTGTTAAGATGTTTTCTTATACATAAATGTTTAAATACACATGATATCTCACAGTAATTGGCCTTAAAAACAAAGCAAACAAGCAAATGAAAAACTTTCACTTTATTAAGGTTGAACTTCACGATGTGATTCCTGGTCAACTATAATCCCACTCAAATTTCCTAGTGGATAAATAAACTCAGCTATATTGCTCAGCCCTAATTTAAATACTTGTCATGAATCCATGTATTGTTAAATACATGGTTTCTTCAGCTACGTGCACTTTTGTTTCCCAGGTGTTTTTATTATAACTAGTGGATTTCATTCAGTCATTTATTCATTCATTCATTCATTCATTCATTTTCTTTTCGGCTTAGTAATCTGGGGTCGCCACAGCGGAATGAACCGCCAATTTATCCAGCATATGTTTACGCAGCGGATGCCCTTCCAGCTGCAACCCATCACTGGGAAACATCCATACACTCTCATTCACACTCATACACTACGGACAATTTAGCTTACCCAATTCACCTATAGCGCATGTCTTTAAACTGTGGGGGAAACCGGAGCACCCGGAGGAAACCCACACAAACACGAGGAGAACATGCAAACTCCACACAGAAATGCCAACTGATCCAGCCGGGGCTTGAACCAGCGACCTTCTTGCTGTGAAGCGATTGTGCTACCCACTGCGCCACCGTCCTGCCCACTAGTGGATTTCATACATTTTATTTCATTCCGTTTCATTCATGTCATTTTATGTTCAAGCCATTTATTTTGTGGAAAGCATTGCTGTTTAAAAAGTTTGGAGTAAGTATGTTTTTAAAAAAGAAGTCTCTTCTGCTCATCAAGGTTGCATTTAATACAGTAAAAGCAGCAGTACTGTAAAATATTCTAACAATTTAAAAAGCTATTCATTCCTGTGTTTCAGCATCTTTTCATCAGTTCATTTGGACACTTACTATGTGTTTTTGTTTGTTTTGTGTGTGTGTGTGTGTGTGTGTGTGGGTGTGTGTGTGTGTGTGTGTGTGTCTTTATACTGTATGTTTGTGTGTTTGTCTGTGTGTATGGTCTTGATATTCATTGCTAGCTAGCATTTTGGATTATCGCATAAATGAATGAAAACACCAAGATATGAATAAATTTCTAAAATGTGCATAAAACAACGTATGTCCATAACTGAGTAGCATAACATTTTATTAAATGCACATAAACTACAATGGAAACACTTTTACAGAATAAATATCGCATCAAAAGAGATCGTGATAAAAATGGGTGCGATGGACTGCATTAATGGACCGACCGCATGGTTAAACATCTTAAATGTTGTTTTGGTCATTCTAAAATGATGGGATGATTGGATGGAAAAATAGCTATTGTGGGTAGGGCTGCACGATTTTGGAAAAAAACTGACATTTCAATATTTTATTTTTCTGCGATACATATTGCGATATTGAGTATAATTTCATCAGATGAATTAAATAGCTCTATTTGGAAAGAAGTCATAGGTTTAGATCGATTGGGATGATTTTATAGTGGAGTCCATCTGCATAAAATAATAATAAACCAATCACAAGCATTTGATAAATACAGTAGAGTACAAATTAAATAAATAATGCTTTATAGTTGTCTGGTATTCTAGCAGTATTCAGATAAACAAATTGTTTAATCAAATGTAAAATAGAGGTCGCCACAGTGGGAATGAACCACCAACTATTCCAGCTTATGTTTTACACAGCGGATGCCCTTCCGGCTGCAACCCAGTACTGGGAAACACGCATTCACACACATACACTGACCAATTTAGTTAATCTAATTCACTTATAGCGCATGTCTTTGGACTGTGGGGGAAACTGGAGCACCCGGAGGAAACCAACGCGATCATGGGGAGAACATGCAAACTCCACACAGAAATCCTAATGGGCCCAGCCAGGACTCAATCAACTGTATTTATAGAGCACCTTACTTCAACCAAGGGGCTGCCCAAAGTACTTTACAGGAATAAAACAAAATTACACATTAAAACACATTATATATTATATTTACACATTAAAGTCCTTATAAAACATGAAAACCCATCATGTGTGTGCGTGTGTCATTGTGTGTGTGTGTGCGCGTGTGTGCGCGTGTGTGTGTGTGTGTGTGTGTGTGTGTGTGTGTGTGTGTGTGTGTGTGTGTGTGACACTGGCACCGCTACTTGACTGTAAGGCCATTTAATGCGATCAGTTGTAGTCGGCCAGCTCAGTGCCATTGCCAGCCTGTGATACAAATGCCAACAAACACTTTCAGTTGATTGTTCTTCTACGTCCCTCACTGTTTTTGCTTGGCCTGGTCTTCGGTCGATCCTCACAAGGGGATCTCCGTCACCCACGGTGCATCTGGAGGCCTGCTGGTGTAAGATGCTGCATTAGAGGCATCTCAATGAGCCACATAACAAAAAGACGGATGAGAGACGAGAAAGATAATGAAGTAATAAGTGGATAGGCATGAGGAAGAGAGAGTGGGAGTAGAGGGAGGAAATTTACTCTCCGCTGAGGAAAACAAGACGCTCACAAAATGCAATGAAACCTTAAACACGACCTCATTATGCCTCTTTCTCTAAAAAAATCCCCATAATGTGTCTGTGAGGTTTCAATAACTCACACAGATCATTTATTATAACTTGTGAAACCCTTATTTAGGTGTGAGCAAAAATATGCTTTTGTGCATGTTCCTTTAAATGCAAATGAGCTGCTGCTTTCCAGAAGAGGGCGGAGCTGCTATTCTGACTGAAACAACAAATCAAGTGAATCTCACACAGCCGAATGTCAGAAATTACTAGTAGTGGATAAAAGGTTTATGTTTAAACTAGTGTCGGTCCATAATGAGAGGAAGAGGTTACAACTTCTAGACTGAACCAGGGCATTTTCTGATTGGTTAGTGAGTAAATTTACGTGGATAGGGTTGTTAAAAGTATCGATTTCAATTACCAATTAGTAATCAGTACTGAGATTTAAAAATGTCCATTTCCTGCTAACAGATTAGCTATTGTGTTCACATGCTCAACAGATACGTCACTAGAAGAGCAAATCTGGTTTGTCCTTTTTCACCTCCTCTGAGTTGCTACTGTAGATGCACCTGGCACCAGATTATAGTGTTTAAACACAAAAAGTCAGGTTGTTTTTATGATATGTCCCCCTTTAAAGTGCTCTTTGAAAAGGAAAACGCTTATACAAGCTTAGATTTCTTGGCTGTTACACAAGGTAGCAGAAGGTGCCAGAGACCTCACAGGCTGCTGGGTTTTAAATATAAGACTGCAGTGCATGAGAGATAGAGTAAGACCTGATCTACTATATGACAAAAAGGTGAAAGAGATGCGCTGTGGTGGTTTGAAGGCAGCCAACAGGTGTATTGATTTAAGCATTGAATGACAGGAGATGGATAGAGATGAGGCTGATGATGAAGAGGTGAAGCTGAGTGGGCTGAATCAATGATGGTGGATGGGTGAAGATGCACATGGAGACTCGAGTATCACTGTTAGGACTAAAGCCAAGAAAGATTGAACCGTTATACTGCTGGAGTAAAACAAAAAACATCAAGTTGTGACTGGTCTCTTCCTGTTTTTTTAGTAGGTAAAAAGGCAGATTAAACATTGAAACCACTGATCCTTTACAGCCAAAGGAGTCCAATGTCAACCCACGGCTTTGGTCATTTTTAAATAGATTTTTTTTTTGCTTATTGTATTTTATAAAGAATATAATTTTAATTTTAATTTAATTAAAAATTTTCATTTAATTTTATGTGTTCATTTAATTAAATTTAATTTAATTTTATGTTATGTATTCAATTTATTTTATTTTATTTTATAAAAATTTTTGTTTATTATTTTATTTTATGTATTCAATTTATTTTATTTTATTTAATTTTGATTTATTTAATTTTATAATGTATTAATGTAATTTTATTTTATTTTATGTATTCAATTTATTTAATTTTATTTAATTTTTAATTTTAATTTTATTTTTTGTATTCAATTTATTTTATTTCATTTCATTTTATTAATTTTTCTTTTCTTTTCTTTTCTTTTCTTTTATTATTTTTCCCTGTGACAAATTAGATTTAATGATCACAAATGTGTGTGTGATCCAGTTATTTTGTTTCTTTAAAATGTTGTCTTACTGCAGTTGTCCCAAGTGGTTGTAATATTTGACTTATATTTACTTTATATGTATAATTATACTTATATTTTATTAGATAATTTGTACTTTAGGGCAGTACGGTGGCGCAGTGGGTAGCACAATCGCCTCACAGCAAGAAGGTCGCTGGTTCGAGCCCCGGCTGGGTCAGTTGGCATTTCTGTGTGGAGTTTGCATGTTCTTCCCGTGTTCGCGTGGGTTTCCTCCGGGTGCTCCGGTTTCCCCCACAATTCCAAAGACATGCAGTACAGGTGAATAGGGTAAGCTAAATTGTCCGTAGTGTATGTATGTGAATGAGTGTGTATGGATGTTTCCCAGTGATGGGTTGCAGATGGAAGGGCATCCGCTGCGTAAAACATATGCTGGATAAGTTGGCGGTTCATTCTGCTGTGTCGACCCCAGATTAATAAAGGGACTAAGCCGAAAAGAAAATGAATGAATTTGTACTTTATTTCAATTTAATCAGTTTTATAAAAAAGAAATCTGGGTTCCACACAAGCCCTTCGTGTCATCCCAAAGCAAATCGATTAAGTTAACTTCTAAGTTGTCCAAAAAAACTCAACAATCAGCTCATTTTAATTAAGTACCTTGAACAAGCAGCAAAAATATTTTTTTGAGTGATGTATTTACTTACGTCTACATATTATCTTATGAATAAGACCATAAACATGCAAAGTTAAACCATGTAATGATATCAAAACAAAACATAAACTCACCTGGACAGCTATTATTAATGTAAAAGATGAATTATGGTGTTCTCCCACAGCTTGTCGGGCCTGACAGTAGCCTTCAACACTGCCCACACTTTGTCTTTTTTGCGTAGAGCCCTTCATGGTTGTCATGTCTGGCAGATTCACAAAAGACAGTCGGCTGTTGAGTTTTTTTTAGCCAGCTGTGGACTGTCAACACTGTGATAGTTGGTTGAGCTCAGGACAACAGGAGAGTAGGGGAAGCATAGGAAGTGATCACCATTTCTGATTCAGTCACTTCTAAAGACAGATCTACTGTAAGCTCAGAGGTTGTTAATCGATTTTAAATGCTTTTGTTGAACCCATTTGTTTGCATTATTTTTAAAACAATCATGTGTGCGGCCTCACGGTGGCCTAGTCGATACCACGTTCGCCTCACAGCAAGAAGGTCGCTGGTTCGAGCTTCGGCTCGGTCAGTTGGAGTTTCTGTGTGGAGTTTGCATGTTCTCCCCGTGTTGGCGTGGGTTTCCTCCGGGTGCTCCGGTTTCCCCCACAAGTCCAAAGACATGCGGTATAGGTGAATTGGGTAAGCTAAATTGTCCGTAGTGTATGAGTGTGAATGGGTGTGTATGGATGTTTCCCAGAGATGGGTTGCAGCTGGAAGGGCATCCGCTGCGTAAAACATATGCTGGATAAGTTGGGGGTTCATTCCGCTGTGGCGACCCCAGATTAATAAAGGGACTAAGCCGAAATGAAAATGAATGAATGAATGAATGAACAATCATGTGTGCAGAAAAACCTGCATTACCCATGATGCACTACAGAAAATTCCATCAATCAGCAGAGATCTTTAGCTCTGCCCACTCCTATGAATAACTGAGTCTCACTTTATCTTTGAAAATATTCAATATTATATATTGAATATTGAAAATTAAATATTTGTATGCATCATATTTTGCAATATACATGACATGTTGTTATAGAGACAGCAAACAACTTTAAATGACATTTTATTAAAGCTGTTAAAAACAGTTGTCTTGTACCTCTTGTATCTCTTTGTCTGATTGTCATATGCTGTAGGCTGCTTTCGTTTTATAATTTCTTTTCATGTTTCTAATTTTGTGATTGTCTTGCACTGCGTCCTTTCTATTGTAAACAGCATTATCAGATCATGAATTATTATTATATGTTGTATTACTCAACTAGAACATTTAGCTATTACATTTGGACATGTACTATATCAGTAATGAAGTTTTAGCCATGTGCCCAATGAAGTGTGTTAAATTAAGACATCAGGGACATTCAGGAGTAATTTTTAGCAGTTCACATTTTGCTTTTCACATTTTCCAGATTTTTATATATGCACAATATCCAATGCACATTTCAGAGGAAATTATTACACACCTATATATATGTGCAGTTTTATTCAACCAGCAAGTTTTTTTGGGGGGACTGGAAATGACACAGGCTTCTCTCAAATGATAATAAGACGATGTACAAGAGGCATAATTGTCAAAAAAATGTTTCTCGGCTTTTATTTACGTTCAAGCAAAAACTTTAAGTCCGAATTCACTCACTCAAAACAAGGGCACTGGAAACACAGGAGACACATGAAGGACATGGGGTGAGAACAACACGGAATGATGACCAGACAATACAATACTGGACCAAGGACTGGACCAAACACAGGAGTATAAATACACAGGGGACTTGATTAAATTGATAGGACACAGGGGTGAGACACAAGTGAAACAAATAAACATGGGAAACGGTGGGAAACAGAACAAAGGAAATTTAGTTTACCCAATTCAATTATAGCGTATGTCTTTGGACTGTGGGGGAAACCAGAGCACCCAAAGGAAACCCACGCCAACACAGGGTGAACATGCAAACTCCACACAGAAATGCCAACTGACCAAGCCTGGACTCGAACCAGCAACCTTCTTGCTGTGAGGTGACAGTGCTAACCACTGAGCCACCGTGTTACCCCTGGTACAGAAACAAAAAAAATTTATGTAAATTTACATGGTCTTCATTGTATAAATCATTTTTTTATTAAAGTTACAAATGGTACTTTTTTTGGTAGCTCCTAAAATTCTCATACAGTGAAAAGGCATTAAAAAACAGATGAAAAACTTCTAACACTCTATTATGGGTAAACTCTCCAGTGACTCTCATGTGTTCTGAATTGTGTCTGATCAACTATTATCCCAACTGATCAACTATAATCCCAACACATCGATATGAATATTGATGCTGAAACGATATATTATTCCACAGCTGAAAATGGCTTATCATAATAAGAATTAACAACATATTAGCTGATTTTCAATGTTTGGCTTGTTTCATACAGTAGGTTCTTCCCCCCCACAAAAAATGTTATGTTATTACAATTTTGCAACAGGTAAAATGCAGCTTATGGCACTTCTCATTCATTTCCATGCTCTTCAAACAGTGTCTGACTGTCGCACAACTCAGAAACTCAATTGACGTCAATGTAATGCATTGACGTCAGTGCATTATGGCATTACAGCTTTTATCCGTCATTCCATAAAAGCGTTTGCAAAATGAATTAATGTAAATGTAATGCGATTGGTTATAAAAGGCACACTTTCAAGAGGTACCGACCCTTCTATCTCACTAATTCAGACTATTTCTGACAGAAACCTTTAATACTATCCTCTTTATAACTTTTCAGTGCAGCCTCTTCTGTCACTATGAATTTCATCAGGACCAAATAAGGATGATATATTCAAAGAGCCCATTGCACATCAGCTAATCATTGGGTCAGCAGTGTGACTGTTCAATAATGCATCGCTGTTGATCAGTTTACATTATTGATGCTGTAAAGTGCACTGGAGATTACACTTGCTTTTGTCTCAGTGTTTGGAGACCCTGTGCTCTGGTTTCAGGGTACATGTTGTATTGGGACGCGTTGGTCTAGGCCTGTAATTAGCATAAATGTCAGATTTGAGTTTAATCAGAGATGAGATAGCCTCGCTACTGATATGATCAGTCATGGTGGCAGCTGGACATGCTGATGGCAAATATAGCATGTCATTTAGCAAAGCCACAAACATAGGCTCAGATTTATTTATATAGATGTAGCTATGGAAAATATTATTCAATTAGATTAATAAAAATGAAAACAGTTTCTTTAGAATTACTGGATTTATTAAGAATAGGTTTGATTAAACTTTTAATATTTGATTCATTATTTACATTATAAAGTAGTTTTTTTTCAGAAAATGTTGTGATTGTCACGATCACCAGCAATCTAGCCTGTGCAGATCGCTGCAGAACTACATATATGCCACTTAAATGAACCACAACTCCCATCATGCATCTCAGACACACCAGTTTCTGATTCCCCCTGATTACACACACACATGGACCATATCAACAGCACACACACAGACTTTGCTGAGTCTTGTTTCTGTCTAGTGCATCATGTAAGCGTTATCCTTGTCTTGCCTTGCCGTGTTTTTGACCTTTGCTTTGTTTTACTGTTTATGTTGTTTTGCCGCTTGACCTGACCATTTGTCTCCTTTTGACTACGCTCTTGGATTTCCTGTTTGCCCTTGTTTTGACTGTTCCTGTCTGACTATTCTGTTTAATAAACTGCACGTGGATCCTCACCTCTGTTGTCCCAGACGCTTATGTGACAGTGATATTGATAATATAAAACACTGTTATTGTGTTTTCTAAAAATGATTAGAGACACATTTGGAAGTATGGTGCCTTTTTATCATTTTAGGCAAAACATTTGGCTCTTAATTGCATTTATTTTATTATTTTATAATTTTTATATATATTTTTTTACATTTAAAAGAAAGGTCAGAAGTAGTTTATAGATTAAAACACACCTGAAACAAGACTGTTTGCTGTGGCAATCTCTGTGACACTTAAAAAAAATAATGTTTGCTGTTTTTTCAAACTACTTATTTAAATGAGCAGAACCAAAGTTGTGGACAACTTAATTGTTTTATACTCAATCCACTTAAATTTGCAAAAACTAATAAGTTAACTTAATTCATTCCTGTTGCCCCAACAAATATCGACTGTGTGGAACCCAGAATTTTTCTTCATTCACTTCATTTTCCCCAGTTGAAAGCATATTTGCACTATCTATATAGTGCACTGTGCCATTAACCATATAGAAAATCATAACTATGTGAACAAGTGACAATTTCAGGTGAACACTTCAGATTCTTGGACAAAAAGTCATAGAAGCTGATCAATGATCAATATTGGCGGAAATGAGACACTTGAATGCATATACCTTAAAATTGGTTAATTTTGTCATTGTTTTGGAGCATATTATCTTATAGGCTAACATTCATTCATTTTTCTTCGGCTTAGTCCCTTATTTATCAGGGGTCGCCACAGCGAAATGAACCGCCATAGGCTAACATTCATTCATTCATTTTTCTTCGGCTTAGTCCCTTATTTATCAGGGGTCACCACAAGGGAATGAACCACCAACTATTCCAGCATATGTTTTACGCATATTTCCAGCTGCAACCCAATACTGGGAAACACCCATACACACTCATCCACACACATACTCATACACTATGACCAATTTAGTTTATTCAATTCACCTATAGTGCATGTCTTTTTGCACTGTGGGGGAAACCGGAGCACCCGGAGGAAACCCACGCGAACATGATGGAGAGCATGCAAACTCCACACAGAAATGCCAACTGGCCCAGCCGGGACTCAAACCAGTGACCTTCTTGCTGTGAGGTGATAGTGCTAACCATTGAGCCACCGTGCCGATTGGGTAACATATTCAATCTAAAAGTGATTTTTGGATTTAAAGGCGACTTTAACCTTGTTACTTTCCCCAGGAAAATGTTTCTTTTTCAAATGAAACAGTTGAAGCTGGGTCAGGGAAACCATGTCACCATGAAGCCACAATCTATCCACTGAACTCTTGTATTAAGGACGCCAGCAAGGAGAGGCAAAATGTGAAGCACTGGCATGAGGCCGATGTTTGTCAGAGAATCTGTTTAGGGGACGCAGTTGTGCGTGACTGTCCTTTCACACCACGATGCACAAGACCATCACTTACACTGAGGAGACGCAGTTTATGTTTCAGGCAATAAGCACTGTTATGAAGACACTCTGATGCAAGCAGAGATATATATACACACATACTCGCCAGTCCTGTGTGCTTCATATACTCCACTGTTTCCGAAAATGTGCTTCTCACAGCTGTTTTCCTCATATTGTCTGAGTAATGTGACATTGGCTTTGATTATTTTTTTTTGGCTTCCAGGTGTTCAAAACCTACTGCAATGAAGATTACGACCGGAGGAATGAAGAGGTGGACCCGGTGGCGTCCTCAGCTGAGTATGAGCTGGAGAAGCGGGTGGAGAAGCTGGAACTTCTCCCTGTGGAACTGGAAAAAGGTGAATAGTGGGATGGCTTTTTGGCATAAGTGAGACTGGGAAATCACACTTTTTATTTTAGGGAATATTTTTTTTTTTTACTAAAACCTTGTAGTTACTTAGAAAAAGCACCAATTGTGTCAGCTAGCCATGGTTTTCCTTGTAGGTATTCTTATAGAAAATATTTAGATCTAAAAACTTTTCAGGGGAATGTTCTCCATGCTTCTGGATATCACTGTTAGTTAATAAGTAGAAACATTTACCAGGTATCAATACATCTAACATCTATGCATCATCTGTTAATCCATCATTTTATCTATCTAAGCATCAAATATCTATTCATCCATAGTTTTTTTCATTCGTGCATCAAACATCCATCCATCCATCATCATTTCAGCCATTTATGTACTATCTATCCATACATCCATCCATCATTTCATCCATTTAAGTACCATCCATCCATCCATCCATCCATCCAACATACATGCATCCATCCATCCAACATACATGCATGCATGCATGCATCCATCCATCCATCCAACATGCATCCATCCATCCAACATACATGCATCCATCCAACATAGATGCATCCATCCATCCATGCATCCATCCACCCATCCATCCATTATTTCATTTCATCCATTTATACACAATCCATCCATCCATCCATCTATAATTTCATCCATTTATGCACCATCCATTCATCTATCCATTCATCAATCCA
This sequence comes from Danio choprae, assembly GCA_903798125.1. NCBI lineage: Eukaryota > Metazoa > Chordata > Actinopteri > Cypriniformes > Danionidae > Danio > Danio choprae. The sequence continues at coordinate 10,780,410 of CAIGQW010002378.1, forward strand.
CCAACATACATGCATCATCCATTCCCCAAACATCTATGTATCTTCCATCCATCTATCCATCCATTCATCATTCTATCCATCCATCCATCCATCCATCAAACATCCATCCATCCATCCTTCATTTCATCCATTTATGCACAATCCATCCATCCATCCATCCATCCATCCATCCATCCATCCATCCATCCATTCATCTATCCATCCATCCATCATTTCATCAATTCATCAATTATCCAACATACATGCATTCATCATTTCATCAATTATCCAACATACATGCATCCATCATTTCATCAATTATCCAACATACATGCGTCTATTAATCTATCCATCCTTGCATCTTTCATCCATCCACCCATTC
>CAIGQW010002378.1:10781170-10796905 GCA_903798125.1 Danio choprae
TATAATATAATATAATATAATATAATATAATATAATATAATATAATAAAATATAGGCAGCACGGTGGCGCGGTGGGTAGCACAATTGCCTCACAGCAAGAAGGTCGCTGGTTCGAGCCTCCGCTGGGTCAGTTGGCATTTCTGTGTGGAGTTTGCATGTTCTCCCCGTGTTCGCATGGGTTTTCTTCCGGGTGCTCCGGTTTCCCCCACAAGTCCAAAGACATAGACAAAGAAAATGAATGAATAATATAATATAATATAATTCATCCATTTTCTTTTTGGCTTAGTCCCTTTATTAATCAGGGGTCACCACAGCGGAATGAACCGCCAACTTATCCAGCATATGTTTTACGCAGTGGATGCCCTTCCAGCTGCAACCCATCACTGGGAAACACCCATACACTCTTATTCACACACATACACTACGGACAATTTAGCTTACCCAATTCACCTGTACCGCATGTCTTTGGACTTGTGGGAGAAACCGGAGCACCCGGAGGAAACTGACGCCAACACGGGAGAACATGCAAACTCCACACAGAAATGCCAACTGACCCAGCCGGGGCTCAAACCAGCGACCTTCTTGCTGTGAGGCGATTGTGCTACCCACTGCGCCACCGTGCTGCCCATATTATATTATATTATATTATATTATATTATATTATATTATATTATATTATATTATATTATATTATATTATATATTTTTAATTCTTAGTTAAGAATTATTTTTCCTGGGACATGTCATATGCCAGCACTATGAAGGTGTCAGGAAATCCTTCATTTGACCATAACTGTGTTTTTCAGCTGTCTATCTTCCTCTCTGTTCTCACCGATGAGGCACGGTGGCCCAGAATTTGTGCTATATTTAACCTACTGTAGAAATTATGGCAGGTCTTAAACTCGATCTGCACCAATAAATACAAGAAGACTGTCAGTCTATTAGGAGCCGCTCATTGCTGTGATGATTCAGTGTCAGAATGAAGGATGTTTAACATGTTGTAGGTGATGCTCACATCCTGAAATGCAATCCTGTCACTCCAGATGTAAATGAATAATAATGACATGGCTTTATTAATAAGCAAGCGCTGTACCAGAGCAGTTGGGTCTCTCTGTGTGTGGTACGGAGGCTGTTTCCAGGTCAGCTGCAATGCAAACGCTGTGGAGAGAGGGTTGGCATGGCAGGGTATTATTGGCCCAGTTGTTGCTTCAGATGTAGATCAGATTTGGCCCTTTATCTGTGTGGAACGCAGGTGATTAAGACTCCATGCTGAGCTCCATGCTGCTTCTCAACAACATGCAGAGGATGGGTGGAATATTATTGGAGAAAATGTATTTTTATCTGAAATTATTACTCCTCATGTATACCTCATGTATAAAATTTTGGAAAAACTCTTTGTTAAAAGGCTTGATAAATTCACGCACAACCTTTTGGCTGTTGAGCAATATGGTTTCAGGAAAAATAGATCAACATCTCTGGCATTATCAGAAATTATTGAGGAAATTACTATAGATAGATAAAAGAAAAATGTACTTAGAACTTCTATAGATTTGAAGAAGGCATTTGATACAATAAATCATGATATTTTGTTAAATAAATTGGAAAAGTATGGTATTCGAGGAGTAGCTTTGGATTGGATAAGCAGTTATTTAAGAAATAGGCAACAGTTTGTTGAAATTGGTAACCATAAATCATTCATTCATTCATTCATTTTCATTTCGGCTTAGTCCCTTTATTAAACTGGGATCACCACAGCGGAATGAACCGCCAACTTATCCAGCATATGTTTTACGCAGCGGATGCCCTTCCAGCTGCAACCCATCTCTGGGAAACATCCATACACACCCATTCACACTCATACACTACGGACAATTTAGCTTACCCAATTTACCTATACCGCATGTCTTTGGACTTGTGGGGGAAACCGGAGCACCCGGAGGAAACCCACGCCAACACAGGGAAAACATGCAAACTCCACACAGAAACGCCAACTGACCCAGCCGAGGCTTGAACCAGCGACCTTCTTGCTGTGAGGCGAACGTGCTACCCACTGCGCCACTGTGAGGCCCGAAATTGGTAACCATAAATCATCATATATAAATGTGAATTGTGGCATACCACAAGGATCAGTTTTCGGTCCAATACTGTTTATAATTTACATTAATAATATGTGTAAAATATCAGAGTTCATTTATTCATTAGGGATCTCATCAGGGGTCTCCACAGCGGAATGAACCACCAACTTATTCAGCATATGTTTTACACAGGATGCCCTTCCAGCTGCAACCCAATACTGGGAAACACTTATACAGTACACACTCATTCACACTCACACAGTACGGCCAATTTAGGTAAACCAATTCACCTATAGCGCATGTCTTTGGACTGGAGCAACCGGAGCACCCAGAGGAAACCCACGCCAACACAGGGAGAACATGCAAACTCCACACAGAAATGGCAATTGACCCAGCTGGGACTGTGAGGCAACAGTGCTAACCATTGAGCCACTGTGTTGCCATATCAGAGTTGTTCAAGTTCAAATAATTTTTGTTCTGCGGATAATTTACCACAGCTTGTGGAGGTGATTACAACAGAAATTAATAAGTTGAAAGTGTGGTTTGATGTAAACAAATTTTTATTAAATACAAGTAAAACAAACATCATTAAATTGCACTACATTAAGCTGAATACTTGCAAATCTTGCAAAATAAGTAGTAAAATGTTATGTACTGTTATCATGGCAAAGACAAAATACATTAGTTATTAAAATTAATATTAGAAAAATGTGTTAAAACAGTCTTCTCTCTATTCAACAGCACTTATCAAATTTAGGAAATTTAGACCTGTTAAGAGTAAATAAATATGAGATCAGTAGGTGACAACAAATCCTTGAGTGATTCATTGAATTATTTATAGATTAAATACCACAATGCTGCTTTAAGACACAAATGTTCTTTTCTATTTATTGTTCTATCTATTAATTTATTTATTATAAATGTTCTATTTATTTTTCTTCTGGAGAAAGTCTTATTTATTTTAATTTGTATTAAAAAAAACAGCAGTTTTAGATAAAAAATCATTTTTAAGGTCAAAATTATTAGCCCTCTTAGAATTTTTTTCCTTGATTGCCTACAGATCAAACCACTGTTGACCAATGACTTGCCTAATTACCCTAATTAACCTAGTTAAGCCTTTAAAGCTGAATACTAGTATCTTGCAAAATAACTAAAATATTATTAATTTTCATCTTGGCATAGACAAAAGAAATTAGTTATTAAATTGATTGTTTAAAAAAGCATTAAAACAATTGACTATACTATATATAATACTATATGTAGCATATATAAATAATATCAATTATACCACCATTCATTCATTTTCTTTTCGGTTAATCCCTTTATTAATCTGGGGTCGCCACAGAGGAATGAACTGCCAACTTATCCAGCATATGTTTTACGCAGCAGATGCCCTTCCAGCCGCAACCCATCACTGGGAAACATCCATACACACTCATACACTACGGACAATTTAGCTTACCTAATTCACCTATACCGCATGTCTTTGGTCTTGTGGGGGAAACCGGAGCACCCGGAGGAAACCCACGCGAACACAGGGAGAACATGCAAACTCCACACAGAAATGCCAACTGACCCAGCCGAGGCTCGAACCAGCGACCTTCTTGCTGTGAGGCAATTGTGCTACCCACTGCGCCACCGCGTCGCCCCTATTATACCACCATCCTTATTCACTATGGTAATTATTTCTGTCATACATCCAGTCAGTCATTCGCATATGGTATAGCTACAAACGCTCAAATCAGATCAAAGATTTCTGCATATCCATATGATGCCGTAATACAATCCATTAGAATTGAATGACTTCTGCTCTTTCAATGTCATCTGTCAGACGCAATGGAAAAGCGGCTTTAGACTTATAAAGGAGGTCTTCAGAGATTAATAACTAATTATCAAATTGCAGTTCTGCTTGTGTATTTTCAGGTTTTAGGCAGCAGTATTTTTCACCTCACATTCCCAAATAGCATTGTTACCGTTTCGTACAGTTAACATGCTCACCTGTTAACACAGTCTTTTATCACACTGACCTCTGAAGAATTCGATTCATCGGGTACATAATAAAGAAATACAATCCGTCAATGAAGTCAGAACAAAAAAGCCAGCTTGAAGCCAGACAATGCTTGAAAAGAGCTTGACATATTTCACTTCATTATAACAGAAAAGAGGGGATTTTATATCTCTTTCTTTTTTTTGCCAAATGTAACTCTATTTCGCCTTCCACCTTTTTATAGCCGTCTCATTTATGTGAAATCCATTCTCTTCTTTGTCTCCATTTGAAAATCAATAGCCGTGATCTTTAATCCACATTTTCACTACGCCCCATGATGCTTTGTGTGAATTATGTGCGGTAGCTTCCATTAAATTGTAAAAGAAAAAGTAAAAAAAAAAAACTGTCTTTAAAAAAACTCCTCAAAACTTGACAAAACAGGCTCATTGTAAAAACGTACCCCCGTATACATTTCTAGAGGGCACGAATTATGTAGCCAGAGCTACGTATGGCTGCATTTTGTCTTTAAAACGAACGCTACGGGGCGGTATGACGCTTCTGTTTCTTTTTGCGCTACCAGCTGACCGCTTACCTCTGTTTGGACGGCTTTTCTGCTGTTAACAGTTTGCCCAGTAGCTCGCCGCATACGTCGGCAGACTTGAGATGCAGAGAGAAGTTGACTGCGACTACAGAGTTTGAGTCCGGCGAAGAACGGTTCCAGAAAGCAGGTAAAATAAAAACAAAAGGCAAATGATTAAATAAACAAGTAAATAACAGGGTGAGAATGTGGTAAGAACTGAAAACGTGGTATAAATCAGGCCGCCACGAGGGCTTTTTTTTTCTGGATTGCTTTTGAAAACACTGTCGGTTAGGTTTAGGGAAGAGGGTAGGTGGGGGGATCAGTCGGTTGGTCAGTCAGTCAGTCGGTCAGTCAGTCAGTCGGTCAGTCGACAGCGGCCTCACACGAGAAGAGCAGGCGCGAATGGCACTCGCAAGAGAAATTTGAGATCTGAAAAAGCGTACACAGCAGCCTCTGGTGGATTCACGAAAACAAAAACTTCAAAAAAACGTACCTCCTGGGACGTATTTTACGCTGTCCAGAAATGTATACAGGGGTACGTATCAATAATGAGACTGGGTTGCAACTTAAATGACAAAAAGTCAAGGCAGCAAATATTTTGATGCTGTTTTTTTTATGATGTTGAGCTTTTTTAAATAGGTTAATCAGGTTTCAACAATTCTTTTAAAGTTATACAAAGTTTAACTTCATATTTTATTTTTTAGTCAGTTTGATTGATGTAAGTTGAGATGACTAGAAAAGTTCATTTGATTCAACTAGAAAATTTAAGTCAGCAAGAATTACTTTTTTAACCCTAACAATTTATTTTTCCATAATATTACAGATTTAGATTGTATATTACAGTACTGTATAGAATACAAAGAGAAAATACTAGGAACAGTGAACTCAAAAAAGCTTTTGCCACAGATAAGCATGTGATACTACTGTTTTTCTGTGTCGCTTTGGTACATTTCTGAAATTTGCAAAACAGTTGGTGCATTTCTCAAAACAACACATGATTACCTGCAAAAGTTAGTTTCTTGCTCAAAATCCTTAGTTCATCTTTAAAAAATAAATAAATGTCAATAAACATCTCAGTGCCATCATAATGACAAGTCCTTGTGTCACTGAATCAGAATCAGAAAGAGCTTTATTGCCAGGTATGTTCACACATACGAGGAATTTGTTTTCGTGACAGAGCTTCTACAGTGCAACAGAATTACAGAGACAGGACAAAAAACAGATAATAAATATATTTTAAAAATAGAAGTAAGTAGTGAATGCAAATATTGTGTATGAATAAGTCAGCCAAATTGCTTAGTCATGTTGTCAATATAACACTGTGCTCTGGATGGATGTTCTGGTGTAAACTATGGCTACAGTTTTAATTTCAATTGTTGTAAATTGTACCTTATGTGTCACGCTCGGTTTAGGGACATGAAGGCACAGGAACACGAGATTTGATGAAACACGAATTTATTAACAAGCACTTACTACATACATGGGCACTGGAAGATACAGGAAACTCTGGGAGGACATAGGGTGACGACAGCATGGACAGAGCGACACGTAGACAATACATCAACGCAATGACAATACAATACCGGAACCAAGAATGAAACAAACAGAGGGGTATAAATACATGAGGGCTAATGGGACAGATGATACACAGGGGTGAGACACAGGTGGAATAAATGAATACTAAAACCGGTGGGAAACAGAACAAAGGAATCACATGACAAGGGACACAGAACAGACACCTGACATTATGTGGAAGTTTGATTGTTTGGAAGTGATTTGTTTCACTTCTTTTCAATGGAAGTTCCCCAAACAGGAAGTGCAACCCATAATTCGTAACACTACAACAAGGTTGCATTAGTTAATGCATTTACTAACACGAGCAAACAATAAACAATACATTTATTACAGTATTTATGTTAAGTAACTATAGTGAATGAAAATACAGTTGTTCATTGTTTGTTCACGGTGCATTAACAAATATAAACAAACATGAATTTGGACTTTATTAAGGCATTAATAAATGTTGAACTATGATAAATAAAAGCTCATTATTCATAATTAGTTCATGTTAGTAAATACAGTCACTAATTAAACCTTATTGTAAAGTGCGACCCCATCATTTGGAATGCAGTGGATAGCCTTTTACCACTCTGCATCTGATATCAAGCTGCTCTCCATTCTAATTGGCTGTTGATGTGTTTGCAGGTTTGTGATTGGCCGAGAGCGTCCGGGACAGCAGAGTGAAGTGGCTCAGCTCATCAGTCAGACTTTGGAGCAGGAGAAACGTCAGAGAGAGATGATGGAGCAGCAATATGCACAATATGATGCTGATGACGACGAGGTGAGCGTTACGGCCTGTCTGAACACGTCAGAACAGGTTCATCAGCTGTTGGAGCAGGTTCAAATCTATTATCCACAATTTCTCCATGCTACAAGCCTTAGCCTGTTACAATTTGTCACATCAAAGTTGCGGCAAGATGAAGCCTGTTGTGCTGGTCAGAAACGATATAATCAAGCTGTCTAGTCATATTAAAACTCACACTCTAAAGTATTGGCTTGCACAGTTCTGTTTTATCAACTGAGCTGTTTTACAGTAAATATGGAAAAGATATTAATAAAGAAAGATTAATCCTTTTCAAAATGATTAGATTAAGACACGTTTGGCAAGCCAAACTTTGATGTTGGTTTAAGAATGCCTGAAAAGCCTTAAAAGCTTAACCTTAAAAGGATAGATACAATAGATGGATGGATGGATGGATACAGTAGATGGATGGATGGATGGATAAATACAGTAAATGGATGAATGGATGGATGGATGGATACTGTGGATGGATGGATGGATGGATGGATGGATGGATGGATGGATACAATAGATAGATGGATGGATACAATAGATAGATGGATGGATGGTTGGATGAATAGATACAGTTGATAGATGGATGGATACAGTAGATGGATGGATGGATGGATAGAATAGATAGACAGAAGGATGGATGGATGGATACAGTAGATAGATGGATGGATTCAATAGATAGATTGATGGATGGAGGATGGATGGATGGATACATACAGTAGATGGATGGATGGATGGATGGATGGATAGATGGATTGATAAATACAGTAAATAGATGGATGGATGGATGGATACAGTAGATGGATGGATACAGTAGATAGATGGATGGATGGATGGATGGATAAATACAGTAAATGGATGGATGGATGGATACAGTAGATGGATAGATGGATGGATGGATGGATGGATGGATAGATAGATAGATAGATAGATAGATAGATAGATAGATAGATAGATAGATAGATAGATAGATAGATAGATAGATAGATAGATAGATAGATAGCATTTTAAAATGTTACTATTATGTCTTAGCACATAACTAGCATGTTTTAACACATTTCTAGAATATTTTATCTTGCCGCTAGCTTTTTTTAATACTTTTGGTAGCATGTTATCATGTTACATACATGAATATATGTTAACATGTTTTGACATGTTGCTAACTATTTACTAGCATGTTTTACTATTACCACATTGTTAGGATAATTTAGGATAACGCTAGTATGATTCTACACACTGCTAGCACCTTTTAGCACAATGGTAACATATTCTATGCTACTTTTTTGGGGTTAACTAGTTTTAGGAAACACAGTGGCATCTTTCTGCTTGGTGGAGATCTGTTGTGGTTTGTTTTATTACTAGTCACTGAGCAGTCATCGCTGACTTCTCATTAGCAGTTTAGAAAAAGAAAAAAACAGCCACGAGTCTGTTGTCATGTCTGTTTTCGAAGGACACATATCGCTGCATTTCCATAATGCATGCAGGACTGTCACGACTGGTGTGATTCTGCACAAACGCTCTGATGACTGACTGAAGAAAGTGCTGAATTAATCGCCCGTTATAAGATTCAGAGATAATTACACCAGCAGACCAGGGAAAGCCATTTCTACCTTGTGATTTGGAGGACAAATTTGGAGGATTTGGAGGTGATTTAGCATTATAGCCTCATATGCTGCGCAGGATGATGCAAGACTCGCATGTGCCAATGCAAGAGTGAATGTGTGTCAGTGAAAGTCCAAATGAGCACTTTGACTGATGGAGACAAGCATGTTCACTTCTCCTTCAGATTGCATCAAAATCTCCCATAACGAATTTAGCTGATGTCATCCAAACTGGCTTGGTTTTGTTTGTATCTGCTGTGGCATCTGGATATTGTGGAGCTCTGGCTCGGGTACAGGCTGCGCTCTTGAAATGGCTGTACAATCAGCACTGTTTTATAATTCTGGCACAGGCGGCTTCTCCCAGCAGACGGGCTGCCTGTGAGGAATTGTAATGAATGTTGCAGTTCTTGCTAAAGATTAGCATGTTTGTGTACAGTTGAAGTCTGAATTATTAGCCCCACTGTACTTTTTTTCTTGAAAAGAAGATTTTCTCAACACATTTCTAAACATAATAGTTTTAATAATTAATTTCTAATAACTGATTTCTTTTATCTTTGCCATGATGACAGCACATACTATTTTACTAGATATTTTTCAAGATACAGCTTAAAGTGCCATTTAAAGGCTTAATTAGGTTAATTAGGCAAGTTAGAGTAATTAGGCAAGTCATTGTACAACGATGGTTTGTTCTGTAGACAATCGAAAAAAAAATTGCTTAAGTGGGCTAATAATACTGACCCTAAAATGGCAACATAGGCTCATTCTGAAAACGTAGCCCTATATACACTTCTGGAGATCGCGAATTATGTAGCCAGAAGAACGTATGGCTGCATCTCATCTTTAAAACAAACACTATGGGGCGGCATGACGCCATTTCTTTTCTCAATTACCTCCGTATAAACGGCTTTCCCGCTGTTACCAGTTTGCCCAGTAGCTCGCCATGTACATCGGCGGACTTGAGACGCAGAGAAGTTGACCACAATGACAGGGTTCAAGTCTGGCGAAGAACGGTTCCAGAAAGCGGGTAAGACAAAAACAGAAGCCATAAAATAATCAAGTAAATAACAGGGTGAGAATGTGGTAAAATCTGAAAACGTGGTAAAAATCAGGTGAGGGCTTTTCTTTTTTTGGATTGCTTTTGAAAACTGTCAGTTGTGTTTAGGGAAGTGGGTGGGCGCTGGTCAATCGGTGCTTTTGAAAATACTATTGGTTGGGTTTAGGGGAGGAGGAGGGTGGGTCAGTCATTCAGTCAGTTAGTCGACAGTGGCCTCTGGTGGATATACGGCAGAACTGCAGGTGTGAATGGCACTCGCGAGAGAAATTTGAGAAAAAGCATACACAGTGGCCTCTGGCGGATTTGCAAAAACAAAAACTGCAAAAAAACTTAGCTCCCGGGATGTATTTGGCGCTCTCCAGAAATGTATACAGGGGTACGTTTTCAGAATGAGCCTGGGTTGTAAAATATGTTTTAAAAATTTTTTTGCTGCTTTTATTCTAGCCGAAATAAAACAAATAAGACTTTCTCCAGAATAAAAAATATTATAGGAAAAACTGTGAAAAAGTCCTTGCTCTGTTAAGCATAATTTGGAAAATATTTGAAAAAGAAAACTAAAATTCATAGGAGAGCAAATAATTTTGACTTCAATTGTATGTGTGTGTTTGATCTTGTAAATATATGTTATATGGGTGCTTGAGCATCAGCACATGCGAGAATGTTTGCATGTGTGTTATAAAATGATGGTTTAAGGGCTGCTGTGTGCACTGAGGCAGTGTAGTGTGAACCTGTGTGAGATCTCGCTGTGCTGTGGATTAGCAGCTGCCAGAACTGTTCACAAGCTGACTGCCAGCAGTAAGTGGCCTCAAAACAGCAGGGTCCTGCAGGTTGTAGTGGTTATGAACGTTTCAGAGAGGTTTGGGGTGATGGAAAAGCAATACAGTGGCACCCAAAAGTATTTGGATGCCTCAGAGAGAATTATATATTAATTAGTTTGTTTTGACATATTATGTATATGTATTATGTTTGTATTATATATATTTATTATGTATATGTGATACACACACATACATAGAAAAAAAACAATTATGTTACATAGATATTTAAAAGTTTGTATCATATACATGTTGTATCATTCATTCATTCATTTTCCTCCTATGTATCATGGGTCACCACATCGGAATGAACCGCCAACTATTCTGGTAATGTTTTACGGATGCCCTTTCAGCCGCAACCCAGTACTGGGAAAGACCCATACACTCTCACATTCACACACACACTCATACACCACTGCCAATTTAGTTAATCCCATTTACCTATAGCGCATGTCTTTGTACTGTGGAGGAAACCAGAGCACCCAGAGAAAACACACGCCAGAACATGCAAACTCCACACAGAAATGGCAACTGGCCCAGCCAGGACTCCAACCAGCGACCTCATGTTCACTCATTCATTCATTTTCCTCATATATATATGTATATGATGGCGACACGGTGGTTCGAGTCCCGGCTGTGCCAGCTGTCATTTCTGTGTGGAGTTTGCATGTTCTCCCTGTGTTGGCATGGGTTTCCTCATGTACATGTGTATTTATGTAACAACATGTATATTTATTCTAGCAATGTTAAATATGCTAAAAACCAACATTCTAATAATGTTTTTATGGGATGAATCAACCCTAAAATGAAAATTGTCATTATAAATCAATATCTTTATAAAATCTTTATGAGTTTTTCCTTCTATTAAACACAAAAGAATATATTTTGAAAAATGTTGGAAACCTGTATCCATTGACTTCCACAGCATTTGTTTTTCCTGCTATGGAAGTCAATGGTTACAGGTTTTCAGCTTTCTTTAAAATATCTTCTTTGGTGTTCAACAGAAGAAAGAAACTTAAAACCACTTGAAGAAAAGCAAATACAGAGTTAATTTTCATTTTTGGCTGAGCTATCCTTTAAGTAACATGTTAACCATGCTGGAAACATACTATCAATGTGATAATCAAGCTAGCAACGTGCTATGCTAAAACATTACAACATGCTTAACTATGCTAGCAATGTTAAATATGATAGAAACATTCTAGCATCTTAAATCATATAACAAATGTAAGAGTAGTGCTTACCTATATATATTAAAAGCTATGCTGGAAACATGTTAGCAACATAACTCTTGCTAACAATTTAATACAACTATAAATTATATTCAAAATATCAAATACTCTAAAAGTAGCACATTTGTACTTTGTTATTTGATATGGTAGCAATCATACATTTTTAAGCATGTCATAAGTGCTTTCTGTGCAACTCAATATGACCTTCTTGCAATTAGTTTCCTCAAACATGTGCGGTTGTTGCTAAAAGGATGGTGACACAAAAACTAATTGGATGTGACACTCTAGATTGAGGTAATTTGCCCCTCGAGGGTTTCTGAGAGGTAATATCCCGCTGATGATGTGCTGTAGATGAGGAGACTCAGATGAGACTCAGATGAGAGCGCTCAGGTTAAAGCGGTACAGTAGGGCAGGGTTATCTTCGGCCTTCTGCCAGGCAGAATAATGTGATCCTCCCAGTGAACAGCCCTGCCCTGCAACCAGATCTGAGCCCCAGCCAAGCAGAACCGACCTGTCTGTATGTCTGCACACATCCGTCCACCTGAAATAACTTCGGCAGACCAGCATTCAAACAGAAGTAGATGCTGTGTCAATTGGTGCTATTTTGAAAACAAAACAGACTGAAACTCAGATATGCATTACTGTTTAAAGCATGTGTTTTAAACTAATACTTTTATTCAGTGAGGATGTACTGCGCTAGAGCACCTTTAGAGGTCAGAGGAGTGAGGTTTACCTGCACAGCACTTACTAGCTGGCCTCCGTTACACTTAGGGGGAAACTTCACTCACATCCGGGTCACGGCACCAATGTAACCCCACCGGTCCTACACCACCCAACCCGCTCCGGGCTAGGATAGAACCGGCGACCTTCCGAATGGGAGTCGGTTGCTCTAACAAGGAGGCTAAAGACCATGGCCTCTAGCATCTGTCGCTAGAGCAACAGTGATATTTATAATTTTAATCACATATAAAAGTAATAACACACTTCAATGAGCTGTGGTTAAGGTCAAGGTAAAGGTCATGCTTTTCCCAGTGATGGGTTGCGGCTGGAAGGGCATCCGCTGCGTAAAACATATGCTGGATAAGTTGGCGGTTCATTCCGTTGTGACGACCCCAGATTAATAAAGGGACTAAGCCGAAATGAAAATGAATGAATGAATGAATGAATGAATAAAGGTCATGCTTATATGCAAAAACATGTTGGAAACAAGCTAGCAGTATTGTTTTTTAGAAGCAGCAAGCTAATGCAAGTAAATATCTGTTAATCCATATAAAAATGCTAAACATAGTTGCATGCTAATTATAAATATGAAAAATGCTAGCAACATGCTAATTCATGTTAATAACATGCTTATTATCCAACAAATGTATTCATGCTAAAATAGTTTTAATTACTAGTAACATGCTAAACACCAAACATGTTAGTGTGTGTTACAACATGTTGGAAACAAGTTAGCAACATTTTTATTTACAAGCAGCAAGCTAACATGCATCTAATGCACGTAAATATCTGTTGATCCATACAAAAAGCTAAACATATTTGCATGCTAGTTATAAAAATCCTTAAAAACATCAGGGAAAGGCTAACAACATGCTAATTCATGCTAATAGCATACTAAACATGCCAAACACATGTTTGAATAGTTTTAAATGCTAGCAACATATTAAACTCGCAAAATAACTTAGAATATGTGCTAAAATATGCTGGAAACAAGCTAGCAACATTTTTATTTACGGACAGCAAGCTAACATGCATCTAATGCAAGTTAACATCTGTTAATCCATTTAAAATGCTAATTATAATAATGTTGGGGAAAATGCTAGCAACATGCTAATTCATAGTAATAACATGCTTATCAACCAACAAGTTTATTAATGCTAGAATAGTTTTAAATGCTGGCAACATACTACAAAAAATAAGTTAGCATATGTGCTAAAATATACTTTAAACAAGCTAACAGCATTTTCATTTTTGCTTCTAAAGTGTTAAATCATGCTAGCTGTATGTGATGTTTAAATTATTGATCAACAGTGACAGTGAAGAAATTTATAATGCTTCAAAATGTGGATTATTTTTAACATTACTGCACAATGTTTACTCACCTGAAAAAGTAATAGCACACTTCAATGAGCTGTGCAAATCGAGGTAAATTCAGGTTTCAATTGGCTAACCATACCAATTAATGCAAGATCAAATCCAGGTTTTTAGGGTATTAGATGGTTTCTAGCATTGCTATTTTTAAATACAGCATCCCAGAGGCACAATGCCTTGAGAGAGGTGGATCCTATTAAATATGAAAGCCTGTGCTCACTGATGGCTCCAGTAAGTACAGTGTGGATGTTGATTGGTGTGTGTTTGTGTTCAGACAGGAGAATATGCTACCGATGAGGAGGACGAGGCCGGACAGACCGGAACAGACAGAGATGTGGCCATTGAGGTTTTCGACTTACCCGAAAACGAGGACATCATCTCGCCTTCGGAAATGGATGCCACCAAACTGTTCCAGAAGTTTCGGGAGGTAAACCAAGAGCATGTACTGTCAATACCAAATGTCTTTGAGGTCAAAATATAAATTCTGATTTTGTTTTGCTGTATATGCTAGCCAAGGTGTGTATAGATGTTTCCCAGTGATGGGTTTGCATCTGGAAGGGCATCCGCTGCGTAAAACATATGCTGGATAAGTTGGCGGTTCATTCCGCCGTGGCGACCCCAGATTAATAAAGGGACTAAGCCGAAAAGAAAATGAATGAATGAACTTCAAACCTGCTAGCAACATGCTAACATCTGTTAATCCCTATAAAGTGCTAAACATATTGGAATTATAAAAATGTTGGGGAGAATGCTAGCAACATGCTAATTCATATTAACAACATGCTTATCAACCAACAAGTTTATTCATGCTAGAATAGTTTTAAATGCTAGCAACATTCTAAACTCGCAAAACAAGTTAGCATATGTTAAATCATGTTGGAAGCAAGCTAGCAACTTTTATATTTAGAAGCAGCAAGCTAACATGATTTTAATGCAAGTAAATATCTGTTAATCCATACAAAATGCTAAACATATTTGCATGCTAGTTATAAAAATCATTAAAACATTGGGGAAATGCTAACGACATGCTAATTCACGTTAACAACAAGCTTAATAACCAACAGATTTATTCATGCTCAAGTAGTTTTAAATGCTAGCAACATAAACGCGCAAAACAAGTTAGCATGTGCTAAAACATGTTGGAAACAAGTTAGCAACATTTTTATTTAGAAGCAGCAAGCTAACATGCATCTAATGCAAGTAAATATCTGTTGATCAATGCAAAATGCTAAACATATTTGCATGCTAGTTATAAAATTCATTAAAAACATTAGGGAAATTGCTAAAAACATGTTAGCATGTTAACAACAAGCTTATTAACCAACAAATGTATTCATGCTCAAATTGTTTTAAATACTAGCAACAAACATGCTAGCAACGTGCAAATTCATGTTAGAAATATTATGAAATGTCAGTAAAATTGTAAAACATGTTAATAAAGATATTAGCAAAAAAGCTAACAAAGACTCAGTCCAATCAGGCGCATAGACCAAAAATCTCAATGTACTAAAAAAGGCGCAAAATACGCAAGTATCTGTAAGTATTAAAGATCATAATCTTTGAGTAGAAACAGTGTAAATATCCATCTCCATCTCTCTCTCTCTCTCTCTCTCTCTCTCTCTCTCTCTCTCTCTCTCTCAGTTCAAAATTGCTTTATTGGCATGACTGTAAAAAATACTATATTGCCAAAGCTTGAAATATGTGGAGAAAAATAATAACATAATAACAACAAAAAAGATCAAAAGAAAAGAAAAGAAACAAAATATCATAACATTTTAAACTTAAATAAACAATGTAATGAATAAAGTATGTGAACATTTCAAGCCACAGTATTTAACATATAAACACACACACTCTCTCACTCTCTCTCTCTCTGCTGATCATCCTATGAATTTGCTCATAGAGAGAGAGAGAGAGAGAGAGAGAGAGAGAGAGAGAGAGAGAGAGA
>CAIGQW010002378.1:10814513-10826126 GCA_903798125.1 Danio choprae
AAAAAAAAAACAGACACTTTTTTGCACAGGCCTATCTAAAGGGTTAATGGTGCCAACTGATGATTGACAGTACAAATTTTACCACCTCCCAACAGGGAAAACAACCAGCAATCAAGAACGCATGATTATATGCTGTCATGTCTTTGAAATCCAAAAATGTGGTTATAATGGAAGTCAATAGGCCAAAAACAGCCCCAAACATAACGAAAGGGTAGTAAATTTGAACAGTACACAAGGGTTAAAGGTTAAACGTTTTTGACTCTTCTAAATCATACAATTACCATAATATAGATATTTACAAAACATGCTAAGCGAACATAATTGTTTATCTGAAAAACAATGCTAAAGTCAGTTATTCTCCTTTAAGAGTTCCGCATCTGTCTTTGTTTTGGTCTCTATAACCTGCCCACTGCCAGTTTACCCAATTATATTTCCACACCACGGGTTACCTTGCTGGAAAACATGGCGTATTTAGTTACAGCCATGAAGGCTTCCTAAATATTTGTGGCGACTTCCAGGAGACCGTACTAGCCTCCAAAATAAGATGCAAATTCAGAGTAATAAAAATCCACATGAGGTAAACAATGACATTATTACGAACTTAAACATTAGCTGATAGGCTAACAGTGTAAAGCTGCAGTCACACTAGAGTTTGAGCAGGCAAAATTCGATGTAACTGACTATCGGATAAATGTTCATTTCTACATGTAAAAATTACCATGAAACATTGTGTTAAATTTAATATCCACTGTTATGTCATGTTAGTTTAACTCTTTAAGATGATACAAAAATAAGGCTTAACATTTCTAAAGAGCTTTAACATCAAAAAATCTATTGATTTCAAACAGTCTTCAAAGCATCTTCTTCTGTGTTCAACAGAAAAACAAAACCTATGAACATTTGGAATCACTTGAGGATGAATAAACGGTGAATAATGCTTTGGTGAACTATCCACCAATTCACGGCACAAAAAACTAATCTCCAGAAGATTCGCTTTTCGGACATGTTACGACCAAATCTGTGTGTCAGTTCTGCGAAAACAACCTCGAACATATGTTTACTTGTGTTGCACGAGAGGAGAACTCCATTTTTATAATTCTTGGGGTCAAGAAGGCTTCTGAAATTGTGGTAACGTCTGCAGGCATAAACAGACAAGTGGACAAAACCTGAGAAGTTTATTTAAAGAAAACACTTGAACAACGTGTTTAGGTGTGGTCAGTAACTGTAGATGTGCACTATTAGAATACACAGCAATTGCAATAATGCAATTTTATAATAATCTATAATAATTTTATAGTCACCTAGAAGTTGTTGGCACTTGAAGTGTGTCTTTAAATATTAACGCTGTTCTTCTTGGTTGTCTTTTAAGTAGGTTTTGCAGGCGTGTCATGAATACCCCAGAGCAGTGGAAGTCATGGTAAACTCCTATGAGCACATCAAATACACCAAAAAATGGAGGGCTGCAATACCTGGAGCTGTATATGAGGTCAGAATATTATTATTATTACTGTTTATTATTATAAAAATGATACAGAACACATATTAAAAGCTTAATATTTTTAAATATTTAAAGATGTATAAAAATGTATAACGTCTATGCTTAAAATAATTATAAAAAAAGAAAGCATTAAGTTGGCCTCACGGTGGCGCAGTGGGTAGCATGATCGCCTCACAACAAGAAAGTTGCTGGTTCGAGCCTCGGCTGGGTCAGTTGGCGTTTCTGTGTGGAGTTTGCATGTTCTCCCCGTGCTGGCGTGGGTTTCCTCCGGGTGCTCCGGTTTTCCCCCACAAGTCCAAAGACATGCGGTACAGGTGAATTGGGTAAGCTAAATTGTCCGTAGTGTATGTGTGTGTGGATGGCATCCGCTGCGTAAAACATATGCTGGATAAGTTGGCGGTTCATTCCGCTGTGGCGACCCCTGATTAATAAAGGGACTAAGCTGAAAAGAAAATGAATGAATGAATGAACGCATTTAGTTTATCTTGTTTTAGAAATGCTTCTTGATTTATGATATAATTTCAATCTTGTTTCATTTCTTCATTTAGAGGCACAGAAATTTCTATGACTCTTTGTTTGCCGTCTGCACCAACAATCCACGGACTCTCCAGCATCTGTCCAGATGTGCGGTTCGGGCTGCAATGTTGAAACGCTGTGAACTGGGTGTCCAGCAACTCTTTCTTCCTACATCAGTGAAGAAATATTTACTTCTGGAGCCTGTAGGAATCATATACTGACATTGTATACTTCATTACAAACAAACGATTGCTGCATCTCTTACGTAAATTCTTCATACAGTTTGGTTAGTCCCTGTTTGCTTGTTGTACATTCCACATAAATCCAATGTTGACAATAATAAATCTTTCATTTACATCTTTTTGTTCACTGATTTACAGAGCTCGCTTGCTCAGTGTTTATTTATATTAGTATTTATTATGGCTTGCTTGATTTTCTTGTATTTAAACTAAAAATCTTTGATTGTTTACCAGCAAACAGTAGGCCTAATTGTATATTTCTTATTTATATTTAACATTAAATATTGCATTTTAGATAAATACAAATAATATGTAAGGTATGCACACTTGATTCTAGCACTTTTTAAACTTATGGTTTATGCATAAAAAGACTATTCACAGAAGATCTGTCCTGTTCTCTGATGAAACTCGCGTGTTAAGCTTGTCTTAAACACTGTAGATCATTTTTTGATGGGAAAAATGAACAATGGAAAGCCAAGTGTAGTGTAAGAGGATCATACCAGAGAGTACAGCAAGAGTACATTACAGATAACTGCTGAACATGATGAGATGGAAGTCATTAGTCTTTTTTGTCACACCAAAGTGCTTAAATTGAAGATTAAATGAGAGCAAACAGATATCCTACCTCAAAGCTGACTTTAGATTAAGCTACAAATGGGTTTTAAATATAGTTTTTTGGTTGAGTTAAACTACTGTTAGATATTTTAGAGTACACGAATGAGAAGTAGGTCTAATGGTAATTGGGAAAGGTAATATGTTCAGAATTACTGCAGTTTTAAAGTAAATATAGTATTTTACCAATCCAAATAAGTAAACTAAAATGTGATTCTTTTATGTAAAATGATTCGAATCTACTTTTAATGAATCATTTGGAGAACGAATCGTTCTCGTTCACTGACGGCGTGCAGTGGTTCGAGTATACTCTTCAAACTTGATCGTCAGCGTTGAAGGTAACGTGACTTACTAACAACTTTCACGAACATACACGACACTTTTTGACACCATACTGAACGAATTTCGGTGAACAAAAACAAAAAACTGGGGTGATAATCTGATTAGCGAGATATTACTTGTTTAATGACTTGTTATATTTATTAAATAAACTCAAGCTTAGGCTTTCTGGGGAATCAATCCACCCAGCGTGTTAAATAATGCCAGAACATGCTAAAACACGTGTTAAAATGTTAGCAATATGCTAGCAAAATGCAAAAAAAAATAGCACTTGTGTTATTATGCTATAAAACAAGTGGGCAGACAGTGTTAGCAACGTGCTAAATTCTGAAGCGTTAAATCCAGCATGCTAGCTTTTATTGGCCTACATATTTAAAACATTAGCACCCTTTAAAACTTTAGAAACAAGTCAGTGAAAACAAGTTAGCAACACGTTAAAACATGCTAACATTGTGATAAGTCGTGTCAGAGATAACTATCATGTTGCTAATTTATCTATAGACCCACATGAAAATTAACAATGGCTTTTTAAAGGTTTAAGTACAATTTTATAATTTGCATAAGCCAGTTTTACAACAAACATAGCGGTTAAAATATGGTAGCAAAACCGTGGTTAAACCATTATAAAACAGGTTAGTCCTTTTCATAGCAAATTTATGTGTTCGTCTTTTCTGTCTAAATTTAAACTTTAAGGCTTTAAGGCTACTTTAAACATTTACAAGCTTTATCTAATTATTGAGGTTATTTGAGGTTCTGTTATCATTAACCTTGGGCATTGGTCTCAGTACTTGGTAATGTATTTTTGAAGACTTTTCACTCTAGTCAACACTAATTTGAGGTTTCTATCTCCTTTTGTCACCTGGAAGCAATGATTCTTCCTCCCAGCAGACGCATCCTGTTTCCAGTCATTCTCTGAAGAGGAGAAACAACAGAGAAGCAGCCGCTATCTTACCAGCCTCTGACCCCAGTATATATGGTATGTACAATGACCTTCAATATGACATTGAATGAAAACATATTCTGCACTTTAAACATGTTCTAAAATGATGTTCTCATAATTCAAGCACTGCGTGTACGGTAGTTTGTGTGTAAAATATGGTTTCCGTAATAGCAGTTTCAGAAAGAAGGGACATTGTGTGAATGACTGACAGCTCATGCGGTGCAGTTATGGATCTTAAAATAGCAGTTTTTCCAGAGTGGGCGGAGCTTCACTGTCAGCCAGCAGATCAAGTGCTGTTAGGAGAGACGTGCAGAAGAAAAGGCAGATCATTTTGTTCCAGACCCATGGCTGCAGGCCAGAAATAAACACAGGGTCTGTGCCAATATCCTGCCCTTAAGCATCTGACTAGTTCTCCTTCTAGATAAGGTGCAGTCATGAGACACCTGAGGCTACACAACAAACATTACTGGTGAACTTGACACTGTCAATATATTAGCGGCTAGTATGTTAAAAAAAAAAAAACACAAATGGGTATTTTTATTTAGGAATGATGCATTAAATGAATCAAGACCTCTATAATTTAGCAAATTATTTCTATATTTTTGTGAACAATTGTTTTTTTAATTTTTTATTTCTTTGCAAAAAATGCAGTTCAATATTAGGCCTGTCACAATAATCAATATATGGACTTATCGCACAGCACATGGGCATGACCTCAATCATTTTTAGTGATGCAATATATATCGCCCATACATGAAAATCTAATTAAAAATCTAGAAGATCATTCTAGCAACATTTTAGCTGATTGCGCAACATCTCTATCACTATTGGAGGTGTCAGTATGGTTAAAAAAAACACTATAGTATTTACTACAGCACGGTGACGCAGTGTGTAGCACTCTCGCCTCACAGCAAGAAGGTCGCTGGTTCGAGCCTCGGCTGGGTCAGTTGGCATTTCTGTGTGGAGTTTGCATGTTCTCCCTGTGTTCGTGTGGGTTTACTCCGGGTGCTTTGGTTTCCCCCACAAGTCCAAAGACATGCGGTATAGGTGAATTGGGTAAGCTAAATTGTCCGTATGTGTGTGAATGGAAGTGTATGGGTGTTTCCCAGTGATGGGTTGCAGCTGGAAGGGCATCCGCTGCGTTAAACATATGCTGGATAAGTTGGCGGTTCATTCCGCTGTGGCGACCTCAGATTATTAAAGGGACTAAGCCGAAAAGAAAATGAATGAATGAATTTATTATAAATGTTAGTACATTCTCATGTGAGTGTCTGACAACTGAAAATAGATCTGGTAGCAGATATCGCAGCCTCTGTTACTTTTTACCTTGCACTTTTTTGTTAACATTTATTATTATTTATTTAGGATATGTGTTTTCACATTCTGATTCCAATGCCTGATTATTCAGTTGTTAAAATGACTATAATTAAATGAAATATTCTTAAGAATAAAATATTATGTGTTCTGTGTAAGTGTGTACTTGCATTGTGATATATTATTGTCATTTTAAGAGCCTTTTATGACACTCATTATATAATGCCAGAATGACAATAATATATCACAATGCGTGTCATAAAAGGCTCTTAAAATGACAATAATAATGTTTATCGCAATATATTTTTGTGCAATATATCATACAACAAAATATAGATATTGTGACAGGCCTATACAATATTACAAGGAAGAACATCCCATCCCCATCCACGACTAGTCTAGTTTTGGGCTATTCTTAGACGTCTATTAGATTTTCACTCACAGCCCAAGTTTAGCCTTTTTTTTAGCCAAGCTGTCTACGTTTAGATGTTTATTATGTTTATTAAACACAAAATAGTTTGCTGGGAATATTCCAGATTGTTGATGTTTTACTGTGTAAACTGTGTCCTATGCACTATGTTTGATTCATTCATGCATAAGACATTCCAAAGAAAACAAAAACTTCTTTAATGATGGTATTTCCAAAAATTAAATTAAATAAAACAAATATAAAGATTGGCAGCACGGTGGCTCAGTGGTTAGCACTGTCGCCTCACAGCAAGAAGGTTGCTGGTTCGAGTCTCGGCTGGGTCAGTTGGCATTTCTGTGTGGAGTTTGCATGTTTTTCCTGTGTTGGCGTGGGTTTCCTCTGGGTGCTCCGGTTTCCCCCACAGTCCAAAGACATGCGCTATACGTGAATTGAATAAACTTAATTGGCCGTAGTGTATGAGTGTGTGTGTGAATGAGTGTGTATGGATGTTTCCCAGTACTGGGTTGCAGCTGGAAGGGCATCGACTGTGTAAAACATATGCTGGATAAGTTAGCGGTTGATTCCTCTGTGGCGACCCCTGATAAATCAGGGACTAAGTCAAAGGAAAATTAATGAATGAAATATAAATATATAGAAAGTTAATCTTTTGTAATGTTTGACAGAAATACTTCAGAAAAAACCAGCAACACATATTCAGAAAAATGTCCAAGCAGCACCGTCCCATACAGTATAATGAAATAAAAGACAGCCATATTTTTTCTTCAGTCATGGTTTTAATAGTACAGAAATTGGCACTCACTTAATTACACATTATAATGAAGTTTCATGAACATCCTTTAACACGGTTGCTTCTTCGTGAATACAGGATTGTGTATCAACAACACGTCAAAAAAACAAACAAACAAAAAGCAGCTGTGATTTCATGAGGACGGCGCTGTTCAGTTAATGAAGCTCGTGAGGTATAAATGAATAACATCAACATAGATGCCAGTTCTAGATTATAGCTGGATATGTGCAAATGATCTATTTAGTTTGTCTAAATAATTCTCCCATCTCTGAACGAGGAACATCTGATAAGTGTCACTTGAATCGGAGCAGCTGCTGCCACTCCAGTTCCCTTAAAATTCATACAGCTCCTTCACGTTGCTTTCAATAGTCACAAATATTACAGTCAAACTAAAACAAAACGACAGTAAAAACAAAGCTAAAACAGACAACTAGCAAGGCAGCAATCCTGAGATAATATACTTAAATAAAAAAAGAAAGAAAAAGAAGTGTCTTTTGTTATATGCAAAGGAAAGCAGCGAAATTCAGTGTTCTCATGCTAACAAACTAATGATGAAACAACTAAAGTGCTACACGTTGTTTTTGTTCTTACAGAATACCTGAAACGTGCAGCTAAATGCTGTTGTCACAAACACCATCAATTGTTGTGGTCATAAAAAGCTTCATACATAAAGATCAATATTGTCTAATCCATAGTTTAATCAATCCGTTTACCATAGTTTATTAACTTGGGCCCAAATTTAATTTGTCAGTGCCTGACACACAACTCAGTCTCTTACTATTATTATAAATATGATGCGATAATGTATAGTTATATTAATGCTTTTTATCTCAGCGGAATATCTTGGATATCTTAGCATGTTTATGTATTAATCGCCTTTTTATTGCCAGTGTGTGAATGGCTTGTAGCAGAACAAGGCAATGTTCTGAAAGAGCCAGTCTGTACTATAATGTCAGTGTATAATGCAAAGAATGGGATTAAGTTAAATGTCTCACAAGTGGCAGATCTATATAGTCTGTAGCCTCAAATATAGTTTATAATCAAACTATAATACATTTAATTTACCATTAAGATGCTGAATTTCAGAGCTCATGCATACAAATTCATATCACTATAATCTGATGATTTCTTAACTGCTGTTTTCGCAACTGATTTCGTTGTTGATTGTTTTGTTATTTAGAGGAAAGTGCACAATACAGATTATATATAAGGGATGCAATGAAAATTTACTTGGCCAAAAACTGAAAATGCTTTGTATTAATAATTTTTTTTATTATTTCATTAAATAATACAAAGCAAATTTTATTAGCTTTTAAATTTTTTAAAAATAGATTTTTTTAAATTGAACTCTAACTATACCGATATACCGATACTATAAACGATACCGATAAAAGAAACACAAGCTACTAAAATAACCGCATATTGTGGACATTCAATTTCAGTGACAGTCAATGAGTTGAGACGTGTCATTTTACCATCGTTGTCCTGACTGAACAGTAGAAATGTTATTTAACACACTTTGCTTTTCTATAGAGTAGAATGGGCTATTTTGAATTTTGTCTGCTGCTCACACGCACAAACTACGGCTGAAGGTAGAGTAAATCAGTGCGGTTAACACTGCACTGTGGTGCAGGATAAGCTTTTCTGGCTCATATTTTCAGCTTTTTTTCCTCTTTCTGCAAAAATCTAAAAAAAATTGCCAATTTCGGTGCCCAAACATTTAGTGCATCCCTTATATATACAGCTGAGAGCAAAATTATTAGCCCATCAAAATTATTATATATTTTCAACTGGCTACAGAACAAACCACTGTTATACAATGACTTGCTTAATTACACTAACTTGCCTAGTTAAGCCTTCAGTCACTTTAAGTTGAATACTAGTATCTTGAAAAATATCTAGTAAAATATTATGTACTGTCATCATGGCAAAGATAAAACAAATCAGTTGTTAGAAATTAGTTATTAAAACTATTATGTTTAGAAATGTGTTGAAAAAAAATCTTCTTTTCGTTTAACAGAACTTGGGGAAAAAAATAATTAAATTTAACAGAAGGGCTATTAATTCTGACTTCAACTGTATGTTTATATTGTATTTTACATGCGCGTTAATACAAGAATTCACAGTTAGTTGATGGCTGCAGTTCACTTAATGGCCACTGGTGGCGCTAATATTAAGGGTTTCTAAATTCAATGTATAGCCCCTTTAAGATGTTTATGAAATGATTTGGCCTCAATGATAGCAACACGTATTTATTTACATTTCAAACGAAACGGAGTGTTATACGGTAGGTATAAACGGTTACTGGAACATTTCAAGTTCCCAATTAAGCAATACACACAACTATGGTCATTCGTTTGCATTGCGAATGCATTTTTAACCAAGGTTTTGAACACAGCCTTGGCTACTTTTGGTTGCCTTTTCCAAATATTTGCATGCTATAACTCAACACAATGCTGGTAACTTGGCCCCATGGACTAAAACACAAGTTTGCTACACTGGTACACACTTAGAGAATCAATTAAAAATCAGTGGTAATGTGTAGAAATCAACACATGCTGAAACCACAAGTCCGCTTTAGTACATTCGACATTCAAAATATCTGATGTCTTGGAAGAAATGTTTAACTGTATCCTGTAGAAACTCTAAATAAAAAGAGTTAGCACTGCAAATGAAGCCTGTGTGGTGTTATAAGCAACATGGAAGACAAAAATGCCCTTGTTGTTCAGACTGTAACATTCATCAAGTCAATTATCAACCGTTTGATAATACCATGCTTCTGAAATACCTGAAGAGTCACATACATAGTTATCCAAATGAACTTGAGGCCTCCTCCACTATGGTTCATTCATAGCTGCGTTCAGTCCATAGGCTGCTTATTGAATGAGTTTCTCAAACGCTGAACTCGTACTTTCCCAGTTTCTTGGGCTCGCTACTCGGGATGCACCAATCATCCGCTTCTGTGCTGGTTTGATAGTGCCTTAAGGCCGACTTGTTGAACACAGGAAGCCTCTCTATTGATTCAGTGGATAAGGCCTGTTAAAATATAAGGGAGAATGCATTTGATATATTTACGAACATTATAAATGTACAGTCATATTTATCATTGTTTGTCAAATGTATGAAATTCTATGGTTTGAGGAGGAGTTTAAGTGAATGGGAATTTTGCCCAAAGATTTTACCCAAAAATCGTATTTCTGTTGGAGTAATAAAGGAATATTTGTTCTGTTATTTTAGACCTGTATAACATCCATTGCCTTCCATTGTATGGATAGATATTGGAAGTAGTGCTGTCACGATACTGAATTCCAGTACCAATCGGTACAGAAATTGTTAAAACGTCCATTTCCTGCTAACATTTGAGCGCTGTTGAGCATGTTCTTTAACAGTGCTGATTTGCCATTGTGTTCACATGCTCAACAGAAATGACTGTGATTGGCCGTGAAGGTCATCAGTTCACCGAACTCACCGCTGCTTACTGACTGTAGCTACAGATACAGGGACACTGGAGTGTTTTAAAGCCCCGAAGATCAGCCGGTCTGTTTATGAGCTGACATATGAGCGATCTGCTGATGAATCGACTGATCTTCACAGCTTTAAAATGCTTTGTAGTAGATATGTAGGTAGTAGATATCAGGACGTTCATACACTATGTAATGCAATGGATCTTTTTTTTTTAAAGACTGTTATGACATCATAATCTTAAATCCTTGAAAGTTTTTAATATTTGCATCAAATTACAAAAAAACGAATTACTGCTCGTGTGAGGTGTTTCTAATGCAGCGTCTATGGGGCGGGACGGTAAATTTGACGTTGTTCTCTCTTCTGGCTGCCGTGATCAGTCTCACACTATATTTTTTTTCCTTTTTCTGAAAGTCTTGATAACACCATCATGGAGTTTTTCTTTTATTGTTTCACAAATGGGATTGTAAAAAAAATATTTTTTGTACTCTCCCTTTCACGGCGCTCTAAGTTTATCCAACTATGATGACGTCGGCTACTGAGAAACCTGGCAATATATGATATATGACCTTTAGATATATGACTGCCGATGTGCCATATCCCTCCATAGAGTAGAGCTGCAGATCTCCCTGGAAGTATTTAGCGTAGAGACGAGAGATAGGAAGACCATAGCCAAAACCAGCCTGAAAAAAAAAAAAAAAAAAGAGTAAAAGGACAAAACTTTACAACTACATTACAATACTAATCTGGAGTAAACAACAAACCATGCTGTTGGTAATCCTGCTAATTTATAACCTTCAAGATTACATATTCCCTTTAAAAAACATGACTGTGGATCAAAGTTTTACCAAATGGTAACAAGATTTCACAACAGAGGCTATCTGCAAACATTAGGTTTAAATAGACAACCAAGCTTCTTACAAGGGGAGCATTACGAGTGTCTTCAGCCACAGGACTGGGCGCAGTTGAATACATGTAGCTAAAAAGTCGTTCAATTTTCCTCAAAGGGACCCCACCGCCTCTGTCAGACATCTAATAAAACACAAGAATAATTACAAACATGCTTTGGGCCTCTGCTGCGGCCAGTATGTTGTGAGTTAAAACAGAGATGAAATATTCAACTTTTGATGAACCATGAGTTTAAACAAGCACAAACCCAAAGTTATTCACCAAATAAAAGCTCACCTTAATAGTCAGATCTTCTGTTCCTAGAGAAACTCTCACTTTGATTGGTGGGAGATGTAGGCTGGTCTCGTGGGTTTCCACAGTTGCTCTCATTGCATTCTGTTTTGGAGGAAGAAATTCATTACTTTCAAATGCAGTAATCATGTCATTCCAAATCCAAGACTTTCTTGCAAGAAACACAAAAGGAGACGTTTTGCTGAATGCTCATGCTGCTCTTTTTCATTTAGTGACATTATGTTGGCATCATGGGCAGTCACACCCAAAAAGACATAAATGCAATAAGAGTGCATC
>CAIGQW010002378.1:10831126-10847345 GCA_903798125.1 Danio choprae
ATATATATATATGTTTTTTTTCATATTTCTGCTAATCATTTTTCCTAATATGTGCACTATATTACATATTCAATACATTTTTACTATCTTCATATTTTAGGGACTGTTTTGCCATGTCTCAGAAGCGAAGCAGCATTGTGGTGTCATTCCTGAATGAATCTGCTTTGAAACGAATACATTGACTCAGTGATTCAATGATTTATTTATTAAGACAGTCAATCACTTGATTTACTTGTAAATGAATCTGAATTTTCAATGAATCACTTATTCCCCTGCTAAAAATCCCCCATTTTCTGCAATATTGTACACCCCTACTCAATATAAAACGATCAAATAATTACATAATTTAAGTCTTCATTATTAAAGAAATGTGATTATTGATCAATCGATTGTTAAACTACTTTCAGTTTTCAATTAAATGAAATTTACTGATAAAATGAATGCATCACTATTACCAAATTAATCTGTGAAATAAAATTGAGAAGAAATGAATCAGACCTGTACTTATTATGTAATGTTGTGTATTATTTTC
Source organism: Danio choprae (assembly GCA_903798125.1). NCBI lineage: Eukaryota > Metazoa > Chordata > Actinopteri > Cypriniformes > Danionidae > Danio > Danio choprae. The sequence goes on from CAIGQW010002378.1 coordinate 10,831,659, forward strand.
TTTAAACAACAAAGCCGATTGACTTTGAATGGCTAATGGAGGTGCTTTATGTGCATAATTTAGCAGTTTAGTTAGAGTAAAACAATATTTCCAAGGGTGAATGGAAACTGTATAGGGTACAGTAGTCATGTGACAGAGCACATACTGTGCGAGCGACAGGGCTGTGTTTGATGTCAGAGAGCACTTGTTTACATCGAGACCTCTAGGAAGGTTACAGTACACTTGTTTATATACAGTGACTCACGATGATATCTGACACTGCATAACATGTTGGTGAACATGTTTGAAAGTTACATTTAGCTCCGGTTTTGATCTCAGCATGAGTCATGAACAACATAAGAAGCCTTTAAACTCAAGATATAAAAATATTTGCAACAAAAACAAACCCATTCGTCATTGTCAAAACTAAAAGAATGCGACAGGTGTAACACTCGCATAGAGTTTTTAATGTAATACACACTCAAAAAATTATTTTTGCTGCTTGTTCCAACTACTTATTTAAAATAAGCTGAAACAACACAGTTCTTGAGGTTTCTTCTTCTTCTGTACAAAACGATCAAGTTAACTTAATCGATTTGTGTTGGGACAACTTGAAGGAATTGTGTGGAACCCTGCATTATTTTTTTTGAGTGTACATTGAGTGTATATCTATAATATATAATATCAGTTGAATTTATTTTTCTAAAGGTTTCATTTTTTTCCTTTCGCTCTTGATAGATCAGATTAATTTTAGTTACAAGTATCACAATTTTAATAGACAATTATCAATTATATTAAACAAATACAAAAAAAAATATTCGTTTGGCCTAGTCCCTTATTTATCAGAGGTCGCCACAGCAGAATGAACTGCCAACTATTCCGGCATATGTTTTATGCAGCAGATGCCCTTCCAGCCGCAACCCAGTACTAGGAAACACCCATACACTCTTATTCACACACACACACACTCACACTACGGCCAATTTTTGTTTGAACAATTGACCTTAACCACAGGTCTTTGGGCTGTGGGGAAAACCAGAGCACCTGGAGGAAACCCACGCCAACACGGGGAAAACATGCAAACTGTAATATAATATAAATAATGTAATGTAAATATGTAATGTAAATAACAATTATTTTTTTTAAAAAGTATGTTCCTGTCCATGCTATCTTTTTTCACAAAACATTGTAGCCACGGAAAAAAAATCTTGCAAAGTCAGCAGAAAATATCCAGTTTACGTAACACCCATCATTACATAATTTTCAATATATTCCAGTTGACTTGTTGAACACAAAGCCTCTGCCAAACCTTGTGAGACAAAGGCTAGAAAAACTCCAACAGCATAAATCAGCCTGTCCTTTCAAAACCTGTCTGTTCAGAGAATCAGAACAGTTAAAAGGGCCTTTTCATTAAGAACATCACTAACCATTTTTATTTTATTTACATTTACCACACTTGTCTCAAATTTTGTCTCAAAATTGTGATCTGCAAATGAATCTGATTACCCAAGATTTACAAGTATATTTTGGCCATTAACTTTCAATATAGAAAACAGTGTGAAGGAAATGAATCAGAATGTAACAAAGGTCAAACTCTGACACAGATCCTCATGAAAACAATGATTATTATATGTAACGTACATGTGCATTACTTTCTGTGAGTGTGGATTGTTCAGCTGACATCTTAACAGTGTAAAAAAGATAAACGACTGACTGTTTTCATGATGTAAATAGCACTAATGAACTTTGACCTCTGGTTCATATTTCAAAAGCACACTAAACCTGACCAAACACTTGACTAAATGGAAAAAGTGTATATGTATCATCTATGACATTGTTGTTTTAACATTGTGCACGCTGCCTGACATGGAGTAGGTTACTCATTTTGCAAAGAACTGAACAAATATCAAACAAAAACACTTCTTGAGAGTCCAAAAGCATTGACTTAGCATTTTAGCAAAGCTAAAATATCCCTCTATTGGTGTTACAGAGTTAGCTTAGCAATGCCTACAGTGAACGAAGTTTGGGGACTACAAAAAAATACATCCGGGCTAGTGAGATCACAAGCGCTTCGGGTTACACGCGTAAATCATGTGCATACACCCCGCGCAGCAAAGGGGCATGGCCAGAGACACAGTAGTGCTGTAATGTAGCAGAGAAAGCTAAAATGCCGTCCAAACGTTGCTATTCCCACAGAGCTTGTTCTGTTTCTGTATTTGGGCTTCCAAAGAACATGACACAAAGACAGAAGTGCTTACAATTTAATTTTAATTATGTTCCAGAGAATTATAAAACAATATATAGCTAGCATTTGACAAAGGACAGCTTCAAGAATCCAGAATCTCTCCCAGTTCAGTGTTGGATTCGGCTAAGAACTCCTCCGACCGACGAAGCTGTGGATTGTGAGCCACAACCTTTAAGTATTTTTATTTGTTAAAATTGATCATTACATGCACAATTTCTAGCTTTAACGATATGTTTTAGCGAGAACGTAAACAAGGATGTAAACGACGGGAAATGCTGTTTGGCACCGCTAACAATTTAGCTACAAATTCATATTTATCAGTCAAACCGCTGTAAACACTCACAATCTTTGGCAGCTCTGCAGTGTCTCTCTATGCGGCTGCTTTCCGTGCGTTATACATCTCAAATAACAAACTCGCAAAAGATATGTGAACATTTCATATTACTTACATATGCTTTTTCCGAATATATGTGAAAGACACTTGTCAGATTTTATTTTAGAGAGCAGGCATAAGGTTTAGCTGTGTCAAAAGTGCGTGCTTAAAGGCGCGTGACCCTTTTCCTGGTGACGTGGAGCCGATCCGCGAATCACAGCACAATATGTTAGCTGACATTGATAGTAGGAACACAAATTCTATGGAGGTCAGTGGCTGTTCAAACACCCCCCACCCAACATTCTTAAGATAATCCTGCTTTGTGTTCAACAGAGGAAAACACTGAAACAGGTTTGGGTATAAATGGAGGATGAGTAAACGATGACAAAATTTTCATCTTTGGGTGAACTGTCCCTTTAATGCTCAAAATATGCTGACGGTAGTAAAAACGTGCTGAATCAGCACTTGATACAAAAATAACTGTCCAACAGAAATGTTATGTTCTTGGCCATCTTGAACAAACAGCACAAACAAAAGAAAAGTAGCCCAGTGATTCAAGTCACAAACGTAACTTTGAAGCTTTAAAACACAATTTGCTGTAAAGATACACTGCAAAAAAGTTTTTCTTAAGAGTTTTTGCCTTGTTTCTCGTACAAATATCTAAACGGTCTCAAATCAAGAAGCTTTTTCTAGTAAAAATGTAACATTTAAGTTAGTCTTTCCTTAAAACAAGCTAAATAGTTTGCCAGTGGGGTAAGCAAAATAATCTGAATTTAAACTGAAAACAATTGGAGATAATTTAGCTTGTTTTAAGGACTTATTACTCATTACTTATTAAATTACTTATTATTTCTGAACAAAATTCTATATATTTTTAACTTGTCTAGAAAATTATTCTTGATTTAAGAATTTTTTGATATTTGGACTTAGAAACAAGACAAAAACTCATTAAAAAAGCATGTTTTGCAGTGTCTTATGTATGCATGTACTGTATGTATGGCCAAAATGAAGAAATATATATATATAAACTAATTTCTTGATTTAAAAGGCAGTATTATTTGCTCTCCAGCTTGGAGAGATTGGTAGTATTATTTGCTCTCCAGCTTTGCTCTCTAAAATACTTTGTTTTGCAGTCATGTGCTGTGCATTATTGGCCATTTATGTCACATGAGCTGTAAACATCATACAGAAGGTCTGAGTTCATCACACTGCTCTCTTCTGAATCTTATGGATGGTGTTTTGTCAGTAGTGGATCTCACCAGCTCTGCAGCAGCTTCAGTGAAGGAGTGCCAAGCAGTTTGTCTGGGAGAAAGTCAATCTCCTTCATGATGTTTGCTAGCCGGACGGGAAGCTCCTGCCTCAGAAACATGAAGGAGGTCTTCTCACATGCATTGGCAGATCCTGAGAGCAAAACAGGACTACGTAAGAATTTCACTCTTGAACTGCATACCAAAAATTCACTATACAGTCAAGTTCAATATTGTTGTGTAATAATAAACACTGGCAAACACTAGTAAATTCTTTACAAACTTACATCTTTATTATAAAACTTCATTACGATCTTCAAAATATACAATGTATTTCTTAATTTTTTTACTTTACTATTATGTTTTAAGAGATGTAACCATTTTTGTGGACCATTCTGGATCTTGCTATGTATGGAGCACCTTTCAATGTTTATTATTGTGGTAATCGATGAGGTTATCAGTCTCAAAAATTGTTTGTAAAATATATTTACCATTTCTACCTTATCTAATACACTGTTGGGAATACATTTTGTTGATTTAACATGTAGGGGTGGCTCAGTGGTTAGCACTGTCGCCTCACAGCAAGAAGGTCGCTGGTTCGAGTCCCGGCTGGTCCAGTTGGCATTTCTGTGTGGAGTTTGTATGTTCTCCCTGTGTTCACGTGGGTTTCCTACAGGTGCTCCGGTTTCCCCCACAGTCCAAAGACATGCGCTATAGGTGAATTGGGTAAACAAACATTTACTGTAGTGTGTGTGTGTGTGTGTGTGTGTAAGAGAAAATGATTGTATATGGGTGTTTCTCAGTAACGGGTTGCCCCTGGAAGGGCATCGGCTGCATAAAACATATGCTGGAATAGTTGGTAGTTAATTGTGCTGTGGCAACCCCTAATAAATAAGAAACTAAGCCAAAGGAGAATGAATGAATGATTAACATGTAAATAAATGCCTATTATACTACTGAAAACTTTTCAGATTGATATTTATGCTGCTTTGGTGTGTGTGTGTGTGTGTGTGTGTGTGTGTGTGTGTGTGTGTGTGTGTGTGTGTGTGTGTGTGTGTGTGTGTGTGTGTGTGTGTGTGTGTGTGTGTGTGTGTGTGTGTGTGAGTGTGTGTGTGTGTGTGTGTGTGTGTGTGTGTGTGTGTGTGTGTTTGTGTGTGTGTGTGTGTGTGTGTGTGTGTGTGTGTGTGTGTGTGTGTGTGTGTGTGTGTGTGTGTGTGTGTGTGTTTAATAAATGTACGTTTCATACAATTTTACTGTTTTTCATCTATCATAAGTCATTACAAATGGTAATACAGACATTCAAATGGTGTTGCTGCTGGTAATTCTCAGATCATAGTCATATAAATGTCATGCAATTATACAGCCCTCAGCATAAGAGTATATCCCATTTTGAAAATGAATATTTGTATTCATTTCTCAGTGAATATAGGTAATATGTTTTAGTGCATTTGAACATAACAGATTTATTAAAGCGATATACTGTATTTATTAAAACAATATTTGAGTCACCGAACATCTTTAGAAATCGAAAGATAATACATTTAAATTCATGCAAAATATGGCAAAAAATAAATAAATTACAAACTACAAAATTTCAACAAAATGTTATATTTTTGTTTCTTTTTTATCTTTGTTTTGCATTTAATATTTTTCCCTAACATATAAATTTGGGTTACAAATTTTTGGACTGTTATCGGAAGTTATTTTGTTAGATTAGCTCCAGATTTGGCTTCAACACTGACTAATCTAATGTATACAATGTATGTATTTTTTTTTTCCAGATTTACTCATTGAGAAGATGCTGATCAGATACAACATGGTTTATTGGTTAAACAAGATGATGACTTGTGTTATCAAATATTACTTCTCATATAGTCGAAAACATAGTACACAAATTATGAATTAATTATGAGGATAGAAAGAATGTGTCTTCTGGAGTCTCACATTCCAAAATAACAGAAGGGCTGCGTCTCAAAACATAGTGAGTTCCCTATATAATCATCTGCACAGCTACAGTCTCATGATACATGTAATAGCTATAGTTATATGGTACAATTATGGCAGTGGTGTATAATTTTGATATATGAGAAATACACTACCACAATACCATACTGTAATAATGCCATACCATGGACTTTTTTTGTTATTGTTTTGTTTCTATGAACTTACCTTAGTGCAGACACATTGTTGTTACTGATTTATGTACTTATTTTAATTGTGTCTTTGTTGCTACAAAAAAAAGAAATGCAACTTTAGTTCTGGCTAGTGAGCTGACTAGGTTTTCACCACAGAAGCGTTTCAAACAGGTAAACAACAACTCACCAAAGTCAATGAACTGCTTCATTGACAACGGCGACGGGGAGAATTTAGAAAATCTGTCCACTTGTTTGGGTATATTCAGCTTCGAGCTGTTCTTCAGCATGATCTGGGCGAACTTCATCTTGATCTTCAAGTTTAATCCACAGATGTTGCAAATGTTTTCCCCGAGTTATTGTCCTCGTCTCATCAGATGCAGTTGGCAAAGTTTGACATTCTCGAGCAGCCTGTTACTTCATCATCACAGAAGTCCTGTCAGACGAAGAGTCCATCCCGAATCACTCTAATTCAGTTTAATTTGTCATTGCACTGAAATAATGAGCAGCACCAGGCACAAAACAGGGTACAAACGCAGGACACAGGAGAGGGAGGGGAGACTGACTGTTACTATACACAGCATAGATGTCGTATCATAGATTTTAACGCACACCTCAGGATTTGTTTTCTAATCATTTTCTGAACGTAGAGTGCTTTAATAGTGTGATATAAACTATATCAAAATTCTGAATGTAAACCATTATCTTATTCTGTGTCTAGCGCAGGACACAAAAATGCTCACCGCGATCTATGAGACGCACATCTATGTCGCCCTGCGTGTTGACGCATGCGCAGAGCGAATTTAGAGCAAAGGTCTTTGGGAGTGGGGCAGAGACAGTTTTTTTTATGTCAGTCATCTTTATGTGGGTTATTGTACAGTGTGTTCCGCATCCTCTGAACGACAAACAGTTATCAATTATACAAGGACCATTTATATTATATACCGATATTTATTTATATCGTAGACTTGGAGATCAGCCTAAAACAACAAACCCTATTTTGGCTTTTTTTAATCTATTTTTAGCAGAATATGACAAATAAAGCTTGAACTTGCTCATTAGGGGGGTGTCTCCATCTAGTGGTGCACAATGATTGAAACGAACATTGTGTTTTTACCTTCATTATTTTACAGGGTTCAGCTTGTGCAACTGATTTCATTCATTCATTCATTTTCTTTTCGGCTTAGTCCCTTTTTTAATCTGGATTCGACACAGCGGAATGAACCGCCAACATATCCAGCATATGTTTTACGCAGCGGATGCCCTTCCAGCCGCAACCCATCACTGGGAAACACCCATACACTCATTCACACACATACACTACGGACAATTTAGCCTACCCAATTCACCTATACGCATGTCTTTGGACTTGTGGGGGAAACCGGAGCACCCGGAGGAAACCCACGCCAACACGTGGAGAACATGCAAACTCCACACAGAAACGCCAACTGATCCAGCCGAGGTTCGAACCAGCGACCTTCTTGCTGTGAGGCGATCGTGCTACCCACTGCGACACCGTGAGGCCCGTGCAACTGATTTAAATTGTATAAAAAAACAGTGCAATGTTTCATTGTTTCATTCATCTGTTCCTTGGTCTCTCATTCAGGCTTTAATCCTCATAATGCCTTTCAAATGTTATATGAATGTATATGAAGTATATTATTCATTAATTTTCCTTTAGCTTAGTCCCTTTGTTAATCAGGGGTCGCCACCACAGAATAAACCACACACAGCGGATGAACTTCCAGCTGCAACCCATCATTGGGAAACACCCATACACTCTCATACACTACTTTTTTATTAGTACTTTGCTTAATGTTGTTCGTATAATGTTAAAACTTTTTATGAGGATGCAGTTTAATTGGCATTTGTCAGTGGAAAATGGCAAGTGTCATAACCTTTAGTGAAAGTGTGTCAATGTCAAGCACACTTCTGAATGCATGGTGTAAGTTTCATAGAGCACATATGTTTAATAGACCTTTCGTTCCTTTTCTGAGTTATTTTCTCTTGTGATATTTATAAGGTGTGTTGTGCAAAGTACTGGAAATAAACATACACTGAAAACAAACTGCCCATTAACAGTATTACACATGACTTATTATTTATTGTACATATGAATCATAATTGTATGAATGAACTCTTATGTTTGAAGGCAGTTTAATCAATAACTATATTACTGTATTATAATACCTTTCTGCCTTTAATGCGGGTGTTACGTATCTCTATTATGCAGCGGCATCTAGCGGTAGGTGTCACTCACTGCGGACGCAGCCACTGCCGCCGTCATATGCCACTGACACATGCCACTATCAACTGACATATATCAGTGAGGACCAGAAGTGTCATTACACTCAGTGGCATCTGTACATCATATGCCGTGTCACTTCTTGTTAAAACTGCTGCTGAGTTTAGCTTACCCAAAACCGGAGCACCTGGAGGAAACCCAGGTGTATAAAATAAATATATAATATTGAAGTATAATAACTAATATCATATATTTAATACCTAATATTTTAATACAATAACTAAAACCATATCATAACAATAATGAGGGAATAATATTTTTTTACTGTCTAATAAAAAGGTTGGATAAAAAATGTAAACATTCTTCACATTGTTAATCAGTAATTAAAATAGCTTTTTTTGCAATCAGTATTAATTGGATTGAATCAATTGAATTTCTAACTCATTACTGCACAACAAAACGACATATTTATTTATAACAAAGTAGAAATATACTGTAAAATGTTTTTAATAAAAATTCATTCACAAAATATGTACAAATACAAAATACATGCACGAAAAGCACATCGATTTGATTAAAAATCAGAAAAAAATTATGCAGATTTGAAAACTTTAAATTTGTTTATATAACTGCTCTTTTCATCTATAACAATCCATTTATTGCATCTGGTTTAAATACACTGAGCAGCAGCTACGCTAAATATTTTCTTTATTTTCTATTTCCACCTGGGGATACTCATCCCGAGACCTCTACAGACTATGCAGCACCATTGATGCGATCCTAGACCTGTGAAGAGATGATCAAAGGTATCCTGGACCAGGCCGTATCCCGAGCTGATGCTTAGGTGGACATAGAGGAATGGAGTACATGAGACTAATTCCTGAAAGGCTACAGTGACAAACAAGTCTATGATTGATCCTGTGGGCCAGCCTGACCTCCTGCCGGTGCCCTACCCACACCTGCAGCTTTCCACGATGGACATCCAGCTTCTCCAGCCTCCGGCCCCTAGACTGCAGCTCCACACAGGAAGTTTGGCCTGAAGAATAATGATCGTGCCTAACATAGCCTGGTTTCTCTCGAGGTTTTTTTTCCCTTCACTTCGTCAATTAGTAAAGTTTTTTTTTTCCTCGCCACTGTTGCCACTGGCCTGCTCGGATCGGGACTTGTGGAGCTGCGCTTCGGTGGATTTGCTCTTCAGTGTTTGAACTTTCAGTAGTGCAACATAAACCACACTGAACTGAACTGAACTGAACTCTGAAATCTGGACTTCACTAGAGCATGTTAAGCTGCTTTGACACAATCTACATTGTAAAAAGCACTATATAAATAAAACTTGAATTGAATTAAATTGAATTGAAAAACACTAAAATCTTATTTTTTTCAGGGTTTTTTTATAAAATAAATGCGCTTTTTGTGTGTATAATAAATAAATATATTTTTCCAGGAAATGTTTTATTAGGGTTAAAGAGGTTTTACAAACTGAACTAGCTGAGATAACTAGTAAACATCAGTGGGTGAGGAATATAAAACCGAAATAAATCTGTGGTAGTAACATAAGATAACGGCAGTATCACCTTAAGCAGGTTCAATGTCATTTCCCCCTTTTCACGTTATTATATTACGTTTAGAAGTGGCTTAGCGGTGGTTAACAGTTCAATGTTTACATTTGTGCGTCAATGCGATATTTAGTCGCTAGGTGGCACTGTGGCTGTGGATAAATGTATTTGTATATTAAAAGCATTTGGAAGAGGAGAGGTGGGATCTTTTAGTTATCTCGAGGCGGTCATTGAGCATCTGCCACCTCTGAAAAATGTAGGCCATTAGCCTGAAAATCTGCCATCATCTTCGTTGCGTTAACGAACGATCGCATCGCACGACCTCCATCATGTTTTAAATCAAGTGTCGTGTTAAAGCGGACGGCAGATTGTGTACATCAGCAGCAGTGATACAGCATATTTACAGTGGACATTTACAGCATCCACACTGAACAGGTAGGAAGAGTAAAACACAGCACAGGTTCACATGACTTCGGGCTTTCAGCTGTGCATTTCGCCGTCTTTCCCACTTTATAGTCGATGACTTCATAATCGCAGATGGATTATGACGTCATTGTGATTCTTTTGGTTTACGCTGTTAGCAATAGCCGCTGTTATCATTTGTGCATCCACTGGATTTTCAATATTTGTGAACGGTGTCTGTTATGTCTGTAAAATTAGCATTATGATATATGATTGTCCAGATTTGTTTTCATTTCAAGCATTATCTGAATTCCTCTTGTTCATACACGTGGCGTTTGCATGAACATCTTTTATATATATTTGTGTATTTGTAACATTTATTTGATGTATCGTACCTCTAATGCATTTTCAGTTTGTTTTTGTTCCATTCATGTTGTTTTTTAAGCTTTAATAAAGCTCTTTTCCCCACAGTTTGCTATTATTTGGTTTTTATTTCATCTTCATTTCATCATGCATACATTTAACATTTGTTAAAGCCTAGGAATTATTCATTTTCCAATATGTATGTAGACATAATAGATCCTGGAGATATAGTTATGCCACACCTAATGAAACTAATACATTTATTACATTGTTTACAATATTAGAGAATCAAATTGACCTTCATAAATATTTCAAATAGGCATGTCATCATTTGTGCATCCACTGGATTTGCATTATTTGTGAACGGTGTCTGTTATGCTTTTGATATTATGATACATGATTGTCCACGTTTGTCTTCATTTCAAGCATTTTATGAATTCCACTTGTTCATACACGTGACGTTTGCATGATCATCTTTTATATATGTGTGTATTGCCTAACATTTATTTGATGTATCGTACCTCTAATGCATTTTCAGTTCGTTTTTGTTCCATTCAAGCTTTAATAAAGCTATTTTCCATCATAATTTGCTATTATTTCCTCTTCCCTTCATCACATGCATACATTTATCATTTGTTAAAGCCTAGGAATTATTCACTATATATATAATATGTTAATAAATATTACATCCTGAAGATCCAGTTATGCCACACGTATGTATTTTGATTGTTATGTGTTATGAAGCTAATACATTTTATTACATTATTTACAATATTTAATGTACCTCTAATGTACTTTTAGTTTGTTTTTGTTTCATGTTGTTTTTTTAAAGCATTAATAAAGCTGTTTTTCCCCACAGTTTGATATTATTTACTTTTTTATTTCATCTTCATTTCATCACATGCATACATTTATCATTTTAAAAGACTAGGAATTATTAAACTATATTTATTCAATATGTTAAGACATATTAGATCCTGGCGATCCAGTTATGTCACACCTTATGAAACGAATACATTTTTATTTTTACATTATTTACAATATTAGAGAATCAAATTGACCTTCAGATCTCTCATAAATAGTTGAAATGGTTTAATATTGAATTGAATTACGAGGGTGTGCCATTTCTATTGAAAACACCCATTTGGTCACACTTTACAATAAGGTTTCATTAGTTAATGTTAGGTAATGTACTATCTACTAGTACATCATGGCCACGCGGTGGCGCAGTGGGTAGCACGATCGCCTCACAGCAAGAAGGTCGCTCGAGCCTCGGCTGGGTCAATTGGCATTTCTGTGTGGAGTTTGCATGTTCTCCCCGTGTTGGCGTTGGTTTTATTTCGGGTGCTCCGGTTTCCCCCACAAGTCCAGAGACATGCAGTATAGGTGAATTGGGTAGGCTAAATTGTGCATAGTGTATGTGTGTGGATGTTTCCCAGTGATGGGTTGCAGCTGGAAGGGCATCCGCTGCGTAAAACATATGCTGGAATAGTTGGCGGTTCATTCTGCTGTGACCCCAGATTAATTAAGGGACTAAGCCGAAAAGAAAATGAATGAATGAATTTACTATCGGCTTAGTCCCTTTATTAATCTGGGGTCACAGCAGATTAATGCTGTAGGGTCAGAGCGGATGCCCTTCCAGCTGCAACCCATCACTGGGAAACATCCACACACACTCATTCACACACATACACTATGCACAATTTAGCAAAAGGACTACTTTTAATAAAGGGACTAAGCCGATAGTACATTTAGCCATTTACTGATGTCTTATTATTAATGCCTTATGTTATCATTAGTTAATTCCCCATGAGTTAACGTGAACAAAACTTGAACAACTGGATTGTCATTAACTAAGATGAACAAATTCGGAAATAAATGTATTGTTCATTGTTTGTTAATGTTAGTAAATCCATTAGCTAATACAACCTTATTGTAAAGCGTAAAATGCTTAATAATAGTGTTTTCTGAACAAACAGTCTAAAAATAGTTCAATCTGCAGTAGTCTTCTGCTTACACAGACAGGACAGATGTGCAAAACTGCTGTAATTGTTTTGTCGCAGGACAAAATGGCTGATAAGAGTGACCTAAAAGCCGAACTTGAGCGCAAGAAACAGCGCCTTGCTCAAATCCGAGAGGAAAAAAAGAGAAAGGAGGAGGAAAAAAAGAAGAAAGAGGTGAGAAAACGTTTAAACCAGACTCATTCAGAATCTCCTGACAGCACAACTGCATATCGGGGTGTAGTTGGTTTTGTATTCGCGCTTTAGGACTTTCTCCTGGGTAATATAATTTCATAAAAGTGTTATTTGCAAATTCGAAATAGAGAAATCATATCAGAATATCAAAATACAACATTGTTCATAGTCAATTAAATAGGGCTTATGTTGTTTTGAAGTCATACTTGCATATGATTTAAGGAGCATGTCACTGAACGAATGTGCGAATATAAAACCAACTTTCCCTGCTGTATTTGCATTTGCTTGTAAATGTGAGCAGTCAGAGACACAACAGAAAGCAGAAGTGGCTCCTGAAGACTCGGATTTGGACCGAAAGCGCAGAGAAACCGAGGCCCTGCTCCAGAGCATCGGGATCTCACCCGAGCCTTCATTAGGTACAGTACACACAAACCACACTGAAATATCATCCACACCGCAGCCAGCTCACTCAACAACGCCTGACTCCAAAACACAGCTTTATACCTCTGCCAAGATCATGCTGTGTGATATTCAGAGTTTGCTTCATGATATTAAATGGGACTTCATCCAAACCACTTTTTTTTCTGTGGGCTTTTCTCAGTCTAGGATTTTGCATTATAGGCCTATTTTGTTCCACACACTGACTGCACGCACACTTGTTTTTAGTCCAAAATTTAGTCCAGGAAAAACTCACTTAATTTTGACTCATTTCTGAAAACAAAACAATATTACATGTCTAGAAAATGCTTCATGGTTTAAGAATTTTGAGATGGGACTAAACAAATCTGTTTGTTTGAAGTGGGACTGTATCTCTCCAACATTACTAATCCTCTCAATATTGGTTTGAAATTCATATCTAAGATTTATTCAACAAAATTGAGACTTTCCTGTCAATCGGCCAGGCAAGACATGCAAATCTCTAGACCTTTAACAGGGGGTCTTAAAATGTCTTAAATTTAAAAACTAAACCTGTTAGGCCTTAAAAAGTCTTAAAGTCTCTGAAATATTATCTTGTAGGTCTTAAATCATTTAAATGGGTCTTAATTTTCCCATGGCCATGTAAATGTTATTATATTTAGTTTATTATAATTCCTAAAACTTCTTTCAAAGAAAATATATGTTGAAAAAATTATTTAAAATGTGGCTAAGAAAGGCAAGGGCAAGTCTGCTGGCCAAACCAGGCCATTAGAAAAAAATCTTAGCATTTAGCCCTGTTTAAGTCTGAAATTTCACTCATAATGAAACTAAATCGGTTTGACTAAATCACTTTTTAATGCAAATCTGTGATTGGTCCATGTGCAGTGTTGGATAAAAAGTAATATATCACAATCTGAAGCCTACTTTACTCTTTAAAAAAAGTTTTTTACTTTACTTTCACTTTACTTTACTTTACATTACTTTCACATTAAAGTGAATTTAGATTGTAATATATTCTTTTTCCCCCCGACACTGTCCACATGTATAACCTCACGTCTGTGTTGACATTGTTGTTCCAGATTTTCTGCTACTGTCGCCCTCTAGTGTAAACCAGTGTACATTACAATCAGTGCTTTTTCAGGGACAGTTCACCCCAAAATCATCATTTAATTACCCTTTACTTGTACCAATCCTGTCTTGAGTTCCTTTCTTTTGATTAACACAAAAGAAGATATTTTGAAGAATGTTGAAAACCGGTAGCCATTGACTCCCATAGTATTTTTTTCTCTCCTGCTATGGAAGTCATTGGTGGTTCAAAATATGTTCAGAATATTAGGGTATTTTGGGGGGTGAGCTATCCCTTTAATCAAATGCCTTTTCTGTGGAGCAGTATATGACATGGGTTTTTAGACAGTCTTTTTATGCTTTCATAGTCCCAACACCAATGTCCCCATCCAAATCTATGAGCACACCCAGTGAGACCGGCAGCCAGGATTCAGTGGATGGAGCAGCAGCTGGCAGGTATTGAGATCTTCATACAAATCCACATGAATCCTTATAAGAGATGCCTCCTAGACATGTTTAAGTAATCTTTTTAGCGTTTGACAGAAAACAAATCAAATAAATACTATGCACACTACTGTTCAAAGGTGTGAAGCTGGTAAGATTATGTTTTTAAAGAAGTCTCTTATGATTGCTCATGGTTTTTAGTTGATCAAAATAAATACATGAATATATATATTTTTTATACAATAATTCTTTGCTGTTGAATCCATAATATAATCAAAAAATACTGTTACGTTTACTCCAGTCTCATTTTAATATGCTGATTTGCTGCTCAAGAATCCTTTCTTCTTATTGTTTAATATCTTTCTGGAAACCATGATACATATTTGAATACATTGATGAACGGAAAGCAACAAGAACAGTATTTATTTGAAACAGAACCTTGTTTTGTTACATTGTAAAAGTCTTAGCTGTCATTTGTGATCTGGTTGATGTGTCCTTGATGATTTTATAATAAATGTATAGTTTTCCCAGAATGAAAGCTCATTATTTACTCGCCCTCGTCAACTTCCAGACCCATAAGAATGTCTTTTTTTATTTTGGAGTGAGGAACAAATATAAATTTGAACGTTAATCTTTATTTAACGTCTTTATTACCTTTATTTTTCAAATAACCAGCTTTTAGAGCCTAATATATTGTGTTTAAGTAGGAACAAGATGTTTTATAACACAAATGTGACTTACAATATACCCATGTTTTTCTGTCTCTTTAAATGGGATCAACAGATATAGGTAAGAATCCATATCTGTGGCTCCTGTAGTGTGTCTTTTAGTGCTCATTTCAGATTTTCCACTTCATCTGTCAGCATATTTCAAAATATTAAACCTAATAAGCCTTCTTAATCATTTTACAGACCCTCCAGGATTTCATTTATCCGATTTTGCAGCTAAAATTCGAATCATTCTGAGCGGATCATTTGAATTACTCTGAATGGATCATTTGAATCACTCTGAGCGGATCATTTGA
>CAIGQW010002378.1:10847355-10886507 GCA_903798125.1 Danio choprae
TTGAATCACTCTGAGCGGATCATTTGAATAAGTCTGAACAGATCATTCAAATCACTCCCAGCGGATCATTTTAATTACTCTGAGTGGATCGTTTGAATCACTCTGAAAGGATCATTTGAATCACTGAAGGAATCATTTGAATCATTCTGACTGGATCATTTGAATCACTCTGAATGGATCATTTGAAACACTCTGAATGGATCATTTGAATTAGTCTGACTGGATCATTTGAATCACTCTGAGCGGATCATTTGAATCATTCTGAATGGATCATTTGAATCACTTTGAATGGATCATTTGAATCACTGAGGGAATCATTTGAATCATTCTGAATGGATTATTTGAATCACTCTGAACAAATCATTTGAATTTGTCAGCATATTTCAAAATATAAAACCCAGTAAGGCAGCCTGATCATTTCACAGACCCTCCATGATTTCATTTTTTCAGATTTTTGCAAAATTCTCAAAATTTGTGCCATTTCTTGTGTAGTTTTACTGTGAATTTTTTTATTTCTTGTTTGACATCAGTTTCCATTGTGCTCTGAGAAATGTTGAGCAAAAAAAGGAGAAAAACCCATTTGTTTACCTCTTAACCCTAAAAAAGTCTACTACAGTACATCTTACACTTCATATATGACTCTAAATAATCAAAATAAACTAAATATTGTTGACAATTCTATTCTAAATTAGCAAAATCATTAGCAACAGAAAAAAAATCACACAAAATATTTGTCCATTGTTCGGTTTAATCAATCACAATTGTACGCCTATTGCATTGCATTGTGTTTTCCCCACCAGAATTAAAAATACAGAGCTTTCATCATAAAACTAAAGACTTAAAACCATCCCACTAAAGATTATTATTTTATAGATTTAGACCAATAATTACATTTATATGCATTTTTTGTTATGTAGTGTGCGACGCTATTATGAAAGCGTAATTGAAAGTACTACGGAGATGCTTTTTTTCCTTCAGTATTCTATCTAAACATCATATGGGTCATTAAAAGCCAGATGTACAAACTGCAATTACAAATAATCAGAATACTCTTTTCTTGAAGTGACTATGCATCTGCATAGTTCTTTATGCCTCCTTCAAGTGTGCTTTAGCTGAATGCGAGTTGCAAAAACATGTCTAAGGCTGCCCGAAATGTCTACGTCCTTTGATTTTGAGCTTGTTTTGCATTAAATTCTGCCCATTTCAGAATCACAAAAATCCTGAAGTGACTGATTGTGCACCTAGAATCTGAAAATCAACCAGAGAAACCTCCTGAGTGTGTCAGTTTTTACCATGAAGCATCAAAAATAACAAGCAGGAGTGTATCAGTGCCGGAAGCTCTGAGGGTTGTTAACAGACTCATTTTTGGCTCTCTGAATATAGACAGATAGCTGCAGTCATGCGGAAAGGGGAAGGCTGATGCCACGGTGGCTATGGCCTGTAATTAAGCCTGCATAATGCACGTTTGACACATGATGTGAGCGTTTGTCCCTGTCACCGCTCTCCGCAGGAGGCTCCACTCACAGCTGCTGGACTCAAGCCATATTTCCAGGACATATTAATGACTTCATCTTCAGCTATGCAGTCAATCTAGGGTGTTATGAGCGGTGGTGGACCACGTGCACAAATCAGGCACTTGAGAGTAAAATTGCGGATGCTCTAATGAACTATTTCTACAGTATAAAGTAATGCTTTTCAATTTTGCTTGAGTCAAAGAACAATATTAGTTGATTTTTTATGTATTTAAAGAGATAGTTCACCCAAAAATTGTGCCATCGTTTACTCACTCTTGACTTGTTCCTATTTAGTTTTTTGTTCTGTTGAACACAAAAGAAGATATTTGGAAGAAAGCTGAAAACCTGTAACCATTAATGCAGGATGATAGTAGGAAAAACAAATACTATGGAAGTCAATGGTTACAGGTTTTTGCCATTCTTCAGTTTGTCTTATTTTGTGTTCAACAGGAAAAAAATATGTTTTAAATCATTTTAAATAAGTCATTTGTGAGTAAGTGATGACAGATTTTTTGGAGGGAGAATTCTCTATTAAAAGTATTAAAAGCAAAAGTACTTATTGATAAATGCTTATTTAGCAAGAAATTTAAATGACAAAAATTGATTCAAAATTTGAATCACTCTGAGCGGATCTCTTAAAACACTGAACGAATCATTTGAATCCTTCTAAGCGGATCATTTGAAGCAAGCAGATCATTTGAATCACTCTGAGCGGATCATTTGAATCACTTTGAGGGAATTATTTGAATTATCCTGAGTGGACTATTCAAATCAATCTGAACGGATTATTTGAATCACTCTGAATGAATTGTTTAAATCACTCTGAATGGATCATTTGAGTCTCTCTGAGCCGATTATTTGAATCATTCTGAATGGATTATTTGAATCACTCTCGGTGGACCATTTGAATCACTGTGAGCGGATCATTTGAATTACTCTGAGAGGATTATTTAAATCACCCTGAATGCATCACTTGAATCACTCTGATCGGATCATTTGAATCACTCTGAGAGGATCATTTGAGTCACTCTGAATGGATAATTTAAATCACTCTGAGCGGATCATTTGAATCACTCTGAGTGGATCATTTGAGTCACTCTGAGCGGATCATTTGAATCACTCTGAGTGGATCATTTGAATCACTCTGAGAGTATCATTTGAGTCACTCTGAATGGATCATTTAAATCACTCTGAGTGGATCAATCAAATCACTATGAGTGGATCATTTGAATCACTCTGAGTGGATCATTTGAGTCACTCTAAGCACATCATTTGAATCACTCTAAGCACATCATTTGAATCACTCTGAGCCGATTATTGGAATAACTCTGAATGGATTATTTTAATCACTCTGAGTGGACCATTTGAATCACTCTGAGTAAATCATTCGAATTTCTCTAAACAGATCATTTTAATCGGATTATTTAAGTCACCCGAAATGCATGATTTGAATCACTCTGAGAGTGTCATTTGAGTCACGCTGAATGAATCATTTAAATCACTCTGAGTGGATCATTCAAATCACTCTGAGTGGATCATTTAAATCACTCTGAGTGGGTCATTCAAATCACTCTGAGTGGATCATTTGAATCACTCTGATTGGATCATTTGAATCACTCTGAATGGATCATTTGAATCTCTCTGAGTGGTTGATTCTCTCTTTTAAAATAACTTTTTAACACTACTAGATTTAGTCAAATGTAGTGTAATAAAAAGTACAGTAGTTTGTTTTGTAATGTTTGTAAAGTAATTATAAAAGTCTCCTAAATTAAAAATACTCAGATAAAGAACATTACAGTAAAGAAGAAGTTTACTAAAGAAGTAAAAATACAGTTACCTCCCACTGCTGGTTATGAGGTTTGATTTTAAGGTCGAGCTTTTGGGTCGCGTATCATTCCTACAACTCTTGTCGTCTCTCAGGTCAGGCATCAGTGGCATTAGTAAACTCAGAACAGACATGCGCAATGAAAAGTATGTAAATGCACAAAACTGTAACCCAGAATGCCAAGCTCAAAAGGGACGTGCTGTTAAAGTCAGTGCACACTGTATCTCTGAAGAAAAAAAAAGTGTATCCGTGGAGGTCGTTCCCCCCGGTGTGACTGCCTGATGCCTGCTGTTACCTTGAGCCTTGACTTCAACAATTCCTCTTGCATGGTTAAATTTGAGCTATTTGCAACGACGTGAATGACAATATGATTTTTAAATGTCATCACTGGTAAAACAGTGTCAGTTTGACACGCTGTCCCTCTGGCTGTGTAAGTTCAGTGAAAAAACATTAATAGGCATGCTTGTGATTTGCACTGAAGGTTGAGGGAGAAAGTTTACAAGGTCAACACCCTTCCATTACTTCTTCCTATAGATTGAAATATGCACATTTTGCTGCGTTTGTAGAATACGCACACACGCACACACACACACACACAAACACACACACACACACACACACACACACACACACACACACACACACAGAGACAATAAATGTACACAGAGACAGTAAAAAAAGTACAGCTGTGAAAAAAATTAAGAGATTAGTTTCTCTGGATGGCGGCATGGTGGCTCAGTGGTTAGCACTGTTGCCTCACAGCAAGAAGGTCGCTGGTTCAAGTCCCGGCTGGACCAGTTGGCAATTCTGTGTGGAGTTTGCATGTTCTCCCCGTGTTGGCGTGGATTTCCTCTCTGTGCTCAGGTTTCCCCCACAGTCCAAAAACGTGCAGTATACTGTAGGTGAATTGAATAAACTAAATTGGCCATAGTGTATGAGAATGAGAGTGTATGGGTGTTTCCCAGAACTGGGTTGCAGCTGGAAGGGCATCCACTGTGTAAAACATATGCTGGAATAGTTGGCGGTTCATTCTGCTGTGGCGACCTCTGAAATAGAGACTAAGCTGAAAAAAAATGAATGAATGAGTTTCTCTGGATATTTTAGATATAGGTCTGAGTAAAATGTTAATATTTGTTTTATTATGTGAGGGTCTCAAATTAATCTGTTGTGATTGAAAATCTGGGTTATTTCACAAAATATTGATTTCTTGTCTCTTCTAAAATTAAAACATTGGTGTTGTGTTGTCCATAAACAACAACACAGCACCTTTATGTTATATTATTGAGGAAAAAATGCCCTAAATGACAATATATTTTGTGTTTGAGCAAAACTAAGTTTGTTTCATCCTGCAAACTGATGAGTGCTTCCAAATAAAACAATACATTTATTATTTAAATACATTTGTCATTTAGAGCAATTTCAATGCAACGTGTTCGAAAAAATAGAAAAACATGAACATGGAGTTCAGAAATGTATGTATAATACTATATAATATATATAAATATTTGGGGTCTGGCGCAGTGGATAGCACATTCACCTCACAGTCGCCTCTCACATAGTTTTTATCTCATTTATTATTATATAAGAAAAAAAGGCCCACAGTGGCTTCTCCTACCACACTAAATTCCATTTTGTTATTGATAATTGATGCCATTTTATCAGGAAGTGTCTATTTTGTTCTCTTTGACTCACTGGATGGAAACGGTGCTTTATTCGCACAAGTTGTATGCAATATTCCAGTTTTGCGCATAAATCTAACTCACATCTTTGGATGGAAACATAGTTATCAATAGAATAATCTTAACCATGGAAAAAAATTCTATTACTTTTTCAACATCTAAAGCAGTGTTTCTCAACCACGTTCCTGGAGGACCACCAACACTGCATGTTTTGGATGTCTCCTTTGTCTGTCACACCCATTAGAGGTCTTTCAATTCAATTTCAATTCATTCATCTTTATGTCTATAGCGCTTTTACAATGTAGATTGTGTCAAAGCAGCTTAACATAGAAGTTCTAGCAAAGTGAAACTGTGTCAGTCCAGTTTTCAGAGTTGAAGTTTAGTTTAGTTCAGTTCAGTGTGGTTTAATTTTCACTGCTGAAAGTCCAAACACTGAAGAGCAAATCCACCGATGCGAAGCTCCACAAGTCCCAAAACCAAGCAAGCCAGTGGCGACAGTCTACGCTAATGAGCTGATGATCTGAATCAGGTGTGTTTGGTTAAGGAGACATGAAAAATGTGCAGAGCTGGTGGTCCTCCAGGAACGTGGTTGAGAAACACTGATCTAAAGGACCCATTTGAATTAAAGATCTCTTTTGTGGAATGAAAATATTCAGTCGATGTTAAATGTTCTTCACTATAGCCCTTTATTATTAAGAGTGTACGTTAGCCTCTACATTTCCATGCATCCTTTGTCCATTAATGTATGACACACAATCCTCTTCAGCTTTGCTTTGACCTGCATTCTCATGTGTGCTGTTTTGATGGTTGTTTTCTCACTCTTCTCCTGTCCTGCATGCGGTGTGTATGTGTGTGTTTCTGGTGTTGTTTCTGCTGAGGTTAATCTGGCATGTTCTCTCCTCCTGTCCCGCGTCCAGGACCCTGCAGTGGGACTCTGACCCCTCTGTTCTCCAGCTGCAGGCTGACTCTGAGCTCGGGTATCTGATCCTCTCTGTCTCTGTCCTTCTCTCTGTTCGACCAGCTGTTATCCACATATTCATTCACACCTGTGTCTGTTTTCCTGCATTTTATTTCTCATTTAGTGAAGGGATCAACTGTGAATCCTTCAATTTGAACTGAGCAAAACTGCAATTCATTGATGAAGATGGCAGTAAGATGAATTGTTCTGCAGGTTGATATTTTGAAGTTGTTACAACTTAAATACATTAAAATGCTTGGATTTATTTGAGATAGAATCATTTTGTGTGTGAAATAATACAATATGTGCACTATAAACAACACTAATATAGAGAAGTATTATCACAAACAAATTAATTTAAAGTTCAACATTCAACGATTGACATTTGTTTTGAAATGAGATTATAATAATACAAATGTTATAAGTATTTATTAACAAAAATATATTTTTATTATATAAAAATATTAATAATAAAAAAGTTTGTAAATGTTTTTTCTGTAAAAAAGACAGAATATATACGTAATAATATGGTTTATAGTAAATGTACATTGATAATGATAACACTATTATTGTGAAATATGAATGCAATTTAAAACGAAAAGAACATCAATTGTTTTGAAAAAGAATTAGTTTGTTACAGTACATTATAAAGTCAATTCAATGAATCCTAAGCATTTATTTTTCTTTTACAATTTTTCTGAAACCTTTGAACAGCAGTGTATATACTCCATCGTATTAAAAGTTCTGTGTTTCAGCTCACTATTAAACATTCAATTCTGTTTGTTCAATCAGGGTCTTTAAATACATTAACATTTTTGTATATAATGATAATAATAATAATAATAATAATAATAATAATAATAATAATAATAATAATAATGGGCCTCACAGTGGTGCAGTGGGTAGCACGTTCGCCTCACAGCTAGAAGGTCGCTGGTTCGAGTCCTGGCTGGGTCAGTTGGCGTACCTGTGTGGAGTTTGCATGTTCTCTCCGTGTTGGCGTGGGTTTCCTCCGGGTGCTCCGGTTTCCCCCACAAGTCCAAAGACATGCTGTATAGGTGAATTGGGTAAGCTAAATTGTCCGTAGTGTATGTGTGTGAATGAGTGTGTATGGATGTTTCCCAGTGATGGGTTGCAGCTGGAAGAGCATCCGCTGCGTAAAACATATGCTGGATAAGTTGGCGGTTCATTCCGCTGTGGCGACCCCAGATTAATAAAGGGACTAAGCCGAAAAGAAAATGAATGAATGAATGAATGAATAATAGTAATAATAATAATGTCTAGTTTCAGTGTGTTCCAGGTTCCATTTTAATGTCTAATTTATTTCTTTTTACATGAATAACCATATCTGTGATCCACATGCTTTTGTTCCACAGCGTTTCACATGTTCCTCCATCGTTCTCCTCATTTCTCTTTCTGCTTCACTCTTTCTATCTCAATCCACTTTGCTTTTAAGTCTGTGCCTTCAAGTGTTTTCAGCTGTTTTTTCTCCAGCTGTGTGTGACAGTGATTGATGCTCCATACCATGTACTGAAAACACTTTAAACGTTAGTTCTAGCAGTCAAATGAGGGTCAGACCTGAATAATGAACCCTAACTGCATATTTTGTCACCGTGATGCAATTTTGTATTGCTTTATGTGTTTTAAAGGGGACCTATTATGCAAGATGTAAAATAAGTCTCAAGAGTGTATATGTGAAGTTTCAGCTCAAAATACCCCATAAATAATGTTTTATAACTCCATATTGTGCCATTTTGTTGACTGTCGCTTTAAATTCAAATGAGATTGTGGTTCCTGCCCTCTTTTGAAAAAAGGGTGGAGCTAAAAATCCTAATGCATTAGCAAAGCAGCAGATTCAAAACAGCTGCTTCTCACTTAAGGCTGTTTATGTAATGAGGAAGAGATCGTCACTAATGGGCGGGGCTTTCCCCCTCTCCCATGACATATACAAGGGGAGAATGTCAATCAGAGTGTTTCTGCAGACTCTTTTTATCAAGTGTGATTACTTAAATTTTTACTATTAGAGGCTGGCTATATTCACACACTGTAGCCACACAACTGTGTTAAAACACCTTAAGAAAGGGATTTTTGCATAATAGGTGCCCTTTAATCTGCATGCAAGTGTGTGCAAAAAAAGTGTTCGATTGCAGGACATTCACATGCTGTATTTCTCTCTCTCCGCAGACGCCGGTCGCACAGATTGGGACCTTCTAAAATAACTCAGGTGGACTTCTTGCCCAGAGAAGTGGTTTCCTACTGTAAAGAGACTCAGACGCTGAACGCCGCTCATCAGTCTGAAGGTAGAAGCTTAGAGGAATCTGCGCTTTGCACGTTATGGTGTGGAGAATGCAGCATTCAAACTGTACTGTAGTTGGGATGGTGCAAAACCTGCTGACTTTTTGGTGCACTAGCTGTGTAAGCATCTAAGGTGTCTGCTGGGTGTTTAAAAGTAATGAATAAATCAATTTAGAGAAATGAATGGCCCTTAAAAAGTATTCAAAAGTCTTAAATGCCATAGATATACACTAGATATCGCATACAAACCCTGAGCATGCGCCAATACCGCCGCCACATTTGTACAGTGATAAAAGTCATTCAACCACACTAGTCAAGACTAAAGCCAATCTGAAGATGTTGGACTTTAGCGCTGCGTATGGGTGTTGTAACGAGCGAACAAAGAAAACAAAGCATAAAGTCATAACATTTCATAGATAGGATTTTGTTTTTTATGATTTTGTATGTTTGTGCTCAACAAGTAACGTTATTCATGATAATACAGTCACTTACTGCACTGACCATAAGGCAAGGTAGCACAAACTTGCACTAAATTCTAGGATTATGCTAGTTTTGTTGAATAAAATTAGCAAACAATGTAAATGAAACATGACAACAAGACGCTACGGTGCCAGATACTTGTATTATTTTCTGGTAACTGGTTACTAAGGGAAGTAACGGCTAGTTTTTGAAGTAACTTAACTTATAAAGGGGCCTGCATAACAGTGCCTGCGCCTCAATGTGCATACTTTCCACACTAAATTATTGAATGTTACATATCATTTCGATCAGAAAGGTGGATCTGCACATTGAGACGCAGGGATATTGATGGTTCACACGAGTCGTTCATAACGGAGATTCATTCACAAACCAATCGCTCCCTCCATTAGAATTAGAAGTGAAGCAGAGGAGGTGTGTTTCAGGACATGGATTAGATCAAATTTAACAGGGAGGGGGGATATAATACATTTCCATGAACACATGCTCATTGTCGTTAATGCCCATGCTGTCACTTATCCATTGATATAGAAAAGGGATGTAAAATTATAATTTTCATAATAAAAAAATATTTGCATGACCACCAGAAAAAAACTCCCAATCATAGATATAAGTATATATGTGTATATATCTCTGGCTCCGGATGGCCAGTCCTCCACTGCACTTTGGTCCCACATTCATTTCAAAGAAGTGCTAGCCTGTACTAAAATGGCGGCTCTATTGACACATTCCTTCCAATAGACAACAACAGCGTAAAGGTACAGGAGCTGTCACT
Source organism: Danio choprae (assembly GCA_903798125.1). Taxonomy (NCBI): domain Eukaryota; kingdom Metazoa; phylum Chordata; class Actinopteri; order Cypriniformes; family Danionidae; genus Danio; species Danio choprae. The sequence goes on from CAIGQW010002378.1 coordinate 10,856,879, forward strand.
GGGGCAGTACTTTTTCAAAAGATACATATTTGTACCCAAATAGTCCACAGTGGTAACTCAAAGGTGCATATTAGTGCCCAAATGTACCTAACAAGTACCTTTGAGGTGCCATTATGGACCCTTTAGGCACAAATATGTACCGTTTGAAAAGGTACTGCCCCAATGACAGCTCCTGTACCTTTATTTCTGAGAGTGTAGGCGACATCTAATGTAAATATCTATGCTTAAATGCTATGTAACAAGGTATTAAATTTTGTATCATTGTTGATTATAGTTGTATACTAAAGTGTATCTTAATTTAATCTGCTGTGTAGTTTATGAAGTCGATAAAATCCTGCTAGATTTAACATCATGCTGCTTTGTTTACTGAAGTAACCAGGGCAACACCGTTATTCTTGCCGTTGTATTGGCGCCACCTGCTGGAAGAGAGTGAATTAGCGTTTATTCAGTGTATGAATAATGTTTTAGTTTAGGGGAAGTTATGTTTTATGTGGCAATGTGGCATAATTTAATTGTACAAAAACAGATTATGTTTTTTACATCATCATTTTTAATGATTCAGTCTATTTTAGCTCACTATCTACTAATGCAAGTTGAATCTTTGTGTGGATCATGATGAAAGTACAATTGTTGCCTCAGTCTGCGATGAAGCATATTAAAAAATATTAGTTACTCATTTTATTCGTAGTTTTCTGATTTCTAAAATTCTAAAATATGCAATCAGACAGTTTTCCAGTAAGTAATCAAAGTCGGTCATGACAAATCAAGATCAGGGTGTCAATGTCATTATGGATGAATGTGTTAAGTTGTACTAAATGGACGTCTAAAGTTTCATTAATTTAATTGTCAGAGAGTTTGCTAAAGCCCCACATCTGGTTTTTTTTTTTACTGGTTTATTGTTTTGTAGTTCTCATTCTTCTAAACCTATCACATGGGTAGTCAGATAAATACAATCTCTTGTGCTTCGTTATACTGTAAGTTAAAATGTCACCAATGTTATTGGTTGAAACCTAAAGTGTCGATGAGGTCTTAAAATGTATGAAAAGAGTCTTAAAAAGGTCTTAAAAGGTATTGAATTTCACTCTCTGACGCCTGTATACACCCTGATTTCAATTATTGTGCATGGTGAGAATTGAGTGGCATTAGAAGTTAATGAGAAATATGAAAATATTAATATTTCTTTGCAGGGTACGATTTATAAATAATTACAATGCAGAAAAAGCACATACACATGATTGAGCATTGCTGTTCATTTTGTTAATTAAATATTGATGTTAGAATAGAATCTGTTGTCTGCTGTAAATCCATTCATTCGTTAATTTTCCTTCAGCTTAGTCCTTTTATTTCTAATGGATCGCCACAGCGGAGTGAACCGCCAACTTATCCAGCATATGTTTTACACAACGGATGCCCTTCCAGCTGCAACCCAGTACTGGGAAACACCCATACACACTCTCTCTCACACACACACACTCATACACTACGACCAATTTAGTTTATTCAATTCACCTATAGCGCATGTCTTTGTACTGTGGGGGAAACTGTAGTGTATTGGCTGTAGTGTATGAGTGTGTGTGTGAATGTGAGTGTGTATGGGTGTTTCCCAGTACTGGGTTGTGGTTGGAAGGGCATCCACTGCATAAAACATATGCTGGAATAGTTGGCAGTTCATTTCGCTGTGGTGACCCCTGATAAATAAGGGAGTAAGCCGAAGGAAAATGAATGAATTAATTCACATCATAAATAAAACAAATATAATATGATTAATACCAAAACGATTTATATGTTTATAAATGTAGGCCTATTGCTATGATATAGTGAATTATAACAATCAGAGGCGCATTTATCTGGCATAAAAATGACAACCTCTTATAAAGTAACAGAAATGACATTTTGAAGATACACTTACCGGCCACTTTATTATGTACACCTTACTAGTACCGGCTTGGACACCATTTTGCCTTCAGAACTGCTTTAATCCTTCATGGCATAGATTCAACAAGGTACTGGAAATATTCCTCAGAGATTTTGGTCCATATTGACATGACAACAATACAGAGGGCCCAAAGTTTGCCAAGAAAATATCCCCCACACCATTACACCACCACCACCAGCCTGAACCAGGCAGGATGGATCCATGCTTTCATGTTGTTGGCACCAAATTCTCTGGCATCAACAAGGCATTTGTGCCCACAGAACGGCCCTCACTGGATATTTTCTCTTTTTTGGACCATTCTCTGTAAACCCTAGAGATGGCTGTGCGTGGAAATCCCAGTAGATGAGCAGTTTCTTAAATACTCAGACCAGCCCGTCTGACACCAACAACCATGCCACATTCAAAGTCACATAAATCACCTTTCTTCCCCATTCTGATGCTCGGTTTGAACTGCAGCAGATCGTCTTGATCATGTCTAAATGCCTAAATGCATGGAGTTGCTGCCATGTGATTGGCTGATTAGAAATTTGCTATAACGAGCAATTGGACAGGTGTACCTAACAAAGTGGCCGGTGAGTGTGTACTGGTATAATGGAATTTTTATTAAATTTAGTTTTGCACATTATTTGATTTCTTACATCAATAAGATCCATAATTGCAGTTCTATTTATTATTTATGCAATTCTGAGTAAAAATGTTGTGGGAAACTAATAGAAAAACTAATATGAATGAATCATTTACATGTATTGCCCAGTGACTCTTTTTAATGATTTAACTTCATTCAGCATAATATAATGTGGCACACATTAAAAACAGCACTTTGTCAAGCTAACACGCTAATTACATAAAAGAAGATTATTACTGGAAATACTGCATTATTTGGAAAAGACTTGAGCTTTTGTCACAGTTAGGTATTCCCCCAACTCTGAACTCCAAGCACATGAATTATGGGTGAAAAATAATGCTATTAATCAATTGTAAGTTTTCCGGCCAGCAACAGTGTGAGGTCATAACCTATGCTTAATCCACTTACGAAAATGATTTAATGAAAATATTTTTGCTGCTCCATTTTAGAGTTAAAACTATCATCTGTGAACTTGTATGATTTAATTACCAGACCCTCCAGGATTCTGCGATCCCCGCATTTAACGCAAAATCAAGCAAGTGTCGCAAAATTTGGTGGAGCTCACGTTTTTATTTCTAATATGCACAGATTTCCCGCATATTTTGGGTAATCAGGAAACTGTTCAAGTTCCCGCCGTGCTTTGACAAAAATTGACATCACAACGCATATTCAAAGACTTCTAGATATTGTATATATTCCTCTGTCATCATACACTCTAAGAACGTCTGGGCTATTTCATTGCCCCTCCTATGCAATCTTCAAAACAGACATATTGATAAATAGACACTGTTTCCCAAATAGATTCTGTACATGCGATTTGAAAGTTGACACTCTGGGTTTTAATAATAATAATAATAATAATAATAATAATAATAATAATAATAATATCTAAACATGTCGATCTTGGTGGGCTTTTCTTTAACCACAGCAAATGTTGTCTTAAATGAGCACCAAAAAGTCAGGAAAGCATTCGAATGCTTTCATTATGGATCTGTGCATTTTTAAAGTGACACCTCTGTTATTTATTGTAATCTAATGAAAACTGGGGCGACACAGTGGCTCAGTGGTTAGCACTGTCGCCTCACAGCAAGGTTGCTTGTTCAAGTAGCCTATGTGTGTGAATGAGTGTGTATGGATGTTTCCCAGTACTGGGTTGCAGCTGGAAGGGCATCCGCTGCGTAAAACATATGCTGGATAAGTTGGCGGTTCATTCCGCTGTGGCGACCCCTGATGAATAAAGGGACTAAGCCGAAGGAAAATTAATGAATGAAAAATCTAAATGAGGCAATCTTTAATGAGAATGTTTAAATTATACAGTGAGGAAAAGGTTCATGAGATTTGATAACTTGATTTCTTTATAATAGCTGTTCATTTTAAAGGCTTTATTTTATTTGCAGCTTTTTATAACGTATGCTATTTATTTCATCCTTTGTTAATAATAATAAAAAACATATTACTAACTGTTTATTTACAATGAAATAGCTCCAGATGAACAGATTTAGTAATATGGTGAAGTAATATGGGGGGTGGGGTGGGGGGGGGGGGGGGGGGGGGGTATGTATCCTATTTTCTCATCCCAATGTTGACAGGTATGCCCTGTGATTGTCATTGTCCCGCAACCCCCACTTTGGGAATCATTGATATAAATCACAGATATCAATGAACTCCAAGCTAAAAAAAAAACAACTGATGAAGAATAAAGATGTGCAAATTTGTGTATATTTTCAGAGCAAAACAATAAAAGAAACGCAAGTTTAGCAAAAACTCTCCACAAAATCTGTCATTTTATTCGCAAAAATCTGAAATGTATATATATTTTTGCGAAATCCTGGAGGGACTGAATTACGAATGTTCATGTCCTAGCCTTGTCACTCACCGTTAAGATCTGCAATAGCTTATTCGTGTAGTAGTGTTATCTGTATTCAATCAAACATAGGCAATTTGGGATTTCATGGTAAAACAGTTCAGGATGAGCTGGGAAATTGAAACGGGCTGCTCCACCAAGAGCTTTGATTCGGGGCTGTCAGGTGGCCTGTCAGATCCGCTGAAGAGCTCCAAACCTGCGCAGATTAAGATTCATTTGACCAGCCGCGGCCTCCATTTCCGGAGCGGAGAGCGCTTTTCTGAAAAGAGATGCCTGCACATCAGTGGCTCTGCTGGAGACGGCAGAACAGTAACGGCATTGAGTCAGGCTTTAAGTGGATGCAGACGGGTAATTCAAGATGGCTTCTATCATCAGGACATCACTTGGAGTTGTGCCTGTGCGTTTCTGTGAAGGGCCGCCGCTTTACTCTTGGCTTTCTGTTGAGATTGTTGGCTCCGCTATCAGTTCAGGTGCATGACTTTCAAAAGACAGGGTGCCAGTTTCTGAACACATCTATATTTGAATAGTAATATATCTGGATCTGGTTAGAGGGAGTTCAGACAGAATTGTGGGTTTTGTCATCATGTTGTTCCTTTTATGCTTGTAGTACATTATAGGTATTAGTAGTTAGTAGTATAGGACATTAAAGGGATAGTTCACTCAAAAATGGACATTTACTCAATATTTACTTTACTTGTTCCAAACCTGTTTGACTTTCTTCTGTTAAACACAAAAGAAGATATTTTGAAGAAAGCTGTAACCATCGACGCCCATAGTATTTGTTTCTCCTACTATGGAAGTCAATGGTTACAGGTTTTCAGCTTTCTTCAAAATATCTTCTTTTGTGTTTAACAGAAGGAAAACTCAAACAGGTTTGTAATCCGTTTCTCAGTGAATATAGGCAATGTATGTTGGTGCATTTAAACAAAACAGATTTATTAAACAGATATATTTATTAAAATAATATTTTAGTCACTAAACATATTTAGAGGGCGTCATGGTGGCGCAGTGGGTAACGCTGTCGCCTCACTGCAAGAAGGTTGCTGGTTCGAGCCTCGGCTGGGTCAGTTGGCATTTCTGTGTGGAGTTTGCATGTTCTGCCCGTGTTGGCGTGGGTTTCCTCCAGGTGCTCCGCCACAGTCCAAAGACATGCGCTATGGGTGAATTGGATGAACTAAATAGTCCGTAGTGTATGAGTGTGTGTAAATGAGTGTGTATGGGTGTTTCCCAGTCCTGGGTTGCAACTGGAAGGGCATCCGCTGCATAAAACATATTCTGGAATAGTTGGCGGTTCATTCCGCTGTGGAGACCTCTGAAATAGAGGCTAAACTGAAGGAAGATGAATGAATGAATATTGAATGTTTTTATTTGAGTTTTTATACGTACCCTTTTTTAAAAAACACATTATTAAAGAGTTTTCAGTTGCAGTATCACGCAGCAGTTCAGAATGCCGTGAATACACAAACACAGTCTTACACACACATTTGAAAACAAAATTTTGCAAGACAATCACCGTGACCCAACTCTGACTCTGAGTTACAAAATCTGTGTGTTTGCATACCAATGTTGTAAATGGCAATGATATTCAGAACCAACCGTGGTGATGTTATTTACTGTAGACAATCCAAATGTCAGCTTGTAAGACTCAAAAACTGAAAGATACAGCGATAGAGTACCATCGACCACCCTTACTGTTAATTCCCAAACAAGTACGACTTCTTTAAACGATTAAACAGTAAAGCTGTGCTTCATGTAGCGCCATACACTATTAATAAAAGCTTCCAGCTGATTGATTTATGAAATGTGAAAGTGCTTAATCAAAGCCACTTTTGCTTGTTTGTAAAAGAATAATGTCAGGATATTTCTCCTTATTAGTTTAAGTGTGGTTCCTACCACAAAGACGTCTTGGCTTCCACGGCGGTTAACTGGAGGCAGCAGCCAGCGCTCTAATGTACTCCATCATATATCTGAAGCCAATCATATTTAAAGCGTCATATTTCAATTACATTTTCAAATTTATAGCCTTGTTAAAACGAAGCTCGCGTAGAGCTCGGCTAATTTGATTGCATCCCGCCAGACTCGGGAGCCAGGCCTGGTATAAAATGCAGATGGCTCGAAAAGCACCCTAAACATCTCCATATGGACGGGACCCCCTAACAAGCGGCGTTTGCTGGATTTGCATGACATCTAGAAAATACTGAGAAAATGTGTGTTTTGTGCAGCGCAGACTTTTCAGTGTTGGGTTTAATGAGTTACACAGTTACTAGTTACTGTAATTCAATTACTTTTCTTGAACTTGTAATTGAAATATGACTAAACTAAATTAAAGAAAGGGATTACTTTTCATTTTTAGGCCAGTTAATTACAGTTACTTAGAATGTACTTACCTTAAATACTGTACGGTTTTGAATATCTACCCGTCCATCCATCCATCATCCATTGTTATTTCTATCTATCTATCCATCATCCATCCACCCATCATTATTTCTATCTACTGTTCCATCCATCCATCGTTATTTCTATCTATCCATCCATCCATTGTTATTTCTATCATCCATCCATCCATCCATCCATCCATTGTTATTTCTATCTACTGTTCCATTCTTCCATCCATCCATCCATCCATCCATCCATCCATCCATCCATCCATCCATCCATCCATCCATCCATCCATCTATTGTTATTTCTATCTTCTGTTTCATCCATCCATCCATCCATCCATCCATCCATCCATCCATCCATCGTTATTTCTATCTACTGTTCCATCCATCCATCCATCCATCCATCCATCCATCCATCCATCCATCCATCGTTATTTTTGTCTACTTTTCCATCCATCCATCCATCCATCCATCCATCCATCCATCCATCCATCCATCCATCCATCCATCCATCCATCCATCCATCCATCTATCTATCCATCCATTGTTATTTCTATCTATCGTTCCATCCATCCATCGTTATTTCTATCTATCGTTCCATCCATCCATCTTTATAGAGAGATATTTTGATTTTGGATATTTTAAATTATAATCTACTTTTTCAACTAAAGTATGTTTGATTTCTCCATTAATTCCACTTACAATAAGAATGAAATTAAAATACAAAATTTGGTGTTATTAATTTGAAACCTTTTGGATTGATACAAATATTGTTTGTGTTAATGTTTTAAAAATTAACCTGTTTGATATAATTTAATTTCTATTGTTTTTCTGTTTATTATATTGATTTTAAGTTAATGAGTTATAAAGTTACCTTTCAGACATACAGTAGTTGATATTTAAAGTGAATCAAAACCCTTCATCAAAGTTGTCCTAAAACCATTCAACAACACCTATTCTTTGGCTTAGTCGCTGATTTAATATGGGCCGCCACAGCGGTATGAACCGACAACTACTCTGGCATATGTTTCACGCAGCAGATGCCCCTCCAATACTGTGAACATTTTAATAATATAATTAGTAATAAATAACTTTTTTGAGGTAGCTTACCCTACGCTTCCTTCACTTCATCTCATCTTCTGCTTCTTCCATCTGCATTTCACACCAGAATCCCTCCATCCTCTCATGCCTCCTTGATCCCCTTCTCTGGCAACAGCTGCTTGCCATGTGATTGGAGGCTTCCTGTCATTATAACTGATGTGTTTTTATTCTTTCCACTTCCTTGAAGCCTGATCAGAATTAAAATTGCTGCTGGAATTTCCTGTCAGGGCAGGTCATTTATTCAGCAAGTGCAGCCGCTGACAGGCCTTTGATTGGCCGTTGCCCTCAGCCATCGCGGTCTCTGTACAGTTTATTTGTTTTTTCCTCTCGGGCCGCAGATGCAGGTCGGGGCTCACAGCTGTCTGGAGGTACAGGTTGTCTGACCCTGAGAAACAGAGGAAGGTTTAATAGGTCTTTCCACCACCTGCTGCAGCTAGCGCTCTGTGTTTGTTCAGGCCGGTGCAAAGGTTTCAGCCATTGATTGGTGAAACTAAACAGATGACTTTTTTTTCTTCTTTTTTTCTTTCGTTTTTGTTGCCCTGACCCTTTTTCCCCTCCTTAGTTGGGGGATACAAGAATAGCCCAGGTGTTAGACTGCACTATAACACTGTGGCCTTGTTTACATCTGGTTTTAAAGGGACAGTTCACCCCCCCAAATATTTCTAAATTCTGTCAACTTTCTCATCCAAACAGTATATATTATATAACTATATATAATTTGCCTGGTCCCACCATGGAGGTTAAATAAGTTGCATGTAAATCTGGATCTGAGCAAGCATAAGAAGACTGATACGTTTCCAGATACATATCAACAATAAGTTGGTGACATAAGGAATTTGTATCCTACTCATAAACCTATATACACAGATGGATCAAAAAAGGACAGTCATGTCTCTGCAGCAGTAGTAATGGGTCAATTACACTATAGCATTGGTATTCCAGATCAAAGCTCAATTTTTAAAGCTGAAGCAAAGGCTCTATTTTTGTCTCTGGAACGCATTGAAAATGCTGAAGAACTCAATTTTATTTTGTTTACATACATTAAATTCTTTTAAACTGGAGCATCCCATTATTATTGACATTTTTATCAAGAAGAAACGTTTTCTGCTGGATCCCAGGACATGTTGGACTCTTTGGAAATGAACAAGCTGACAAAGCTGACAAAACAGCCCTAACAGGAAAGATAAAGGAGTGCAAAATCCCACCTTCAGATTGAAAGCTACTAATAAAAGGCTACGTTTTTACATAGTAGGGAAAAAACTGTGGAAGTCAGTTTTTCCAGCATTCTTCAGAACATCGTCTTTTGTGTTAATTAGTAAATTGACAGAATTTTACAGTTTTTTAATCCATTTTTAATCCATTAGACCATTAGCATCTCTCTCAAAAATAACCAAAATGGATGGAAGTTAGCTGATTTTCAGGTGCTCTGTAATATCATTGTGCCTGCTGCAGAAATGGTACGCTAGCAAAGATCCTTGATTATTACACCAGAATGAGAGAATAGTTCCTAGCCTTATTGATCTAGAAAGTAGGAACTTTTGTTTTCCTGTCAGTCTTAGTACACAATGTAACTACAGAAGAGCTAAGCTTTAAATAGGAAAAATATCAAAAAAATTTTGGTCATTTGTTTGAGCGAGATGCTAATGGCCTAATCCGATTCAATGATCTATGCTAAGCTACGCTAATAGGTCTTTCCACCACCTGCTTCAGCTAGCGCTCTGTGTTTGTTCAGGTCGGTACAAAGGTTTCAGCTATTGGTGAAACTAAACAGATGACTTTTTTTTTCTTTTTTCCTTTTGTTGCCCTGACCCTTTTCCCTCCTTAGTTGGGGGATACAAGAATAGCCCAGGTGTTAGACTGCACTATAACACTGTGGCCTTGTTTACATCTGGTTTTAAAGGGACAGTTCACCCCCCAAAATATTTCTAAATTCTGTCAACTGGAAGTCAGTTTTTCCAACATTCTTTAAAACATCTCCTTTTGTATGAATTAGTAAATTGACAGAATTTGACTGTTTTTTAATCCATTCAACTGATCTCTGGGTTTAGCGGGAGCACTTTTAGCTTAGCTTAGCATAGATCATTGAATCAGATTAGACCATTAGCATCTTGCTCAAAAATGACCACAATTGACAGGTTAGTTGATTTTCAGGTGCTCTGTAATATCATTGTGCCTGCTGCAGCCATACGCTAGCAAAGTTCCTTCATTATTACGCCAGAATGAGAGAATAGTTCCTAGCCTTATCTTTATCTAGAACCTTTCTTTTTTTGTTCAGCTTAGTATGCAATGTAACTACAGAAGAGCCAAGCTTTAAATAGGAATAATATCAAAACATTTTGGTCATTTTTTGGAGCGAGATGCTAATGGTTTATTTCAATTCAATGATCTATGCTAAACTAAGCTAAAAGTGCTCAAATCCAGTCCCGGAGATGTAGTAAAATTAAAGATCTGAACAGTATCTTTAGGTGTGGTAACTGTAGTATAAGTAGAATAAGTAATTGATTATTAGAAAAAAATGCATCATGTTATAAACGTTGTTTGTTATCTCATTAACTGTGGCACTTAAAATGTTTGTGCCAACTTAAAAGGTAAGGAAAACATTTTTATCCACGACTAGGCCTGTACTAAATTAAGTAATTAAGCAGCTTTAATAAAAATGACTTGGCAGTATATAAGATCTTGGAACTATTGTATGGCGCTGATGTATTTTTCACTGATGTCACTGGAAGTTTTTTTTTTCTTACGACAGCTCATACATGCAATTTTGTCTAGGACTAGCCTTAAGCCTTGTCTTTGAAATTAGTCTTAAATTAAGTCTTTAGTGCCACTTTTTTATTAATGCGTTCATGCATAATAAATGCATTTACTTAAAAAAACAAAACATCTGGGCAAAATGGTGGCGCAGTGGTTAGCACTGTCGCCTCACAGCAAGAAGGTCGCTGGTTCGAGTCCTGGCTGGGTCAGTTGGCTTTCTGTAAGGAGATCGCATGTTCTCCCCGTGTTCGTGTGGATTTCCTCCGGGTGCTCTGGATTCCCCCACAGTCCAAAGACATGCGCTATAGGTGAATTGAATAAGCTAAATTGGCCGTAGTGTATGTGTGTGAGTGAGTTTCCCAGTACTGGGTTGCAGCTGGAAGGGCATCTGCTGTGTAAAATATATGCTGGATAAGTTGGCGGTTCATTCCGCTGTGGCGACCCCAGATGAATAAAGGGACTAAGCTGAAGAAAAATGAATAAATGAAGGAATAAAAAAAACATTTTTTGCCTTGAAAGAAATAAACATACAATTTTTACAGCTGAAACAACACAATTCTTGAGTTTTAGAGGGGGACAACTTCATTGTTTTATGTTCAAAGCACTTAAATAAAAAATAAGTTAACTTAATTCCTTCATGTTGACCCAACACAAATCATTGTGTGGATCTTTTTACAGTGAAATTGAAAATTAATAAAAAATAAAATTCATATTCCGCACTACATCTAGGCCACTAATCATTTAATTTAGATACAGATAATGTTTACTGTATATCTTGTTTTTTTTTAAAAAGCTCAGAGGAAGAGTTTTCTTTTAATATGTGATGCCTTTTGCTAAACACACTAAGGGTAAGAGTTTCTTGATGGGTCCAAAATATGTTGCAATGTTTTGTTGACCTCTGTTTAGCCCTCGAGGTTTAAGTCTGTTTAGCCCTGCAGGTTTAAGTCACGTGCCGGTTCAGCAGTTCAGCAGCATCAGATTCATAAAGATTTCCCCCCGGTGGTCTAAGAAAAAAACTGGCAGAAATGGACGCCAAACCTGTTAGCCAGTGGCTCATTTGTGGTATAAAATCCATCCAGATCTCTCCATCAGCTGCAAAAGACCTTGAAATGACATTATTGCGAGTAGTGAGTGCGAGTATTGTGTGTAGCGGAATAGTCCTGACTCAGCAGTGTCAGTCAGTCAGGGGTCGCGACCCATCTGAACTCTTGACCCCACCGAGAAGCCTGTCCACAGTGTAGTTTGTCTCGCATCAATCTAAATGTGTGTGACTCTGTTTAGGAAAATTTAATTTCATCAAGTGTTTGCTTCCGTCTCAGCTGAATATGGCCAGTGTAACATGTGTCCAGGTTCTTGTTTATTGGTCGGCCCGAGATCTGTCTCTGCTAAGTGTACATTGTTCTTCGCTCAATCGAATTACTCGCCAATCATCCGACGCCATATTGGAGGCTCCAGTGGGCTCTCGGCCACATAATTTCTATGAAAGGACAGGCTTGTAATTCCTCAAGATAGCATTGTGACAGCATGGCTCATCCACTGGACGCTGTTTTACTAGGTTCTGGGAAAGTCTGCGTCGCTGTTTTATAATTTTTTCCTCTTGCTGTTGTCTTTGTTGGTGTAATGTTGCAAGAAAGTGATCTGAATATCACCGTGGGTCAAGTGTAGCCGTTAAATGTTTTAACCGTATTAACATGTTATGATAGAATGCATTCAATATTTTTATTTTAATAACTCTGGAAACAGCTTAAAAGGTGTTTTTTCTTTCTTTTTCCCCCTTTGGGATTTAGACTGTCACACTAGTGTTCAATTCAGTATTTTTCAATGTAGTTTTATTGTTGTGATACTGTTTTTATGTTTTGGGTTTTGTTATGTTTATGTTTTTAGTCACAGTTATCATTTAATGCATGTCTTATCATCACCATCATCATCACCATCATCATCATATTTTAGTAAAGGACAAAAAGATTGTTGTTGAACATTTTATTTTAAATTACCACTACAGCATGCAACAATAAAATGCAGGAACTGACAAAAAAGTACAGTAAATTCCCACAAGCTGTGATGTCTGATTCACAGATGACTTATGAATCTGTTATTTTTTTCTGAATAAAAAATCTAAATCAAAACAACTAAATATTGAATTTTTAATGGACAGTTTTATCGCATCACAATGAGAGTTCATGATGAGCTAGACACGACTGGCAAATTACACTGTAAACATTTTTTTTTACTATAAAAACAATGACAAATGTGGTTGTCAGAATATTACTTTTAAAAATACGGTAGGAATGTAAAATACATTTTACAGTAATTTACCGTATTTTATTATTTATAGTCATTCACCAATGTTTTGAAGTACTTGCATTTACACATTGTAACTTTGTTACACAGACAAAAACATACGAATGTGTGGATGAAAAAAAGTCATATAAGAAACCAATGCTCATCACAAACAACTTTTCCCACAAGCAGAGAGACATATTAATAGATAGAAGCTACTCGGTGTCATTCACACAACTACTAAACACCATCATGGTAACACACATAAAATCAAAGTAATGCAATAAACATTTTTTATCAATGTTAGATGTAACATAAAACTGGTGTTATGCAGAGAATTCGGGGAAAGTAAATTTTTGGATATTTACGAAAAACTTACTGTTTACCAGGTTACAGATTTTAACTGTAGGGTTGATACAGTTCACATCTTTTACAGTGTACAGTCTGTTTAATGACAGAATCTAAATTTTGCAGTTTTTGAACAGTTTCAAATGACTCACTGAACTTCTGATCGACTGAGTCTGTTCTGACTGACTCACAAAAACTGATTCAGTTTATATTTTTCAAACAGTTTTTACAGTTTATTTATAGGTAAATTTTTGGCACCGATATTTCTTTTAATAAGTCACATTTATACTTAGAGAGCTGAAATATATAATAGCCATTTTCACATGCTTTTTTTCCTCTTGGAAGGCCAATGAAATGTGGTGCAGATCAGCAGAGCTTAGAAACGGCCTTTACAGGCTCTATCGCTTATTACCATCAAGCCGATAAGAGTAGTTTCAGCAGTACATTTAAAAAAGACCAGGATTTCAGCAATGCCAGATAGCAAGACCTAAGATTACTTCAATTTTGTTTCAACCGTTTCGATACAGCATTGAATCATTTCTTCAATGCACTCGCTCACTCTGTCCTGGAAACCAGCTCAAGGAAGTTGAACAGTTCAGAAGGTCATGGAAATGATGTGGTTCTTTGTTTCTCACAATCTCTCTATTTAACACGTGCGTGTGTGTGTGTGTGTGTGTGTGTGTGTGTGTGTGTGTGTGTGGGTGTATTATATATGTGTGTGTGTTTTAAATTTCCCTTAAGATGATTTTAATTAAGTGTTTAATATAAACACATATAACACATATATGTTATAAACAATCTGGAAATGTATTTTAATGTTATTATAATAATTATGTACAGTGTGCGAACTTTCTGTAAAGTTTCGGTAGTAGTTTGGTAATACATGCTTCTGTGAATCAAATTTATGAATGTATTTAAATTGCATCTAATTTATTAATAAAATGTATACATTTTCAGTGTTTTGAGGGATATTCACTGACTATTTTAGAGGTTGCTGTAGGTCAAACTATACCAATGATGGGTCTAATTTTTCTTTTTTTAAGGCTACGTGTAGATATAAACACCTATTTTACAAGAAACATGTATTGTGTATACTTAAGATGTCTATCGGTGCTCTACGACTGCCAGTTTCAGACTGTTGAATGATATTTTTCCTAGCATTCACATAATATTAAATGCATTCATTTATTCATTTTCTTTTTGGCTTATTTCCTTTATTAATCTGGGGTCGCCACTGCGAAATGAACCGCCAATTTATCCAGCATATGTTTTACGCAGCGGATGCCCTTCCAGCTGCAACCCATCACTGGGAAACATCCATACACACTCATTCACACACATACACTATGGACAATTTAGCTTACCCAATTCACCTATACCGCATGTCTTTGGACTTGTGGGGGAAACCGGAGCACCCGGAGGAAACCCACGCCAACACGCGGAGAACATGCAAACTCCACACAGAAATGTCAACTGACCCAGCTGAGGCTCGAACCAGCGACCTTCTTGCTGTGAGGCGATTGTGCTACCCACTGCGCCACCGCGTCGCCTATTAAATGCATATTTATATTATACATTTTTAGTTATTAATATTAATATTGTTATTATTAATACTATATTTAAGATATAGATCAGAGATCAGAGAAAGCTATTTCTTACTATTAAACCCCCCATGTATCTTGTTTTAATGTCCTTCAGGGGGGATCAAGCGTTAATCATGAGGGTCAATCCACCCCAAACCCCCCTGTAATTTGCACCCTGAATATATATAAATGAATATAATTTAGAGTTACAAATCTATTAGATCTGCAACTCAGAGAAACTTCAGTAAGTATGGCTGTATTTTATATTTACTTTTGTTTATGTTTGTGTCCAGTGAACTGTAGAAATTTTCAATTCAATTCAATTCAAGTTTATTTCTATAGCGCTTTTTACAATGTAGATTGTGTCAAAGCAGCTTAACATGTTCTAGTAAAGTCCATTAAATAATTGAATTAAATAATTGTTTCCATATTTACAGTATTTTAAAATTACTTGCATAAAATATGAATAATCTCATTTGACTTAAAGCAAAAACAAATCAAAATGTCAGGATTTCAGTAAATAAAAGAAAATGTCTTAAATGAACGAATCTGGATCTGAAAGGAACCACTGCTGTCTTGAATATTTGTATTTTTATGTTGCTGTCTAAAGACTTCAAAAGCAAAGTAAAGTTTGTCCAAATATTTTAATCCAGTTAACTATAGAAATTAAGTAATTGTTTAAATATGTATTGTAATATTTTTAATTAGTAAGAAACTAATAAGTTAACTTAATTCCTTCATGTTGTCCCAACACAAATCGATTGTGTGGAGCCCAGCATTTTTTACAGTGTCTATTGTCATGACTTTTTGTCATATCATTGTTGTTTTTTTAACAGTGTTGAGATCAAAAAAATAAATCTCCATAAGACAAATTTCTATGCTGACCTGTACTACAATATGTAAAAGACAATTTTAGTGTATTATAAAGCAAAAAATAAAAAAGCTTCTTGTTGATAAATGGGTAAAACATAGCAGTTAGAAGGATTTTTGCCACATATAAAGACTTAATATGACATTTCATCAGTATTTTGTGATCCTTAAATCGGACTTTTATTATGTCATCAACCCCTTAAATCAAAACTTTTATCATGTCATGAAATGAATCTGGTTCTAATTATACCTGATTTTTATGTATTCAAATATATATGAATGAATAGAATTTAAATCGAGAACTTTTATTATGTCGTCAAATGATTCTAGTTCTAATTATACCTGATTATATATATATATGTGTGTGTGTGTGTGTGTGTGTGTATATATATATATATATATATATATAAGTGAATAGAATTTAAATCGATAACTTTTATTATGTACCCCTTAAATCAAAACTTTTATTATGTCATCAAATGATTCTGGTTCTAATTATACCTGATTTTTTTGGCATTTTTTACAGTGTGTGTTGTCATGATTTTGTCATATTGCTTTTTAACAGTGTTAAAAACTGTAGATGTGTCTGTAGATGTGAAAGCAGCTGCAGTCAGTGTGGCGTATATTCCGTATCTGCAGGCCTGGTTGATCTGCAGGCCGGGTCGAGTGTCTCGGCTGTGGAAAGTTTGAAGTCATGAGGTTTAATCATGCTTTGTGGCCGCTCTGCATGGCGTGGCATGATGACTCTCTTAAAGATGTGGTTGTGGGTTCAGGCCAGCTTCACTGGCACCACAGACCCGCTGCATAACGTTGCACATTCATTACCAGACCAGAGTCTCGCAGGTCAGGAGAACATACTGGAGATCTGGAACAGGAGACGCTCTGGAAAACCAGGAACTAATCATCTTCATTAGAGACGCTGATTAATGTCAGTCTGATGCTGGACGCCATTCGTTTCACTGCATCCACAGCATTTAATTGTCAGGGAATTTTATACAAACTTGGGTTTTGGGAGGAAAGGATATATTTTTATGTTGCATTGCTTGGGTGTATGGACTCTTTGTGAATGTTGAGCTTATAGAAGGTTGGTAGAAATCTAATATAATATAGTAGGCGAAACAAGCAGTCGACAACATTGAGTCGACGTTGAGATTTTGAGCTTTTTGGAGTCACATAAAGTGTTTATTTGGTGAAATGGAAAGAAAACATCCAAGATACACTTTTATGTGTTCCCTTTGTTGCACTGTATCAATTTGTGTTTGTAGATTTAAATTATAATACATATTTTTAAAGGCCGTTTTCTTTTTAAATCTCATAAATCTCCACTTCAGCAGAACTTTACAGTTTTATTCTGAAGGTTTATAATGTAGTTTGCATTCTTTGCCTGATTATACGCAATGTTTTATTCTTCAGAAGTTAGAAAATGGCTGTTTGCAGTATGGGCCTCACGGTGGCGCAGTGGGTAGCACAATCACCTCACAGCAAGAAGGTCGTTGGTTCGAGCCTCGGCTGGGACAGTTGGCATTTCTGTGTGGAGTTTCCATGTTCTCCCCGTGTTGGCGTGGGTTTCCTCCGGGTGCCCCGGTTTCTCCCATAAGTCCAAAGACATGCACTATAGGTGAATTGGGCAAGCTAAATTGTCCATAGTGTATGTGTGTGAATAAGTGTGTATGGATGTTTCCCAGAGATGGGTTGCAGCTGGAAGGGCATCCGCTGCGTAAAACATATGCTGGATAAGTTGGCAGTTCATTCCACTGTGGCGACCCCAGATTAATAAAGGGACTAAGCCGAAAAGAAAATGAATGAATGAATGAAAAAGAGATCCAAACTTTAAAAATGTTTTCTCTAATATGTCAAAAAAAATTATTTTGTTATCAGATATTTGTGCTAGTAGTGTATGCAAATTAGTGCATACCAAAATGATATGACAAAAAGTCATGACAGCAAATGTTGTCATGTTACTTTAATTCAGTTAATCAGGTTTCAAAGAATTTTTTTTAGCTATACAAAGTTTAACTTAATGTTAATAGTTAGTTTGACCCGATCCGAATATTTTTATGACGGACAAAAGTTTCAGACGCAGTGTGTAAATGTGAGTGAGACAACGTGATTTTTTTAAGAGACTTTAACATGTGAAAATTTCAAACAAAAATTTCTGAATCAGTTGACTTTCGATGACTATAAGTAGCGTAATTCAGCATCTCAAAAATGTAGACGGTGCCCTGTAAAGGATTTGTCATCTGAAATAATTTTTAGTTATTCAAAGTTTAACAATATTTTTGTGATGGACAAAAGGTTTGGACGCAGTGTGTAAATGTGATTGAGAAAATGTGATTTTTTTTGTGTTTTTTTAACATGCGAAAAATTTCAGACAAAATTTTCAGAGTCAGCGTGCGATGACTATAAGTAGCGTAATTCAGCTTCGCA
The DNA here is from genome assembly GCA_903798125.1 of Danio choprae. Taxonomy (NCBI): domain Eukaryota; kingdom Metazoa; phylum Chordata; class Actinopteri; order Cypriniformes; family Danionidae; genus Danio; species Danio choprae. The sequence goes on from CAIGQW010002378.1 coordinate 10,875,048, forward strand.
AACTTTACAATATTATTTGTTAGTTTGACTGAAAAATCAAACTCGATCCGAATATTTTTATGACGGACAAAAGTTTTGGACGCAGTGTGTAAATGTGATTGAGAAAACGTGATTTATTTTTAAGAGACTTTAACGTGCGAAAATTTCAGACGAATATTTCAGAATCAGTTGACTTTCGATGACTATAAGTAATGTAATTCAGCTTCTCAAAAATGTAGACGGCGCCCTCTAGTGGATTTCTCACCTGAAATTATTTTTAGTTATTCAAAGTTTAACAATATTATTTGTTAGTTTGATTGAAAAAATCTAACTCGATCCGAATATTTTTATGACGGACAAACGCTTCGGACGCAGTGTGTAAATGTGTAAATGTGACTTATTAACAGACGAAGTTTTCAGAACCAGTGTGCAATGACTATAAGTAACGTAATTTAGCTTCCGCAAAAATGTAGACGGCGCCCGCTAGTGCATTTGTCATATGAACTTATTTTAAGTTATACAAAGTTTAACAATATTGTTGTACTCGATCCAAATATTTTTATGACGTATAAGTAACATATTTCAGCTTTGCAAAAATATAGACAGCGCCCTCTAATGGATTTTTGTAATCTGAAAGGCGCAACATAATGTAAATTGAGGCTACTATTTGCAATAATGCCTCATTTACATATTTAAAGAAACATTTTACAAAACTTACAAATTTTATTTGCAATATTTTATCACTTCATTGCACTGGAGAAGAATATATTCACACAATTCACATGTACACTGAAAAAAATGATTAATTGGATTTACTACATTTTTTTAAGGTAAGTTTTTGCAAACAATTTATACGGGCTGAATTTAAACAAACAAATTCAGTTAAACATTACAAAATTGTCTTTGTTTGTTTAAATTCAGCCCATATAAATTGTTTGCAAACACTTACCTTTAAAAAATATAGTAAATCTAGTAGTGAATTTTCAGTGACGTGTTGCATTATAATAGTGGCAATACAACAGTGAAAATCAATCCCTGAAACAGTAAGAACACTTCAAATTTCAAATGTCGAGTCGGATCAGACAAGACTTCTCAAAACATCTCGAGATCTACGAGGTTTCCTGTGGACATTAGAGCTGATCTGCGTTCAAAGTGTTTATCAGGGCGACTCTGAACATTTCCAGACCCCAGAGAGCCTCTCTCTCTTTCAGACTTCATGATAGCGGCTTCTGAAAGACATGATCAGTCTCAGCCGTTTGTCAGAGTCATGTCGTAATGATGACAAACGACAGTGACGAGGACGGCCGACAAAAGGCTGTTGCTTTTCCAGGAAAGAGTCAAAGAGCATCATTTGCCACAACAGCAAAACTTTGAAGAGGAGAAGAAGAGGAGAAGAAAGATAAGGGCCGCTGTGATTTATGTGTTTGGTTTGATGAGCTGCGTTTCACCATTTGTCATCGTGCTATTGGTGCGATTCATCCATCGCTCCCTGAAGTTTGACTCATTATTGTTGTTCGATTAGATTCGACTTTATTGCCTTTCCAATAGTGCAGATATGAAGAGCCTATAAAATACAATTAGCAACTAAATAGTAATATAGCACAAAAATAATGTAAATGCTGAAAAAGGCGATGCAAGTAATAGTAATTTAGTAGTATTTAAAAATATATTTATTAAAACAATAGTTTTAATTATGCATGTACAGCAGGTAAAGTAAGTATTGAACATCATTTTTACAGAAAACATTATTAAAGGTGCTGCTGACTTTCTTCTGATGTCTGTAAAAGCTAAAGTAATCCATATATTCATTCATTCAGTCATTCATTCATTCATTTTCCTTCCGCTTAGTCCCTTTTTTCATCAGGGGTCGCCACAGCGGAATGAACCACCAACTTATCCAGCATATGGTTTACGCAGTGGATGCCCTTTCAGCTGCAACCCAGTACTGGGAAACACCCAATTTCATTAATCCAATTCACCTATACCGCATGTCTTTGGACTGTGGGGGACACCGGAGCACCTGAAATGCCACACAGAAATGCCAACTGACCCAGCCGTGACTCGAACCAGCGACCTTCTTGCTGTGAGGCAACAGTGCTAACCACTGAGCCACCATGCTTGCCATCCATATATACAAAGAAAACGAAAGCAACTAATTTAGAAATTAAGTTATGTGTAATAAAATTAAATGACAGTGTGAATAAGTAATAAACACATGAAGGAAGGGTGTAAAAACGCATGGAAAGCTCAGACAGCAGCTAAAAATCTATCAGTAGTTATTAATTTTTACCCGTATTATAATTCCCACTTTTTTTTCAGTCAGAATTGTGACTCTATTTCTTGCAATTGCAACTTTTTATTCTTTCTTGCAATTCCATGTTTACGTCTTACAATTCTGGCCTTTTTCTTAGAATTGCTATCTATTTCTTGCATTCATGACATAATAGGCTTTCAAGAGTTCACACTTAGCTGATGATTGGTTATAAAGCTTGTTTGGCAGGCTGTCCCGGGAGAGAGCCCTGAGCTCATAGATCCTCGAGCCCGGGGCTCCCTCCCGTTTGCAAAGCGAGAGGGGAGTTTAAGCTCAGGTAGATCTCGAGAACTCCCCTGCTGTAGTAGCTAATGAACAGATAGTGATTGCTCTTGAGATGACTACTTACTAGAAGCATGTCTATGATGCCGATTTGGATTAGTCAATTAACTTAAGTTGCATGTTTTTGGATGGTGGGAGGAAACCGGGGAACCCGGTGGAAACCCACGTGAGCATGGGGAAAACGTGTAATCTCCACACAGAAACGTCGGCTGGCTTGGTAAGGACTAGAGCCAGTGACGTTCTTGCTGTGAGGCAACAGTGCTAACCACTGGGCCACCGTGCCACCCATCTAGGAAAGGAGGAGTAGGGGTGGAAGGGGGGATTCTTCAAATTGAAGATGGCTGTGATATGAAACTTAGAGTATTTATAGTGGCTTAGGAATCGTCTGATTGGTGAATCATGAATTGGATAATGCGGGACCAGCCGCAGCAGTCATAAGCACGTGATCCTCTCGAAATTAGTTTATAAATAAACTTCACTTCTTACAATTCTGAATTCATTAATTTAAATATATGGGATGTTAACTCAGATGTTTTGGATCTAAACTTGCAATTCTTACAAGAAAAGTTAGGATTGTAAGTCTTATTGTAAGTGTAAGAAAAAAAATATGTCATTAAAAAGTCAAGCTGTTATTGTTTTCCTTACCCATTTGTATGGCACAAAAGGAGCAATAACCACAAACAGCATTTAAATAAAGTATTGAACACGTCACCATTTTTCTCAGAAAACGTATTTTTAAAAGGTGCTGTTGAATTAAAATGATATAAAAAAAATGAATGAAACGGTAAAAAATGAATACAATGAAAACAAAAACTAATTAGAAATTAAGTTATATGTAATAAAATGAAAAGGGGTGTAAAACGGCATGGAAAGTCCAGACAGCAGCTGAAATCTCTCAGTAGTTATTCAGCATTCCTGCCCCTCTTCAGTGTTAATCGCTGAATGCCTCCTCAATTGTAAGTCGCTGTGGACAAAAGCGTCTGCTAAATGTAAATGTGAATTCATGAATTTTGAATTATGGGATGTTAATTCGGATTTTTTGGATCTAAACTTGCAATCTCTGCAAGAAAAGTTAGGATTGTAAGTCTAGTGAGAGAAAAAACTGACATTAAAAAGTCAAAATTTCTCTTTTTTCTTGTCAAAAACAAGCTGTCATTGTTTCCTTTACCCATTTTTATGGCACAATAGGAGTAATAACAACAAAGAGCGTTTAAATAAAATATTGAACACGTCACCATTATTATATTAAATAATATAATAATTATTATATTACAGATGTTGGTAACAAAGAAAACAAAACTAATTAGAAATTAATTTATGTGTAATGAAATGAAAGGGAATAAATATTGAACACATGAATAAAGAGTGTTAAACGGCATGGAAAGTCCAGACAGCAGATGAAATCTCTCAGTAGTTATTCAGCATTCCTGCCCCTCTTCAGTGTTAATGAATATTATCTGCTTCAGTCCAACATCTACATTACCAGGATGATGAAGATGAAACCAGGGTGGACATTTCAGCAAGACAATGATCCCAAACAGTCAAGGAAACACTCAATAGGTTTCAGAAAAGAAAAATAAAGCTGCTAGAATAATCCAATCACCTGACCTGAACAAGCACTAATGCACTCTATTAATTGTGAAATGTGTAAGTATTTTCTTGTACAACGTACTACAATAATGTCAGCCTCATTTTGACTTTTGGACCCTGACGGAGTTCATGAGTATGTGAGAATGTTTCTCTGGCTGGTGATGTGCCATGCAGGGGTGCGATAGAGAGATAGTGTTTTGTCTCAGGCACAATTTGTCGTGCCAGCTCCACATTACAGGCCTCTTTCATGCTGCCGTTGCCGCCTCCTCAGTGCTGTGTGTCTGTTGTGGTCTGCAGGCACTTCAACACCCAACTTCTGAAGCCTAATTTGAGAATGTGCTGCTTCTTGAAGGAGGAACAAGCATGTATGGATGTAGGCCTGAACATGTGTCTTACAGGCTTCGTGTGGGTGCTGGAATTAATTGTAAATGCGTGAATTTGAAGTGCTTATTTTTGAAAAGTGATTATTTTTTGATAAATTGTGTGAAATTGTAACCGTGTTGCTTTGATAATTTATGTTATTAAATAGTTAATGATAGTAAACAAATAAAAGTGAATAAATAATTAAATGAATGAATGAATGAATGAATAAATAAATAAATAAAATACATCTTTTTGGTTTTAAAATTAAATAGTTAATGGCAGCTAACAAATAAAATTAAATGAATAAATAAATAAATAAATAAAATACATTATTTTGGTTTTGCATAAAATGAAAATTTAATAATTAATGATAGTAAACAAATAAAATTAAATAAATAAATACATCTTTTTGGTTTTGCTTAAAATTAAATAGTTAATGATAGTAAACAAATAAAATTAAATGAATATATAAATAAATAAATCTTTTTGGTTTTGCATAAAATTTAATAATGGGCTGCATGGTGGTGCAGTGGATAGCACAATCGCCTCACAGCAAGAAGCTCGCTGGTTCGAGCCTCGGCTGGGTCAGTTGGCATTTCTGTGTGGAGTTTGCATGTTCTCCTCGTGTTTGCGTGGGTTTCCTCCGGGTGCTCGGGTTTCCCCCACAAGTCCAAAAGACATGCGGTACCGGTTGAATTGACTAAATTGGCTAAATTGTCCATAGTGTATGTGTGTGAATGAGTGTGTGTGGATGTTTCCCAGTGATGGGTTGCAGCTGGAAGGGCATCTGCTGCGTAAAACATATGCTGGATAAGTTGGCGGTTCATTGGCTGGCGGTCTGGCGACCCCAGATTAATAAATGGACTTAGCCGAAAAGAAAATGAATGCATGAATGAATTAGCATGTGATGAAGTACAGTTAAAGTCAAAATGATTAGCCCTCTAGTGATTTGTTTTTCTTTTTAAAATATTTCCCAAATTATGTTTAACAGGAATTTTTCACAGTATTTCCTATAATATTTTTTCTTCTGGAGAAAGTCTTATTTGTTTTATTTCGGCTAGAATAAAAGCAGTTCTTAATTTTTTTAAAACTATTTTAAGGGCAATATTAAGCAATATTTTATCCGATTGTCTACTGAACAAACCATCGTTATACAATGACTTGCCTAATTACTTGCCTAGTTACCCTAATTAAGCCTTTAAATGTCACTTTAAGCTGAATACTAGTATCTTGAAAAACATCTAGTCAAATATTATGTACTGTCATCATGGCAAAGATAAAAGAAACCAGTTATTAGAAATTAGTTATTAAAACTATTATGTTTAGCAATGTGTTGAAGAGAATCTTCCCTTACATACAGAGCTCTCTCTTACATACAGAGCTCTCTCTTATATACAGAGCGGCTAATAATTCTGACTTCAACTGTATGTAAAAATGTAATTTGCCACACTTGTGAAGTACTTGAATATGCACCTGGAAAGTGCTTAAATTTGGCTTTGGAAATGGTGTTAGAACACTGGTCTTAAATAGCCGCATGTCAGTAGTGATGTCCTTCATATTGTGTCTCGTGCCCCATATGGAAATACCCTCGGCCCTTGAGTTCAGAGTCTCTCTGTGTTTCAAAGGCCCTGAGGAAAACAAACACCCTCCGCCTCCTCGCAGACACAAGAAAATCCCCACTTGTCAGATGAGGGGATTTTTTTGATTGTCTAATCAGCTCCATGTCCCAGATCCAGAGGCCTGGAGCAGTGCAGCTTGGTCCAATAAAACGCTGGATGAAAGAAGAGTCGTGTCCTCCTTCTGTTTAATCCGTGGCATCTTATCCTGCTTTTGGAGGCATTTTTTTCTCACTATCACTCTCTTTTGCCTTTCACGGAGGGGTTAAAACTCTCATGTGGGCTGATGATGATGATGACGAAGCCACAGGGGGGTCTTTGAAGCTTTGATGCAGTTGCTATTGTTCTCTGAGTGGTTGCTATGTGGCTGTTAGAGTACTTGTGTGGTTGCTAGGGTGTTGCTGTGCAGTTGCTAGTGGTGGCTATGATATTTTTTGTAGATACTAGGTTGTTGGTGTGCACTTGCTAGTGTATTCATAGGTGGTTGCTAAGGTATTTTTGTGGTTGCTAAGGTGTTGGTATGCAGTTGAGTGTTTAGAGTGTTGCTATGTATCTGCTAGTGCAGTTGCTAGTGTAATTGAATTGGTTGCTAGGTTATTTTGTGGATATTAGGTTGTTGCGTGTGCACTTGTTAGTTTATTCGTAGGTGGTTTCTAGGGTGTTTCTAGGTAGTGGCTAAGGTATTTTTCTGGTTGCTAAGGTGTTGGTATGCAGTTGAGTTTTTAAGGTGTTGCTATGTAGCTGCTAGTGCAGTTGCCAGTGTACTTGGAGTGGTTGCTAGGTTATTTTTGTGGATACTAGGTTGTTGGTGTGCTTTTGTTAGTGTATTCATAGGTGGTTGCTAGGGTGTTGCTATGTAGTAGCTAACATATTTTTCTGGTTGCTAAGGTGTTGGTATGCAGTTGAGTGTTTAGGGTTTTGCTATGTATCTGCTAGTCCAGTTGCTAGTGTACTTGAATTGGTTGCTAGGTTATTTTGTGGATACTAGGTTGTTGGTGTGCACTTGTTAGTGTATTCATACGTGGTTGCTAAGGTGTTGCTAGGTAGTGGCTAAGGTATTTTGTGGTTGCTAAGGTGTTGGTATGCAGTTGAATGTTTAGGGTGTTGCTATGCATCTGCTAGTGCAGTTGCTAGTGTACTTGAATTGGTTGCCAGGTTATTTTGTGGATACTAGGCTGTTGGTGTGCAGTTGCTAGTGTATTTATGGGTGGTTGCTAGGGTGTTGCTAGGTGGTGGCTAAGGTATTTTTGTGGTTGCTAAGGTGTTGGTATGCAGTTGAGTTATTAGGGTGTTGCTATGTATCTGTTAGGGTAATTAGTGTGGTTGCTAGGGTGTTGCGAGGCAGTTACTATTAATGTTTCATTAATTTTTAAAGAGAGAAATACAAGGATTGATTATAAATATTGGATTTGTTATTTGAATTATTTTAGGAATGTATTAAAAGTGCACAAACACATTCGAATCATGCAGATTTTTCTCTTCTTCTCATCACTGCGACAATGTTTGAATCGTGTAGATTATTAAGTTTTCTGCTGGAACATTAGCTTTAGTTTTTGTCTTAAAACTGCTTTTTAAATTGATCTTCATAATATATTTTTCAATGCCTGTGAGAACCGTGTTTTGAGGCAAACTATCTATATTCAGTGCTCTCTGTCTTATTATAAAGTGTTTAAAAGGGGTAGTTCACCCAGAAATTGAAAATCTACTCACAATTTATCCACCCTCAAGTGGTTCCAAACCTTTATGAGTTTCTTTCTTCTGTTGAACACAAAAGATCATATGTTGAAGAAAGCTGGAAACCTGTAACCATTGACTTCCATAGTAGCGAAAACAAATACTATGAAAATCAATGGTTACAGGTTTCCAGATTTCTTCAATATATGATCTTTTGTGTTCAACAGAAGAAAGAAACTCAAACAGGTTTTGAACAAATGTGAGTAAATAATGACTGAATGATCGATTTCGTGTGAACTATCCCTTTAAGTCACCTTGAGGCTCTCCAGAGTGACTCCCTAGCAGTGTTGGGAAAGTTACTTTAAAAAAGTAATAGATTACAAATTACTGATTACTACTGGAGAATTGTAATCTGATTACATTACTAATTACTTAAAGTAAAAAGTAATCAAACTACTAATTACTTTACTTTGAAGTTACTTTTATTCATTCAATCATTTTCTTTTCGGCTTAGTCTCTTTATTAATCAGGGGTCGCCACAGCGGAATGAACCGCCAACTTATCCAGCATATGTTTTACGCAGCGGATGCCCTTCCAGCTGCAACCCATCACTGCGAAACATCCATACACACTCATTCACATACATACTTTATGGACAATTTAGCCTACCCAATTCACCTGTAGAGCATGTCTTTGGACTGTGGGGGAAACCGGAGCACCCGGAGGAAACCCATGCGAACACAGGGAGAACATGCAAACTCCACACAAAAATGCCAACTGACCCAGCCTAGGCTTGAACCAGCGACCTTCTTAAGTTATTTTTAAAACCTATAAAATATATCTATAAAAATACAAAGTAAACTACAGCTCTTTCAGTAATTTAATATTCACTCAAACCATTACAATGGGTTGATCACAGCAGCTTGACATATTCAAAAGACTTAAAGAGTTCGCCCGAAACCTAAAATACTCTCATCATTCACTTGTTCCAAACCCGTTTGTCTTTTTTTATAGAAAAGAAAAAAAAAACTGTATACCTGTAACCACTGACATCCATAGTATGAAAAAGCACTGCAGTGTTTGGGTGTTCTGTGTCTGAGGTAATTAATCTACCTAAATAATGTACATATTCCAAAGTATGAAGCTGATTGGTCAGTTCAACTGAGTGCGCCTGGGAAATGCGCGCGGGCAATATGCACTCCCAATATATGTGCGCACACGCAAAAGGCGTGATATGTGAACGGCCCCATAAGCAGCTCTTCTCTTCACATTCAGAAGATACATTCACTGCCTTACCTGCACATTTTTTTTTAATTTAGCCTGTTTAGGCTGAGTTGGGCCGCTGTGTTTTTGGGCGCCGTTGTCCTCCTTGGTGACGAGTATTGTCATAGAATGCTTTCTGTTCTAGTGCTTGAACAAGTTACTTGCCGAGTTAAAAGCAGTCGAAAGTTATTTAATCTGCATTTCACAGCAATATTTTTCTTTTTATGCTCAGTGAAATCAAAGTAATCTCTGTATTTCCACTTGATGAAGCAACCACTGTTGACAGCAGCTATTTCAGCTCGCGTTCTCCGGCAATTTAAATGCGCATGCTCATTAACTGACGTTGCTGCAGAAAACGTGATTTAAAATAAGCATTTTTTTCTTCCAAAAACTATATTTGTAACGTAAATAAGGCAATTACATTGACTTTAGTAACTGTAATCAAATTACACAAATTAAAAATGTAATGCGTTACATTACTGCGCTCCTCAAAGATGTAATTAGAATACACTAACGCGTTACTGTGGGACGCCTTACACCCAATCCACCCCCCCAGCCTTGAAGATAAACCAGTTTAAGCTGCTCTAACATCATCAAAACCCAGTGGAAGTGTGATCCTGACAAGTGCACTCCTTCAGCACTCGTGTCTTCATGACCACGTCCATCTGCGAAGCATTTGCGTCTGGTAAATCGCGTGCAGCGTCTTCAGAGCGGGAAGTGCTAAGATCCTCCTCACCACATTCAAAGCCATTCACTCTCTCTCGCCCTCTTTAACAAATCAATCCCTTTACATTCCCACCGCTCCTCTAATACGTGATAACCAGAACTAATCTTTCCCAGCCCCTGCACAAATCGTGATTTTTTTTTTCTTCTGTTGCCTAATTAAGCAGTTAATTAGAGTCCTACACCCTGAGATACGCTTGTGGTTTTAAGGATGGAAGTCTCGATTTGATTGAGCGCTGCTGCTGTGTTGGTCATTACGTTTAGCAGCTTGACAAGCGCTGGATTTGTATTTCTCGGAGCAGCTTGAGGAAAGCGAGAGGAGATTGGAGACAGGTACATTGGGGATGTCATTACCTTGCGAGGCAGGTCCACGGTTTCAGGCACGTGGGGTTGATGCTTCCTAATGTTCCTTCCCACAGAGTGAACCTGTATTAAGCGCCAGGGTGGAGTGTGTTAAAGCAGTCTCGTTTTTCATTCTCATACTTTTTGCCTTTCACAGAGGTGTTTAAAGGGAGAGTTCTCCACAAAAAAAAAAAAAAAGGAAAATATACTCGCTGTTCACTTGTGTCAGTGTGGATGGGGGGAAACGGAGGCGGGGCTGCAGACATTCGAACCTTCTTCCTTTGAGGCGATCATGCTACCCACTGTGCCACCCTGATGCCCCCTTAAAGGTACATATTGATACATAAAAAGTTCAAATGTGTACCTCATAGTACCTTAAGTGTACAAAAGTGAATCTTAAAGGTACAAAAGTGTACCCTAAAGGTACTAATGTCCACCTGTATGGTACAAAAGTGTACCTTTTAAAAAGGTACCACACCAGTGACAGATTTTGTATTTCTAGGTGTGTAGTCAAAAAAAAAAAAAGATACACAAAAACAAATTTCCCTCTATTGTCTTTTCTTATAAATGGATATTTCGGATGTTTGATTGAATTCACGACATCACTTAAAATTTCAAACTCACTGCGTTTTGGCCCACAGTGCTGATGTTTTGCAGAGCGATACGGAGTGTCACGAAATCTGCAGATATATTGCGACGTTGTTTGTGAACCCTTCGACCGCAGCCATGAATCAGGCTTGTTGTTGCTTTGTCCCCCAGTCTGTGTGGTCAACACTTCTGGCGGCTTCGTGCGGATGACTCTCCCCAAGACCTGGTCATATCAGGTCACAGACTTGCAAATCCAAATCCAAAACTTTCTGACAGCCTGTCTAGCGTGTGGCTCTTCTGGTATGCGAGAGGTGTCCCGAATGTTTGCCTGAGTGCTATTTTATTTCTGTCAGGCCCTGGGGGGAAGCAGCAAAGTCAGGGCTCTCTCTTCTTCTTCACAGGGCAGAAACAGATGAGAGAGGAGAGGGAAAGAGGGCCAGAGGAGTGCTTGGTGGTGTGGTCGGCCTGGCCTGGCTGGCTGCCTGTCTGGGTCTGAGGACTCCTCTTTTCCCCTGCTGGTCTCTGGCGCAGAAGCGCAGTCACATTCGGCAGCTAAACCACACTAGCTCCAGGGCCAGACTCAGAGAAACACATTCAGCCTCTGGGGAATCAATTGTCTCTGTGCTTTATTTTCAAATGGCAAGGCTTTAGATCACAGTGCATGCATATTGTATTAAAGGGATAATTAAAAAATAAATAAAGATTTGGTGTAGATTCAGACGTACACTG
>CAIGQW010002378.1:10908668-10935220 GCA_903798125.1 Danio choprae
ACACACACACACACAAATACTTTGATAACAAAACATTCAATCAATCATTCAATCTTTATTTATATAGCAACTTACCACAACCAAAGTTTACCAAAGTGCTTTACAACAGTAAAACAAGTTAGACTGCTTGAAAACAAATAAATATTCAATAAACAATGCAAGAATGTCAATAAAACACCATAAAACATTTTGCATACACAAGTACTGTTAAAACATCAGCTAAACACATTAATGTAAGAAGTGGAGATGGATTACTAGTTGGTACATATCCATCCTTGAGTAATGTATTAGCAAACCATACCTTATTGGCCCTCATTTAAAGCAGACTGTAACAGTGTTTTTATCATTTATACCTCACAAAGTTAAGATATTTTACACTAATTCAGAATAAATAAATTATTATTATTATTATTATTATTATTAGTTTTTGCAGAGAATTACCTGCAGTTATGTACTTCATGCTACATTGCGTTCTGGTTTTAAAGATGCTATATATTGCATTGATTCAATAAGTTAAATTGTTCTCTGATATGTAAATAGTAGGTACTGTATGTGGCTTAGGTAAGTTCGGAAATCGTCCAGAAGTAGTTTTATATGCTCATTTTTCACCACAAGATTTACCCCTGGAATGAAGAGCCTGTTTTGACCATTTGGAATGGTCGTGAATATTAAAGTCCCTGTGATATCAAACTTAATCTTTTGTAGGTGTTAGTATCAATATCTTAGTGTTAAGGATATCTATATTCTAGTGGGCTGCAAAACAGTGACAAAACTCACATTTAGAAGATTTAGAAAGTTTGTCACTTCTGGCAAAATGAATCAATGATTTTTTGGCATCACCTTATACTTCCTATCAAACTTTCTGACCAATCAAATGCTATCTAGTATTCTCCCTTCAAGAGGCTATAGCTACATGCTACATGTCATGTGAACCACCTTTTAAATTTTCACAATATTTCACAATCTACATGTTAAACTAACAAAAGATGAGCAGACCTAATGCGCCTTCAGGGGGGCACTGAATAAATATATAATAATCCATCATGTCATGCCAGTCCTGTTTTCAAAATAAGAGTCCCACATAGTAAGAATAGTACAAACATAGATAAACCTTTATTTATTCATTCATTCATTTCCTTTTCGGCTTAGTCCCTTTTTTGATCTGGAGTCGCCACAGCGGAATGAACCGCCAACTTATCCAGCATATGTTTTACATAGCGGATGCCCATCCAGGCGCAACCCATCATTGGGAAACATCCACACACACTCATTCACACTCATACACTACGATCAATTTAGCTTACCCAATTCACCTATACCGCATGTCTTTGGAATTGTGGGGGAAACTGGAGCACCCGGAGGAAACCCACGCAAACACGGGGAGAACATGTAAACTCCACAGAAAATACCAACTGACCCAGCCGGTGACCTTCTTGCTGTGAGGCAATTGTGCTACCCACTGCGCCACCATGCTGCACAGATAAACCTTTAAATAATGAAAAATGTTATCATTGTTGTAATCTCACTAGGAAACCTTGTGGCCAATCAAATGCAGCCTGTGGCATACATAATGTTGTGTGCATCGTAACAGTATTTTGTTCTGATTGGCTTAGCCAATTGGCTTTGAAATAATGGGGATTAGTATGTAATTTCCATGTACTCACCTCTTATTATTCTACTAAGCCTAGGTATATCCAGATTTTCATTACACTAAAAAAAATTATTCATTGGATTTACTTAATTTTTTTAAGGTAAGTGCTTGCAAACATTTTATATGGGCTTAATTTAAACAAACAAATAAAACTTTGTAATGTTCAACTTAATTTGTTTGTTTAAATGCAGCCCATGCAATTTGTTTGCAACCACTTATACAAAAAATTTTGTATATCCAGTGAATCATTTTTGTTCAGTGTAAATGGCACCTTTTAAAAGTGTAGTACATACTTTGCTGTAAGCAGCTGTCTAATACCCCATTCCGAATATACTTCTTTTAAGCTCTTCACAGTAAATTTATACCAAAATGACCTAATTGGAAAGCTATGATCAAGGAAGTGGTCTCCTCACTAAAAGAGAGATCTAATGAAGCGACCACTTCACATGACGACATTCGTTTAAATGAGCGTCAGGTGATATTTAATGAAAGGTGTGCTCTGGCCTTGGAGAACCACACAACACTTTATTACAGCGTGTGTCCGCTCCGGTCAGGCTGAAAAAACCCTGAGGTTTGTGTGTAAAACAGGTCTGGTGTCGGGTTTGACGCTAATTATAAAAGACTCGGGGTTGAGAGTCTTTTCGGGGAGACGACCAAGTAAGCAAGTCTGGGAGGCGACAGCCTGGTGCGAGGGAGAGATATTAGAGAGACATTTCTGTAATAAAAAGATGTGGCTCACCACTTCCTAATCCTACCAGCCGCATGTGTTTGCCCACCCACAACGCCTGCCTGTGCTTTTACAGAGCACTCGCACATTGACACAAACACAACCAAAACACTCACACACACCTAATGCACATGTTCATAAATGTTCAGTTTGAATATTTATGATGGTTTTTACCTCATAGTAGAGAACTGTATAATCAGGGACTGAAATCAAAACTTGGCAAGCCACAAATGTTATGTAGAGTTGAAGGCTAAATTATTAGCCCTCCTGTGAAATTTTTTAGATTTTCTTTAAACGGATCAAGGACATTTTCACAATATTTGCTATAATATTGTTTCTTCTGGAGAAAGTCTTATTTATTTTAGTTTGGCTGAAATGAACCGATTGGCTACAGAAGGAACCACTGTTATCTAAAAACTTGCCTAATTAACCTAACTTGCCTAGTTAACTTTATTAGCTGATTAAGTCTTTAAATTGCCCCTAATGCTGAATAATAATGTCTTGTAAAATAACTTTAGTTAATAAAAACTTTATTTTAAAAAAAGTGTTGAAAGATTCTCTGTTAAGCAGCACTATTTAATATTTGTGCCTTAAATATGCAAAGTAAAACAAATATTAATGATTATATGAGGCAGATTCACTGCCCAGTTTCCAGGTAACTTTTAGCCTGAGAATGCAATATAGTTTAACGTTATTATCTAATCCCTAAGACTGTGTTGTTATTATATAAATATGTAATCTGATGCACAGTACTGTGATCCTTTGATGTGACTAGCTCAAGATAGCAGTGTTTTCAAGTATCTTAGCGCACTGTAAATGATCCAAAATGTAATGCAGTAAATTAGATTAATATATGTGCAAAGTGCTGCAAGTTTCACACAGTCGCTTTAAGTGTGCATTTTAAAATGGCAACATGTGCCAAACATCTTCCCAAATCTGTAATGTGCTAACAGCATGCAGTTTTCCTTCAAAAATAAAAGGTCAATGGTTTGTTGTTGTAAAGACAAAATAAATATTAGTAATGTAGTTTATTTTTTTAAACGCTACAACAAACTATTATTATTGTGCGTATGAAGACAGTTGAATACATTATTTCTGGGACCACCTATTTTCTCTTTTTATTCATTTGATTTCAAGAGTTCACACTTAGATATTGCTTGACGCTATTAGCAGGTTTGGAATGCTGTCCCGGGAGAGAACCCTGAGCTCAGAGATAATTGAGCCCAGGGCTCCCGTCTGGTCAATTAGCATGTAAGGGGGTCTGAGATCAAGTAGGTCTCAAGAGCCCCCCCTCGTAAAAGGAGGAAAAGGAGGATACGGGGTGGAAGGGGGGACTCTTCCCAAACAAAGATAAGGCAGTAGGGTGAAATGGGTCTATTTATTGTAGGCTTGGAATAATCTAATTGGATTATTGATGATTACGGATACCAGCCGCGATCAATCGTATCACATGCTCCTCTCGAAATTAGTTTGTAAAACGTCACTTATTAGGTGTGGGATTGAGTAAAATGTTTATTCTAGAACAATACATTTCTACTAAATTTTAAATAATAATATTTTAATTTTGAGATATAATCTTCCAGAAGGCCTCACGGTGGCGCAGTGGATAGCACGTTCGCCTCACAGCAAGAAGGTCGCTGGTTTGAGCCGTTTCTGTGTGGAGTTTGCATGTTCTCCTCGTGTTGGTGTGGGTTTCCTCCGGGTGCTCCGGTTTCCCCCACAAGTCCAAAGACATGCGGTACAGGTGAATTGGGTAGACTAAATTGTCCGTAGTGTATGAGTGTGAATGGGTGTGTATGGATGTTTCCCAGAGATGGGTTGCAGCTGGAAGGGCATCCGCTGCGTAAAACATATGCTGGATAAGTTGGCGGTTCATTCCGCTGTGGCGACCCCAGTTTAATAAAGGGACTAAGCCGAAATGAAAATGAATGAATGAATGAATGAATGAATGAATGAATGAATGAATGAATCTTCCAGAAAATTATCATTGGTCAGAAAAACAAATATACTTTCATTTTGAGATAAAAAAACAGGGTTATACCAGTAAAGATTGCTTTCTTAACTCTTCAAAAGCTAAAACATCAGTGGTGTTTTTGTAAATTGTACATGACACCTTTTCTGTTATTTTATGCAACCACTTAAAATTATGCTAAATAGCCATATTTGTTAACACTTTAGTTTAAGTAACAACACCATTTACTGCTGGCTTATTGCCTGCTTATTATTAAGATGTTAACTGTTTTATTAGCACTTATAAAGTATGATCTTATTTGGCATCCCTAATCCTACCCAATACCTAAACCCAACCACTGCCTTACTAAGCAGCTAATTAGTAGTCTATTGAGCTAAACTCTTAGTTAATAGTTTGTTAACAGCTTGAATTGTACATTAAAATAAAGCGTGACCCAATATTTTTATCCAAGTTTACATTTCTGCAACAAAAACATGAGATTTAATGACTAAACCAAGTAATGTTGCACTAAAACGTTCAATATTTGTGAAAAGCGCCTTGTATGTTTGATCGCAGTGTCACATACGGTCATAAATCAAGCCTCTTTTGGCCAGCCGTTTTGTTCTCCACGCCTCAGTGCCTACACGAAAGATGGGATGTATAAACATCATCTATAAAAACACAAGATGAATAGCACACAATGGCATTTCACAGCTTTTCTTCAGTGCGGCCTGAGGTTCAAGCATGCCGTTTTCATCATGAGGAGAGCAGTGGAGGGAGAAGCACAGGATCTCCAAACATTTGGCCGCTGGCTGGAGATGAAAGAGCTTGGGCCAATTTGCAGAGATATAGTTTTTCGCTCTGGGCTCTGTTCTAAACGGCGGTCCTCCCTGCTCACTAGATGGCTCTTAATGTGCGAGCATGTTCAGCCGTTTAACCTCTCCAAACCGCATTGATCTTATTCCTCTGAGGTGCACATACACACACACACATGCAGCTCATCCCCCACACGCTCCTCTCTTCTTCTCCTTCTGCGGCTTGCCTCACTTTTGGCAGGCCCCGCCATGGAGTTCAGCAGTTTTGCAGTCGTTTTTCCAGATTTACCCACAGCCGCCACTTTCATGTGCTGGATGTTTTAGAAACCCCCCCTTCCAGCACCGCTGTCTCCCACTTTTCCCTCTGTTTCTCTTTTTGCTCTTCCATCTAGACCTCTTTTGCCACATCTCTCACTTCTAAAAGTTTAGCTCTTCTCCAAAGACTAGCACGCTGCCTTGGTGTCTCCTTAGCAGTGCACAGATCAAGTAGTATAGATACCCTAATAAAAAATACTCTAGTAAATGTAATACATACCCCTATTTAAATTTTACTTGAGTAAATGTAAAGAAGAACTTGATTATTATGTACTTGCATGTTACGATTTGAATCAGTGATTCATTAACTGGTGACTCTGACTGGATCATTTAAATTAGTACATTGTTAACTGGAGGCTCACTTTGACCTGATCATTGAATCAGTGAATCATCGGCTGGAGATTCGATATGACTTGATCATTTAAATTAGTACATTGTTAACTGGAGGCTCACTTTGACCTGATCATTGAATCAGTGAATCATCAGCTGGAGACTCGTTCTGACTTGATCATTTAAACCAGTGAATCGTTAACTTGAGACTCACTGTAACAAGATGGAGTCAGTGAATTGTCAACTGGAGACTCTTTCTGAACAGATCATTTGAATCAGTGAATTGTTAGCTGGAGACGCATTCTGACTAGATCATTTGAAACAGTGAGTTGTTAACTTGAGACTCACTGTAACCAGATCATTGAGTCAGTGAATTGTCAATGCTGATTCGGTCTGACTGGATCATTTGAATCAGTGAGTCTTCGGCGGGATACTCGCTCTAACTGGATCATATAAATCAGTGAATCGTCAGCTGGAGACTCACTCTGACTGGATCATTTGAATTAGTGAATCATCAACTGGAGACTCTTTCTGACTGGATCAATGAATTGTTATCTATAGACTCTGTCTGACCAGATCATTAAATCAGTGAAAGATGAGCTGGAGACTCATTCTGACTGGATCATTTGAAACAGTGAATCATCAACTTGAGACTCAATGTAACCAGAACACTGAGCCAGTGAATTGTTAACTAGAGACTCTCTCTGAAAAGATCATTGAGTCAGTGAATTGTCAATGTTGATTCGTTCTGACTGGATCACTTGAATCAGTGAATTATCGGCTGGGGACTCATTCTGACTGGATCATTTGAATCGGTGAATCGTCACTTGGAGACTCTTTCTAAATGGATCATTTGAATCAATGAATTGTCAACTTAAATGAGTGAATTGTTAATTTTTAAATTTACTTTGACCTCATCATTTGAATCAGAATTTTTAACTGGACACTCACTCTAACCAGATTATTGAATCAGTGAGTGGTTAACCAGAGACTCATTCTTACTTGATTAACTGGACATTCGATTCGACATCTGATTTAATAATTTGGATCAAACAATTGTTAACTGAAGACTCGTTCTGACTGAATCATTTGAATCACTGAATCGTTTACTCGATACTCATTCTGACTGGATCCTTTGAATCAGTGAATCATTAACTCTTTTAATGACAGAGGCTGCATTTGATCAGAAGTACAGAAAAAGCAGCAATATTGTGAAATACTACTACAATTTTAAATACCCCTTTTCTATTTATGTATATATTAAAATGTAATTTCCTCCTGTGGCACAAAGCTGAATTTTCAGCATCATTGCCTTCAGAAATCATTCTGATGTAGATTTTCTTATCAATATAAAATACAAAAATAGCATTTATTTAAAATATACTGTTTTACTGTATTATAAATAATTATTATACTGTCACCTTTGATCAATTCACAGTGTTCTTGCTGAATTAATTTCTTTAAAAAAGAAGAAGAAATATACTGACTCTAAATATTTCAATTCTACATTTTAAATATGTCTGCTTGAAAATGCTTCCTACAAAGACAGCTCGGGATGTTTTGGAACGCAGCTCGCTTGTCTTTTCTTCATTTCACAGTCTCTCTAGCTTTGGATGGCCTACAGAAGGACACTCCTTTTCAGACGCTTGTGGGATATTTCAGGGCTGGTTTTGGTTTGTTTTTTGGGCTCTGGGTGGCGTGATGTTGGCTCTCTGCTCTCTGCTGTTCTTTCAGTCTCATCATCTCGGCAGGACCGACCCGCCAGCAACATCCCATGACCTTCTAAAGTGACCACATCAAGAGCACACCGTAAAAAAACGGCTCAGCGATACTGTCAGCCCTCATCTGCATCGCCCGCATTTTATTGATATCATTTATATTTTACCCAGGATGACTCAGTGTGAATGCCTGAGGCTCGTTGGCACAGAGGAAGATTGGACCGATTCCCGCTTTGCATAACGCCGTAGGATGAAGTTGCATGTGCTCATAAAGTGGAGTGTAGAAAGGCTTCAAAACTACTCACAGCTTTGAGACAGTAAGAGCACAGACCTCCAGTCCGCTATGGGTTTATTGCCTACTCATGTATCCACTTATAAGCATTACTGGAGATAGGGATGGATCATGAAGGTTGACTAGTTTTGGGATTTTTTTTTCTTTTTTCTTATTATTATTTATTATTTTTTGTTTATATATATATATATATATATAATTTTTATTATTATTTTTTTTTAGGTCCATTTATTTGTAGTAGCAATATTTAATAAGGCAATTTGGGCCAATTTATTAATTGGGCCAATTTTACATTACGTAACGTTCGCCGTAGTGAAAACTGTATAATGCAGTTAGTAATTATAATAAAAAGAAATCTATGGGTTTATTGCCTACTCATGTATCCACTTATAAGCATTACTGTAAATAGGGATGGGTCATAAAGGTTGACAATTTTTTTTGTTATTTTGTTATTATTATTATTATTATTATTTATTTATTTTATTTTTTTATTGTTTTATTATTATTGTTTTTTAGGTCCATTTGTCTGTAGTAGCAATATTAATAAGCCAATTTTGGGCCAATTTAATAAGACAATTTTACATCACGTTTACCAGAGAGAAAAATGTATAGTACAGTTAATAATTATAATGCCAAACATTAAAAAGGAAGGTAGGCTGTTGATATTTGCCTGTAATTCTCTGTTTGAATGCGCTCATGATGTAATTCTTTCTGCGTGAACAGGCTGTGCAGAGATATCTAATTACATATTTTGACAGGCAGGCTCATTCTGAAAACGTACCGCTATATACATTTCTGGAGAGTGTCAAATACGTCCTAGGAGGTACGTTTTTTTTTCAGGTTTTGTTTTTGCAAATCCACAAGAGGCCGCTGTGTACGCTTTTTCACATCTCAAATTTCTCTCTCGAGTACCATTCGTGCCTGCTGTTCTCGCGTAAATCCACCAGAGGCCGCTGTCGACTGACTGACTGACCGATCAACTGACCCACAATCCTCCTTCCCTAAACCCAACCAAGAGTGTTTTCAAAAGCACCGATTGACCTGAACACCCACTTCCCTAAACCCAACCCACAGTTTTAAAAAGCAATCCAGAAAAAGAAAAGCCCTCGCCTGATTTTTACCATGTTTTCAGATTTTACCACATTCTCACCCTGTTATTTACTTGTTTTTTGGCTTCTGTTTTGGTTTTATCCGCTTTTCTGGAACCGTTCTTCGCCGGACTTTAACCCCGTCGTCGTGGTTAAATCTTCTCTGCGTCTCAAGTCCACTAACGTACATTGCGAGCTACAGTCAAACTGGTAACAGCGGGAAAGCCATCCATGAGGAGGTAAGCAGTCAGCTGGTAAACATGAAAAGGAACGGCGTCATACTGCCCCGTAGCGTGTGTTTTAAAGACGAAATGCAGCCATACGTTCCTCTGGTTACATAATTCACGATCTCCAGAAATGTATGTGAAGCTAGGTTTTCAGAATGAGCCTATGCTGCAGGTAGGACAGCCTACTGTAACCTTCGGACCAAAAGTTTAGATTGGATGAACTTTTTTTTTGGTCATACACCTTCCACAGAATATTAAAAATACATATAAATGCATTTGGACCACTCATTTGAATGATTGCTATCAGGATGTGAAGAGAATTTCAACCAGCATAACAAAAATAGCTTCTGAAGACAACCATGTATTGCACTTAAAAATGACCATTTTAACAGTATTTTACTTTTTAAATATCAAACCGAGGTGTAATTAGGCAAGTTGTTTATAATCTTGATTAATCAGCTTGTAATGTAATTATAATGTAATGTAATTGCACTGAATTAAATTGAATTGCAATTGAACTGTAGGCCAAAAGTGAAGCTTTTTGAGTGTTATTTAGTAACCATGTGTATGCAAACTGAAATGAATGATGCATGGTTGAACATATTAACTTGAATGAAATATTAAATCAAGGTACACAAGAAATAAGCATGAAAATCTTGACATCCACTGTAATTTTGAAATTTAATGGAATAAGTCTGATGTCATTTAGGAGAAATAAACTTATTTTTTTCCACAAATTAACTGCCAGATCAAATCAAAGTGAGTATAAAACATCAGTTCCTCAATTTTAAACTAAGAATAGTGTTCATTCATATTCACTCTTGTCCTGAGGTAAAAGCGAGCGAGGCCAAACTACCCGCATTCACTGGCTTCTCCTCCATTGTTCTCTGAAACGGAGATATGGTATTACACGGCCTGTGCCAGTAACCGCAGAGTGACAAAATCCGTGGGGTGCCGTTTGGGAAAAAAAAGGAGGTAGGGAGCGAAGGATGCTGGTGGAAGACAGAGGAGTGCATCTGGAGCTGATAAGCTTTGCTGAGAACCACATGATTGTGGTGCTTCAGGAGGAGGCGGCAGTGAATGTACTGTCTGTTACACAGTCATCTTCTCCCTGACAAATGGCTCCAGCCTCCATTTTTTATGTTTTCCCTTTTGGCCCACAAAAAAGGGGGCAACAAAGGAGGGAGTGTTCCTCGTGCCATCTCTCCTCACGGGTTAGTCCTGTGGATTATCCCATACTGAACATTTCCCATTTAAATTATTGTGTCCGATGCACTTACAGTAGCCTTTGTTAAGTCCATTAAAATGATAGTAGTTGATTCCCAGGACATACAAGATGTACAGGTGACTTTTATCTAAAGTAGTATTAATAAACAATTGATTGTGACTTTGCTTCAATAAACATTTTAAATTTGCTGCTCATTAATAGGTTAAGGTAGTAGATAGGTTTAGGTATTGAGTAGGATTAGGGATGGCGAATCAGATCATGCTGAATATTGTTCCAAAACAACTTTACAATAGGTTAGAAAATTCATATTCACACAACAGACTGTGTTTGATTGGCCACAATGTTTCCTAGTGACATTACAACAACGATAATTATTTTTAATTTAAGTTTGTCTAAGCTTTTATTAATGTGGGACTCATATTTTGAAAATGGGAGAGGCAGGGAGACTAAAGGCCACCCCCCCATGGATTTACATTGTTTTATATGTGAGAGAATTATTATTCGCTATTAATAAACCATTACTTGTGACTTTTGCTACAATAAACTTTTTAAAATTTGCTGCTTGTGATTAGTTAAGGTAGTAGTTAGGTTTAGGTATTGGGTAGGATTAGGGATGGCGAATAAGATCATGCTAAATATATTTATAATATTTTTAAACAGAATATGTACCTTATATGTACTAATAAACAGCTTAATAATAGGCATAATAATAAGCAGCTACTGTAGTTACTGTGCTAACTGTGTTCAGTTCAGTGTTATTTTTTATCTAAAACTGTACTCGCTGATTTATAAAATCTTGAAATAATAAAATGAGATTCCAAAAACATCTACAGACAGACAAAGTTAATACTTATGGCTCCTTATGATACACTGAGAAACCTGTGGCTCTTGGCAACACACAAAGCATCTTATGAAGCAAAACATGTGATTTCAAGAAACTGAACAATATTCGCCACATATTTACTGTTGAATCATGAAGAAACATACTGTAGGTATTCATTTTGCTTTGTCGGTATATGTTTTTATACTCTCAGAGTGTCAGTAGCCATTGACTATGAACTTTGATTTCAACTAAAAGTCTTATTTGACGTTCTTCTGAAGAACAAAAATGTGACTTGAATAAACTTAAGGACAGCAAATTAACAGAAAATCTTCATCTTTATGTGAACGGTGTTTTCACCCTCGGGTCATTTAAGATGTTTATGACTTTTTATGATCAAGATCTTAAAGGTGGCATATTATGAAAATGAATATACTTAGGCATAGCTGAATAATAAAAGCTCAAAAGATGGAAATGACTCAAACACCATTGTTTCCTCATTCTCACGTAATTCCTGTGAGTGTAAAACCCTGGTGAAAACAGGCCAATTGGAACAACACACAAACTGTTACAAGTTTATTTGTATAGCGCTTTCCCAATAATTATTATATTATTATATCCCAAAGCAAAATAGACTCTTATTTTGAAAATGAGATAAGCAGGGAGACTAAAGCCCACCGTGTTATGTATTTACATTGTTTTCTATATGTGAGAACATGTACTGACAAGCCGTGGAGCTCGTTAATATTCACGACCATTCCAAATATGGTCAAAACTGAGCTTTCATTCTAGAGGTAATTCTTGTGATTATAAATAAGCATATACAACCGTTTCTGGAGGATTTTTGAACATACCTAAGCCACAAACCTACTTTGTAGATATCAGAGAACAATTACAAACATATACCAGGTGTAAACAGGGCCTAAAAACTACTGGGGGAAAAATCACAGTTAACAATATACTTTATTAGGACAAAGTCTATGAATTCCAGTAGCACAGACGTGCATGTGGAGCACAGTGCTTGAATGTTGTTGTTTATGGGCTTTCAGTAGGTTTTGTCAGAACTCGCGTGTTGAAGACAGACAGATCTTAACCCACGCTCTCCATATGGTGTGAATATACAGCCTTTTCATCCCTTTTCCTCTCAGCGTCTTGCGCCTTTGCCATGTTTAGATTATGACTTTAAAGAGAGTTCAAATGCTTGTCATATTTATCTGCGCTTGGTTATGGAGCAAAAGGTCTCTCTGGATTTATGTGGTTACGGTAATGAGGGAAGTGTACATCAGATGTTTTATAAACTGAGATTACCCTATGACATGCTATTCATCATTGAAAGTCATTCTCATTGAGTCAGTATTGTCCAAAGCGGTGAACTTTATGGAGTGATGTGCTCAAAGTTCAAACAGTTTAGTGTTTGACCCCATTTGGTGTTTGAACTTTTTGACCTTTTCGAAAAGTTCAACATTGGGCTTAGAGTATTGTAAGTTTGTGGTTTCATCAGGAGCTCTCGCGCATTATGATTTCAGCTATTTGTTTTTGTCCTTTAACCTTAATTGAATTGTAATAATTAAATCTAATAATTTATAACTTAGGGCCTCACGGTGGTGCAGTGGATAGCACGTTTGCCTCACAGCAAGAAGGTTGCTGGTTCGAGCCTCGGCTGGATCAGTTGGCGTTTCTGTGTGGAGTTTGCATGTTCTCCCCGTGTTGCCGTGGGTTTCCTCCGGGTGCTCCGGTTTCCCCCACAAGTCCAAAGACATGCACTATAGGTGAATTGGGTAAGCTAAATTGTCCGTAGTGTATGAGTGTGAATGGGTGTGTATGGATGTTTCCCAGAGATGGGTTGCAGCTGGAAGGGCATCCGCTGTGTATAACATATGCTGGATAAGTTGGCGGTTCATTCCGCTGTGGCGACCCCAGATTAATAAAGGGACTAAGCCGAAATGAAAATGAAGGAATGAATGAATTTATAACATATATGTGGCATAATGTAATCTGCATATAATTACTCACATGCATAAATATATTTAAGAAAATGTTTTTTTATATTTAGATATACATTCTATATGTATATGATACAAATTATATATACATTTAAATATCTATGAAACAAAAAACGTTTGCTCCGGTTTCCCCCACTAGTCCAAAGACATGCGGTATAGGTGAATTGGGTAAGCTAAATTGTCCGTAGTGTATGTGTGTGAATGAGTGTGTATGGGTGTTTCCCAGTGATGGGTTGCAGCTGGAAGGGCATCCGCTGCGTAAAACATATGCTGGATAAGTTGGTGGTTCATTCCGCTGTGGCGACCCCAGATTAATAAAGGGACTAAGCCGAAAAGAAAATGAATGAATGAACACCCACTTATAAAACTTTTATTTTGGATGCGATTAATATTTGCCCAACACTAATTTTTAGTATATACCTAAGAATTACCAATTAATCAATAATTAATCATTTTATTTATTTAATCATCATATTTATAAATGATATATTTTATATATCATTAATATGTAATTTATGTAAAAAAAAATTGTGTATTTCTGTTTAGATTTAATTTCTAAGGTTATTTCTAATGATATTAGTCATTTTATAATTTTAATCATTTTAATACATCCATCTTTATTTTATATATATATCAGTTTATACATTAATATCCACATAAATTATTTTAATTACCTTAGTGTAATCAGTCAGTTACATTTGACTTTTGTTGAAACAACGCATTACGAATGTCTCTTCTGTGAAATTGTATACATTTTTCTAATATTTCCCAAGTGATGTTTAACAAAGCAAGGAAAATTGTCACAGTATTTCCTATTATATTTTTTCTCATGAAGAAAACTTTGTTTCTTTTAGTCTGCCTGGAATAGAGTCCATTTTTAATCATTTTACATTATTAGCCCCTTTAAATTCATTCATTCATTCATTTTCATTTCGGCTTAGTCCCTTTATTAATCTGGGGTCACCACAACGGAATGAACCGCCAACTTATCCAGCATATATTTTACGCAGTGGATGCCCTTCCAGCTGCAACCCATCTCTGGGAAACATCCATACACACTCATACACTATGGACAATTTAGCTTACCCAATTCACCTATACCGCATGTCTTTGGACTTGTGGGGGAAAACGGAGCACCCGGAGGAAACCCACGCCAACACGAGGAGAACATGCAAACTTCACACAGAAACGCCAACTGACCCAGCCGGGGCTCGAACCAGCGACCTTCTTGCTGTGAGGCGAACGTGCTATCCACTGCGCCACCGTGAGGCCCCCCCTTTAAGTTCTATGACTTAAATGGCAGATTACAAAATCAAGACTAAAGTCCTATGCTAATGAGGGCGAGATCATCACTAATGGGCGGGGCTTTCCCTCTCTGGTGACATCTACAAAGGGAGAATGTAAATCAAAGTGTTTCTGCTATAAAAAATAAAATAAATAGATTTTTATCATTAGAAGCTGATTATATTCACAGACTGTTGCCACACAATTGTGTTTTAACTCCTTATAAAGGTGATTTTTGAATAATAGGTCCCCTTTGAATTGCACTTTAAGCTGAATACTAATATTCTGCTAAATAAATAGTAACATATTATGTACTGTCTTAATGGCAAAGACTAAAGACATTAGTTATTAGAAATTAGCTATCAAAATTATTATGTTTAAAAATGTGCTGAAAAAATCTTCTCTCAATTAAACGTAACTTGGGAAATATTCGATCAAAACTACCTTACCAGTCTGCTATTCTGCAAACTTGGTACGTCCAGGAACAGAACGCAGACAGACAGAGGTTGCTGCAGGACACAGTGATGCTCCACAGCAGACGAGTCTGATAAAAAAACACAGAGACGCACATCATTGGCTGCTGTCCGGACGGCTCTTCTGAGCTGGAGTTTCAGGTTACGATACTTCATTAAGTCTCTGATTAATGGCTTCATAGTGGAGTTATTACCCTCTTGTTGTGGTGACCCCGGCTCATGTTCATTAGGCCAGTAATGAAGCGCTGGTCTCTGACACAAGACTGAAGCAGAGAAGGAGAAAGAGGCTTGGTTCAGAGGTCGGCTTGTGGCTCTGATTGAAATAGCCGTGTATTTAAGCTGAAATGTTCCCCGTTCTCTCTGTGTGTTAGTATTCAGGACCCACTGATCATTAATCACCCAACCGAGATCCTTTTTCTAGTCGTACTGGCAATCAGACTAATCAAGGCTTGAGCGAAACTTTTCAACCTCTTAAAAGATACTAATCAATTTATTAAGTGAAATGTTGGCTTTTGATGTCCAGTGATTGTATTATTGCAGCCGGTGTAGTGGGCCTGCAAGTATCTGCTTTCCATTTGATTTTCTACAATAACACTGTAGTTAGGGGTGGAAATCATAAGACATTTATAGCTAATATATTTAAAGAAGTTCCTGTAGAAGGTGACATTTAATGACTGTTTATTCATTTTGTAACTATTCATATATTTTTTTTAGAAGCAACATAATACGGCAACACTTTATTTTAATGTAGAAGTCACGCTATTAATAAACAATGAACTACACCACCTGACAAAAGTCTTGTCATTAATCCCAGTTGTAAGAGCAACAAATAATAACTTGACTTCTAGTTGATTATTTGGAAAAGTGGCAGAAGGTAGATTTTTCCGATGAATCATCTGTTGAACTGCATCCCGATCATGACAAATATTGCAGAAGACCTATTGGAACCTGCATTGACTCAAGATTCTTACTGAAATCAGTCAAGTTTGGTGAAAAGTCATGATTTGGGGTTACATTCAGTATGGGGGCGTGCAAGAGATCTGCAGAGTGGATGGAAACATCAGTAGCCTGAGGTATCAAGACATTTGTGCTGCCCATTACATTACAAACCACAGGAGAGGGCAAATTCTTCAGCAGGATAGCGCTCCTTCTCATACTTCAGCCTCCACATCAAAGTTCCTGAAAGCAAAGAAGCTCAAGGTGCTCCAGGATTGGCCAGCCCAGTCACCAGACATGAACATTATTGAGCATGTCTGGAGTAAGATGAAGGAGGAGGCATTGAAGATGAATCCAAAGAATCTTGATGAACTCTGGGAGTCCTGCAAGAACGCTTTCTTTGCCATTCCAGATGACTTTATTAATCAGTTATTTGAGTCATTGCATAGATGTGTGGATGCAGTCCTCCAAGCTCATGGGAGTCATACATAATATAAATATTTTTTCCACTTCACCATGTTTTTATATTCTATACTGGACATTATTTCTGTTAAGTGACAAGACTTTTGTCTAAGCAAAGTCAAACCTTATTGTCCTAATTAAATCATTATAAATCAAGGCATGATCATATTATTTTTGGTAAAATAAGCATAATCTAGAGGCCTTTGCCTTTCATATAAGCCACTTCTGATACCAAATGATCTACTAGAAGTCAGGTTATTATTTGTTGTTCCTAAAACTTGGATAGGCGACAAGACGTTTGTCAGGTAGTGTGATACTAATAGCTTAATAAACTACTAATTATCTGCTTATTATTAGGTAGTAAGGTAGAAGTTGGGTTTAGGTATTAGGTCGAATTAGGGATGTAGCATAAGGTCATATTTTATAAGTGCTAATAAACAGGTAATATCTTAATAATAGGCATGTAATAAGCCAGTAGTTAATAGTGTGAATTGTTACTTAAACTAAAGTGTTATTTCTTCTATTGTTTTTTATAATTATGAACAGCTGATCTCACTAGCTGTAAGCTGATTCAATAAAAAGATCCAAATCAAAGGAATCATTTCATTATGAATGATTGGAATGTGCTTGTTTGTGCTGTGTGAATTTGATTCACTGAAATGAATTAATTAACAGTAGAAGAATCATTTGTTTGGCAATCAGCACAATCAGTTCACTTTAGTTAATATAGTACAATAATCTAATAATAATATATACAGTATAATACACTTTTCTATAGTATTGTTGAAAAACACTATAGTATATCACTATAGTGTTTCCCAGTACTGGGTTGCAGCTGGAAGGGCATCCGCTGTGTAAAACATATGCTGGAATAGTTGGCGGTTCATTCTGCTGTGGCGACCCCTGATGAATAAAGGGACTAAGCCAAAGGAAAATGAGGAAATGAATATTACTATAGTGTTTATCATGATGGAATATCGCCTGCTTTTCAATTTCAATGAATCACTCATTAAGCATGTCTTTACCTACTAACATTATTTACTTTTTATTATCAGTAATAATTTTAGCAGGTGCTTTACACTGTATGGCTCTGAGTCGCCTAAAAGAATCAACTCAAATGACTCAAATTGGTTGCATTTTGTATACCCTATTGCACTGTACTGTATGGTTTTGATTCACTGAAAAGAACAAATTGAGATATGTCATTAGTTCAGGAATTACACTAATCGCTTTGCACTGTATGGCTTTGATTTACCAAAAAGAACCGATTTGTTAGAGTCATTTGTTTGTGAATTCTTTGCATAGCTTTACTCCACCGAGAAGAATTGGTTCAAAGAGTCATTTGTTCATGAAAAATATCTGCAAGGTATTTTGTTTTTGTCCTGCATGTGTGACAATCATTAAAACATTCATTCATTCATTTTCTTTCAGCTTAGTCCCTTATTTATTAGGGATCGCCACAGCGAAATGAACCGCCAACTGTTCAGGCATATGTTGTACGCAGCGGATGCCCATCAGGCCACAACCCAGTACTGGGAAACACCCATACACTCTCGCATTCACACACACACTCATACACTACGGCCAATTTAGTTTATCCAGTTCACTTAAAGTGCATGTCCTTGGACTGTGGGGGAAACCGGGAGCACCCGGAAGAAACCCACGCAAACACGGGGAGAACATGCAAACTTCACACAGATATGCCAACTGGCCCAGCCGGAACTCGAACCAGCGACCTTCTTGCTGTTAGGCGACAGTGCTAACCACTGAGCCACCATGCTGCATCATCAAAACAAACTAAAATAATTTGACTCGTTAATGTAAATGAGCTGTGAATAAGAGCCAGTTCTCTGTATTTTGGAAGTGTGTCTCAATCAGGCCACAGTCAATCACACAATCTGTATTTCAAAATCTTCCAAATAATCTCTGGTCCAACCATCAAACAGTTTTGTCTTCTTAACGGGTTTAAACATTGAACCAGATTGGCCTGCGTGTCCTGAGTGTAAATAAACTCAACTCGCCTTTATTTTTACCCCTCCGACTTGGTTTATTTTGAGTCCTTTTAAAAAAACCACCTCACATGTGAAGCTGCTCCCGAAGCCTCTCAGAAGCCCTATTTTTTTTAGAGGGGGGAACGAATGGAAGAAAGGAGAAGCGTGTTTTCTTTTGCTCTGGTTTGTTTTCCAGTCACTTTAAAATGAACTCTGGGTGCATGACGGGGAGGCCGCATATGGTGCGGTGTACGAACGGAGACAGTCGTAGTCTTTGCTTTATAAAAACAGGCTTTTTACACTTCTGTCACACCACGGCGATATGGGCAGAATAAAACTAAATATCGTTGTCTCCTTGCTGTCAGTAATTGGTCTCCTGAGATAATTGTAAAAGGCATTTTGTGTGAAAATATTTAAGCATGAGGGCACGTTTCATGTGACACGCACTGAAGAGGAACCGAAAACTCAATAAAAGTGAAGACGGAGGGAAAGTTCAAGGCCAAGGCTGTCACAACAAAAGCCTGTGTTTTTCGCTTTAATGCACACTGTTTATGATGCTGTAATATGAAACTGCTGCTCCCCGCAATCTTTAGCATAGTTTGGTTCTCTGCCCGACCTTACTCCTTCATCATCATCATCTCCATCTTTCTCTTGCCTAAAGATGCTGTCTTGTCATCTCTTTTTCCAGTCTCCTGTGGTGTCGGTGGGTTTTGCTCTGTTTCATCCTAACCTGTTGGTGGGCGGCACATATTCGGGGCAGATTGTTCTCTGGGATAACCGAAGTCACCGGAGGACGCCGGTTCAGAGGACCCCGCTGTCTGCTGCCGCGCATACAGTAAGAGCAGCAGATACTGTGTAATCAAACAACAAAGAGGTTTTGTATTGTATAGAACAGCGTTTCCCAGCCATGTTCCTTAAGGCACACCAACAGTACATATTTTTAACCTCTCCCTAATCAAACACACCTGAATCAACTCATCAGAACATTAGAAGAGACTCCAAAACCTGAAATGAATGGGTCAGATACTGTAAGAGAGACATCCAAAATATGTACTATTGGTGTGCCTCCAGGAACAGGGTTGGGAAACACTGGTATAGAACACAAAATGAGTTATCTCTGTCATACTTTATTTTGTCATCTAGTTTAATCGTTAGATTTAAGGTTTTTTTGTTTTGTTAATTTCTTTTATTTGGCTAACACATCATTTTCTTTTTCATTGTAATATTATTGTTGTTACTTTTCCCCTTTAAATAACTGAGTAAAACTGCTTAAATTTGCCTCATCATCGTCTCACTTAAATGTTACGTCATCCCTTTTAATATCATAAATTCGTAGCAATTACTCATCCATAGGGATTTTAAAAAGTCTTTGCTATTAAAGCCTTATAATCAAAAACAAAAACAAAACAAAACAAACCCACCAGCTTTGTGGAGAAACACTACAAGCTTTGCAAACATTATAAACTTACAGTACATCAAAATACAAATGGCTGATAAGTGTAAACCTTTACATACTTGCAAGATTATAGCAAAATATGTTCATTTATATAAATATTTTTGTGGATGGGGCTAGAAATTATTTTTAGCATCACTTTATTCTGCTATTTTCTACTATTATACATGATTGTTTTAAAAATAAGATGAATTTATGCATATTTCTAATACAACAGTAGCAAATATGAAATGACATATAATGATATACTAGGTCATATATTTAAGTGGAGCTAAAAATCACTTTAGGTTCACACAGTTCTTGATTTTGTTATAAATTTAAACTATAATATATGTTCATTTAATTGCAGTTAGCGTGCATGAGAACATCCTCATTTTTTATTTTATTGTCAAGTGTATTATTTCTGTGAAATCTATTCTAAAAATGAATGTCTCCTTCAGAAAGGATATGTAACAATTTCAATGAACTGTTATGCTTTTTTCGCCATTTATTGTATTGAAGATTGCAGCATGAACATTCTTATAAATATATATATTTCAATTCTATTAAATTCCATCTTCATTTTCTGTAGCCCTTTTTACAATGTAGATTGTGTCAAAGCAGATTAACATACTGTAGATGAAGTTCTAGTAAGTCAAAACTACTTAAGTTCAGTTGTCACAGTTGAGGTTCAGTTCAGTGCAGAGGTGGGTAGAAATGAATTACATTTACTTCCTTACATTTACTTGAGTAAAGTTGTTGGGTAACTTGTACTTTTTGAGTACATTTAAATATGTACTTTTACTCCCACTTTCGTTTGGTGGCTGTGATGGCTGAAGGCCTGCGAGTTTATGAGATCAGATCACTTGTGGCCTCAAGTTCAGTCTATGTTTTCACTATTAGATGTCAAAAGGAATAGTTTCATAATGCAGTGCACGCTGTATATCGAAATGACAACATATACATGAAATCCAGCTCCAACTTGAAAAAACAGGTTGTCAAAAGTATGCCTATTTGAACTTTATTTATGCAAATTTTTGGGCATATTAAATTTAAAATACCAAATCTCACACACTGCCCAAGTGCTTTCCCTCATATGCTCTCTCTCGTGCAGGCAGACAAACATCTCGTGAACCCTACACACGTTCATGAACAGTTCATAATAAACATTTTACCTTGTACTTTTACTTGAGTATAGATTTTGGATACTCTACACCCACCTCTAGTTCAGTCTAATGCAGATGTCACTGCTGAAAGCCGAAACACTGAAGAGCAACTCCATCAATGCGCAGCTCATCTGTTTCTACAGAAGAAATAAAAGCCTACATGTTTTACGTGTAAATAAATGATCACAGGTATTTAATTTTGGTTGAACTGTTCCTTTAAACGCACACTGTTGCCTTTATTGCATGTTACTGGTAGCAGTCACTCGTCAGCATTTTCCTGACCTTGTCTTCTGTCTGTGCAAAAGGCCGTCCTCCGCATACCCAGGGCTAGACTCAGTCTGTCAGCACAGTCAGGCTCAATGAGCCCCGTCTAACCCCTTGTCATGCAATAAAGACAGTACAGGCTAGCAGCAGAGCAAAGGGACGTCCATAGATGCTTATTGTGCTCAGCTGCCACACGCACGGCCCCTGAATGCCATACATGCTGAGGGTTTAAACTCCCGTGCCCTCAATAATGAAAGCCTATGTCCCGAACCGCCGTCTCACCACTCCACCGACCCGTCTGAAAGAGCCCATTGTTGGTCCAAAAACAAAAATCAAATTGACGGCAATAACGACATAATGGATTCACACAATTGACTGTATTTGCAGATGCCTAGTCCAGGTTAGTTCATAAGCTGGGTATTGTGTCTGTGTAGAAATTCAGTTCATAGCTTTTGGTGAGATCATTGTGAAGTCATTTTTTTGGATATATTGCAGTATCATAAATGATTTATCCCTAAACATATTTCTTTTTTAAACTCGTATGCTCTCATAATCTCGAATCAAAAGGAAACTCCACATCTGTTCTATAATGATGTGTTTACTGACAGGAGGGCGGGGTCAGTCTGTCAATCACAGCAACAGAAAACCACAACCATCCAATCAGTTCCCCAAGGGCTAAATCAAGTCCCACCCTGCATTTCATTTAGCATAAGATGCAGTTTCACTCTGATATTTACGTCACAATGGAATAGAAGTACAAATACAATACAATATAATACAACAGAAGAACAGAAATATAGCAAATAGCTGTAATATTGTATAATATCATAATTGGCATTTTCACAATGTACATGTATGAACTGAATTATGGAGTATGTCCCTTTTTACAATGCATTATGAAGCCAGTTAGAATGCAGTTAATTTTTTGAAGCACAAAATATGGGTTTCTGTATTTGCATTTAAATGATATAATTAAGCAATAACTCCTAAACAGAAATGCTGTTTACTTTACTCAAATACCAGTGCTTGAGTCCATTCACAAATATGACTCTGATATTATACAACAGTTCAACAAACAAGAAGGTAACACAGATTTTTAGACAGCCACATGAAAAAAAAGAGTAATTAATAGTATAGAGGTGACACGGTGGCTCAGTGGTTAGCACTGTCGCCTCACAGCAAGAAGGTTGCTGGTTCGAGTCCCAGCTGGGCCAGTTGGCATTTCTGTGAGGAGTTTGCATGTTCTCCCCGTGTCGGCGTGGATTTCCTCTGGGTGCTCCGGTTTCCCCCACAGTCCAAAGACATGCGCTATAAGTGAATTGGATGAACTAAATTGGTCGTAGTGTATGAGTGTGTATGTAAATGAGAGTGTATGGGTGTTTTCCAGTACTGGGTTGCGGCTGGAAGGGCATTCGTTGTGTAAAAAATATGTTGAAATAGTTGGCAGTTCATTCCACTGTGGCGACCTTTGAAATAGAGACTCAGCCGAAGGAAAATGAATGAATGAATAAATTTTGTAGTATACTATAATGCTTTTGAACCATATTTTAGTAAAGTACTTAATTACTTAATTAATCGGTTGTGGAAGTACTATTGTTGCCAATACAACAACTGCAGTAAAACAAACAAATTACCAAATACTGTAGTTTTCTTTAACTATTAGCGTATATTATACTATAATATACCACAGATTGCTGTAGTAAAACGTTTATCATGGTATTTATTACAGTTTGTCAGTTCACTATAGTTAATACTATAGTATGATGTAGCATTCATTAACAAAGTTGCACATATTATAATATATACAGCATAAATACTGCTCACAAATGAAGGAAACATTTAAACAACACAATGTAACTCCAAGACAGAATCAGAAAGAGCTTTATTGCCAGGTATGTTCACACATACGAGGGATTTGTTTTCATGACAGAGCTTCTACAGTGCAACAGAATTACAGAGACAGGAAAAAACAGATAATAAATAGTGTTGCCTTTAGTTTTTTGAGCAGTATATTATACAGTATATACTTTCAATTTTCACATTAAATCATTGTTGTGGATACAAAATTCAATGCAATTCATTTCAATTCAAAGTCAATTCATACAGTGATTGTGGAGAAAAGATTATTTCATACCAAACTTGAATGCTTATTAAATATTGTGTTTCTATCTAAAGATGTGGTTTCGGAGCCTTAGCATGAAATATATGATGTATTTTTGTTAATTTCTTTGTCTTGTGTGGAAAAGTAGAGCAGGTGTGTGTGTTATACTATATATACACACACTGAAAAAAAATATTCAAAGATAATTCCTTGGATTTACAAAATTTTTTTAAGGTAAGGTTGTAAACAATTTATTCATTCATTCATTCATTCATTCATTTTCTTTTCGGCTTAGTCCCTTTATTAATCTGGGGTCGCCACAGCGGAATGAACCACCAACTTATCCAGCCTTTGTTTTACGCAGCGGATGCCCTTCCAGCTGCAACCCATCACTGGGAAACATTCATACACACTCATTCACACTCATACACTATGGAATATTTAGCTTACCCAATTCACCTATACAGCATGTCTTTGGAATTGTGGGGGAAACCGGAGCACCCGAAGGAAACCCACGCAAACACGGGGAGAACATGCAAACTCCACACAGAAACGCCAACTGACCCAGCCGGGGCTCAAACCAGCGACCTTCTTGCTGTGAGGTGATTGTGCTACCCACTGCGCCACCATGCTGCCCCTGTAAACAATTTATTTGGGCTGAATTTAAACAAACAAATTAATTATGTTAACTAAATTCAATATGTTTGTTTAAAATCAACACATAAATTGTTTGCAACAATTTTGCAGACGTTTGCTCACGTACAGTTTATTTAGCAACGCATGTATATTATACTCTTCAAGCTTATCGCCACCTACTGCCACTTTTAATTTCAGAATTGTTTATCCATGACAGACACAAACAAGGCACACACTTTCTTAAATTTTCTCAGTTTTCAGACGGTTTTAGGCGACAAACTCTATGTATTTTTATCTTAAAGCACCCTGTATACTGCGTTAACGTGGTCGGCACCCAGAACGCCAACAACCTGATCACTGTGTCCACAGACGGCCGGATGTGCTCCTGGAGTCTGGATATGCTCTCACAGCCTCAGGTCAGTGCTGATACTATAACCATATAAATATATAACTATATAAAAGTCCTCTTGCTCAGTTGATGTGTGTCTGTTGTAGGAGAGTATGGAGCTCGTTTATAACAAGTCTAAACCAGTTGCAGTGACTGGGATGGCCTTTCCTACTGGAGACGTTAATAACTATATTGTTGGCAGTGAGGAGGGGACTGTGTATACAGCTTCCAGACACGGCAGGTGAGTATTTTAGTTTTACATTTCAGTCGAACCACAGTGCATCAAGTCCGCATGGCAGCATTCACTCTTACTGAAATTAACGCCACATTAACAGAGCAATCACACTTGTGTTCATTTTAATTAAATCTAACTTTCCAAGTGTAAAACCTCATTACTGAACGTTATTGTGAATGCATACTTGTGGAATCCTAGTGACTTAATATGTAATATCATTGCACCTGCTGCAGCCATGGCACGGCAACAAAGTCCCTTGATTCTTACTGCAGAATAAGAGTATTCATAGCCATATCGACCTAGAAAATAGCTACTTTTAATTTTGTTTTTAGTCTTAGTACACAATGTAACTTCAGAACCATTACACTTTAAATAGGAAAAAAAAGTATTTTTCTAAATTTTCGAGTAAGATGCTAATGGTCTAATCCGATTTCATGGTCTATGCTAAGCTAAGTTAAATCTGCTCCCATCAGACCCAGAGATTGTCTGAATGGATTCAAAAATTGTAAAACTATTTAACTCTAGGTGACTTGGAAAATATGCCTATTTCCAAAACAAAAAAAGATTAATTCCTTTTGTTTAATCACCTCTTTCATTTTTGGGCCCTATGAAAGAATATTTGACATAGGCAGAAGACGCCCCGGCCAAACCACCCTTTATTGTGCCCTAGGTGCCCGAAGGTAAAGAGCGGGGAAGGGGGATGGGGTGGTGGTGGGTTGGGTAGGAAGAGGTTGGGCCCTCTGATAGCAAAAGCGTGTGGGCCCTTAGAATCATCCTACCTTACCTCCGCTTAGTGGCACTCCTATATTCAACTGTTCAACAAACAAGAATTTAATACTGATTGAGTTACATGTTCAGAGCAGAACATTTCTTCATCTCAAAGCAACACTGCAGTGTTTACTCCTGTAATACTTGTAATGTACAAATCATTTGAGTCAATTATCCAATGATCAATTCATAAAAAGAGTCATTTGCTTCATTTTGAAATGAATCTGCCATTTTGAACGAATCGATTGAATGGATGATTCAGTGAACACAACACACACTTTCTTGAATTTCACTTTTTTTTTTAGACAGTTGAAGATGACATACTGTTCTTTTATAGGGCCATAAATGTTGGTCGATATTGTTCAGACCATCCCTTTGTGTTGCTCCGCAGTAAAGCTGGCATCTGTGAGATGTTTGAGGGCCATCAGGGGCCGGTGACAGGCATCAGTTGTCACAGCGCTGTGGGCCCGGTCGATTTCTCACACCTCTTTGTCACCTCTTCTTTCGACTGGACTGTGAAATTGTGGAGCACAAAGGTAAGACAGAGGGTCCTCTAAACCTTTCTAACATCATCCATATATTTTATTCTTATAATTTAACACCACATGATTTTTTTCTTGACTATCAGTCAGTTAGGGTCCATGAGGGATCATGGAATGGATTTAGTCACCATCATATATAGACCTCTGCATCATTAAGGAATTCATTCAAGAGTCAGATTTTAGTATTTGACAACAGAGGAAACTCTTTAGTTTAGTTTGTTGACTACTGTATGACCTGATATTTGAATTTTGTATCTACAACAATGATTTAATGTGAAAATTATGAAGGTTTTTCATAATTTTTAGGCTAGCAGACTTCGCGGATGGCTGGTAATTTCAAGTATTAGTACCCAAATTGGCTAAAATATTTAAATCTTACTTCAAAAATGTTTTGATGTATTTTGCACATGCCAAAAGTAAATATATATATATAATTAGCCTGTGAAAATTATGACTTAATATTATTATATATTGAATATATTGAATTATTATTATATATCGAATATTATTATATATTGAATATTGTAATATCCAGTAGAAAAGTTGTAACTTAAAAAAAATAATTTTCTTAAAATTGCCTCACTTTTTGACTGATAACACACATCTACAACTTTAAAACATCATGTTTAATAGCAAAATTAAAAGCAAAAATAATTTATTAATGTCACGGATCACAGCAGACAAAGGTATAGTTCACACAGTGTTTATT
>CAIGQW010002378.1:10999489-11011009 GCA_903798125.1 Danio choprae
GGTCTCGTCCTGTCTTCCCGTATCCTGTATCTCTTCCCCGTAAGTGTTAATAAACCCGTTTTTGTAATGTTTCTCCGTCTCCCTCTCGTCTTGTTATCCTCCGCCCTCCGGGCGTTACACTAATTAACCTAGTTAAGTTTTTAAATGTCTTGAAAAATATATAGTAAAATATTATGTGCTGTCATCATGACAAAGATAAAAGAAATCAGTTATTAAAAATGTGTTATTAAAACTATTATGTTTAGAAATGTGTTGAAAAAAATCTACTTTCCGTTAAACAGAAATAGGGGAAACAAATATACATGGGGCTAATAATTCTGACTTCAACTGTATATACAGCAAAGCTGTAAAAAATTATAATAAAAACAGTAATAGTGCAATAATAGCTACAAAATCAGGATTGAAACATATCTGATACAGTCTTTCTAATATTTGAGTAAAATTTGACCGTTTTCTTGCTGGCGCCACATGGACATCAGTAATCGAATTATTTGCCTTAATCTGAATAAGACAATAATATGATTAAGGTGTTTACATGAGTTGCTTTTTGAATGTTCCTTTCATGATCCCGTTTTACATGTTATAGCACATAGTTCGATTAACGTCATTGCGCCACCACGCTATCCACGTTTCCTCCGGAGTTTCATGCAATTTCGAGTGTTTCAATTTTAATTTGTTGACTTTAACTGCAGTTCGGCACGTTTACTTTCATTCTGGAACATTTCATTCATGCCCCCTGTGACACACAAGATATTGGATGCGAGTATGAACTGCTGGAAGAGTGTTATTTTAATGGAATTTGATACCGCACGTCGTATGAAAAAAAAAAACAGCATTTTGCGATGCAGGTGTCTGTGGTCCTTCACTGACTCAATGAGTACGTTTACATGGACACCAATAATCCGATTTTATTGGGATTAAGACTATAGTCTGATTAAGAGTCGACCATGTAAACAGCAATTTTTGATTAATATAATCTGATTAAGGTCAAAATCGAACTAAACAGAAATCGGATTAAGACGTGGAGTACACCGATTTTAGTGGCATTATTGAAGTGCAGTACAGACATGTAAACACCACAACCAAACTATTACAGTCGTGTAGATAGACTAGCATAGTCTGTACACACACGGGTGTTTGACACTATTATCTGCACCTACAGAGTCAGTGAAGGACCACAGACACCTGCATCTCGAAATGCTGAGGTTTTTTTCCCATACGGCGTGTTGTATCAAATTTCATTAATACTACACTCTTCCAGCAGTTTATACTTGCGTCCAATATCTCTTTGTCACGGGGTGTGACAAAGTGCCAAACTAAAGTCAACAAATTAAGAATGAAACACCTGAAATTACATGAAACTTCAGAGGAAATGTGGATTGTGTGGTGACGCATTAATTGAATTATGTGCTACAACATGTAAAATGGGATCATGAAAGGAACATTCAAAAAGCAACTCATGTAAACACCTTCATCATATTATTGTCTTATTCAGATTAAGGCAAATAATTCGATACTAATGTCCATGTGGTGCCAGCAAGAAAACGGTCAAATTTTACTCAAATATTAGAAAGACTGTATCAGATATGTTTCAATCCTGATTTTGCAGCTATTATTGCACTATTACTGTTTTTATTATAATTTACCTTTCTGTTGGGTGGATCTCGGGCTTTGCTGTATATACAGTTGAAGTCAGAATTATTAGCCCCATGTATATTTGTTTCCCCAATTTCTGTTTAACGGAAAGTAGATTTTTTTGTATGCAGTATGCAGTAGGTATAGTAGGGCCTATTCTTGGGTCTATTTCTGAAACGTACCTGTCTTTGAATCTCAGCGAGGTTGTATGGAAGCGCTCCCTCCTCAAGAGGTGCAATCATCTCGATGTCAACTAAACCAACCCGTCTGCACAAAGCAAAAACACAGACAGACATAATTAAAGATTTTCCTTTCCAACTCTTTTTTTCAAAGCACAACATCTCCAAGATCTTTGAGGAAGAGTGGTGTATAGTGCGCCCTCGCCATCTTGACTCAAAGAGAGTTGGGTAATTACAGTATCGCATTGCAAGAAAAGAAATAATAACATCAAAAAAAGCGATTCCTGATCACGACCCACCCAGTAGCGTAATGATTTAGTTCAAAGGTCATGACTTCTCAGAAATGTTCATGTGATGTTTTTGGTTTTTGAACTGCTTTATGGGTATTTTCTGAATATTTTTCCAATCTCATTACTTTTCATGAGCTTTGCAGTATATACCGTCAGTGATGCATGGTAATTTAGTATTTTTACTTCACTATATAATAATAACTAATGCTGAATTTTAAGATTTGTTATTGTACATTAAGCCTCACGGTGGCACAGTGGGTAGCACAATCGCCTCACAGCAAGAAGGTCGCTGGTTCGAACCTCGGCTGGGCATTTCTGTGTGGAGTTTGCATGTTCTCCCCGTGTTGGCGTGGGTTTCCTCCGGGTGCTCCAGTTTCCCCCACAAGTCCAAAGACATGCGGTACAGGTGAATTGGGTAAGCTAAATTGTCCATAGTGTATGTGTGTAAATGAGTGTGTATGGATGTTTCCCAGTGGGTTGCAGCTGGAAGGGCATCCGCTGCGTAAAACATATGCTGGATAAGTTGGCGGTTCATTCCGCTGTGGCGACCCCAGATTAATAAAGGGACTAAGCCGAAAAGAAAATGAATGAATGAATTGTACATTAAAACCATACAGTTAGCTTCTTATGGATTAAAAGGGATAGTTCACACAAAAATGGAAATTGTGTCATCATTTATTCACCATTCACTTGTTCAAAACCTTTTCGAGTTTCTTTCTTCTGTTGAATCAGAATCAGAATGGGTTTTATTGCCAAGTGTGCTTACACACACAAGGAATTTGTTTTAGCTACAGAAGCTTCCAGTGTACATAAAGTGACAAGTGACAACACGAAATAAATATGAAAAAGACGACAAACATTAAACAGAGATGCAATCAGTCAAAAAGCTCTGGATGATGAATTGTATGTACAGATTAGTTATAAATATAC
Source organism: Danio choprae (assembly GCA_903798125.1). NCBI lineage: Eukaryota > Metazoa > Chordata > Actinopteri > Cypriniformes > Danionidae > Danio > Danio choprae. The sequence goes on from CAIGQW010002378.1 coordinate 11,002,524, forward strand.
AAGTTATAAGGTGCTGTGTACGACTTCGTAGAAAAAGGTATTGCACTGTAAATTGTTATAAGGTGCTGTGTACGAGTGCGTATGAGAAAGAAGACATTTTGAAGAAATTTCCATTTACTTCTGTAGTACATTTTTCCTACTATGGAAGTCAATGGATGCCTGCTACCTGCATTCTTTAAAGTATCTTATTTTGTGTTCAACAGAAGAATGCATAAAGGTTTAAAACCACATGAGGGAAAATAAATAATAAGGGTAATTATTATTTTTGGGTGAACTATCTCTTTATTCTACTGGAAGAAGGTGGGCTGTATAAGTCCACTGTATAAAATGCTTTAATGTGGACATGTCCATATTTGTGTATTACCATCTAAACAGGATCAAAAATGTAAATAACTTATTTTTATTTATTTAACCTTTGTTTAGGGCCTCACGGTGGCGCAGTGGGTAGCACAATCGCCTCACAGCAAGAAGGTCACTGGTTCGAGCCTCGGCTGGGTCAGTTGGCATTTCTGTGTGGAGTTTGCATGTTCTCCCCGTGTTGGCGTGGGTTTCCTCCGGGTTGCTCCGGTTTCCCCCACACCCCAAAGACATGCAGTATAAGTGAATTGGATAACCTAAATTGGCCATATGAATGATATATGCTGTATTTTTTGATTTTCACGTTTGCACATGGAAATTATTTTAAATGATTAGTAGTACTTAAACTAATACTTCACCCAAAAAATGACAATTTACCCACCATTTCCACCCCCCCATGTGGTTCCAATCCTTTAAGAGTTTCTTTTTTCATTGAACACAAAAGAAGATATTTGGAAAAATGTTGGATACCTGTAGCCATTGACATCCATGGTAAAATGCTATGGAAGTCAATGGCTACCGGTTTCCAACTTTTCTTTTCTTTCCATCAGAAGATAGAAACTCAAGAACAATAACAAGTGGAGATCAGTAAATGACAGAATTGCCCTATTTGGATGAACTATCACTTTAATGTAGCAAATATTCTTACAAAACAATAAAAATCTTTCATTAAGTACTTTTTACTTTTAGTACTTATTTATATTAGAAATCAAGTACTTTTGTCTGAAGTACATTCGAGAAGTACATTCGATTTATACTTTTATTGGAGTAATATTTTATCCAGGTATCTGTACTTTTACATAGAATATAGTTTACCCAAAAATAAAAATGAATTCATTTTATGAGTTTCTTTATTCTGTTGAACACAAAAGAACACATTTTAAGGAAAGCTGAAAACCTGCAGCACTGACTTTCATAGTAGGAAAACATATACTATGTAAGTCAATGGTTACAGGTTTCCAACATTTTTCAAAATATCTTCTTTTGTGTTCAACAGAAGAAAGAAACTCATTTGAACATTTGAGGATGAGTAAATAGTGAGTAAATTTTCATTTTTGGGTGAACTATCCCTTTAAGTCCTTCATTTGTGTGCTTTGCCAACCACTGGTTACAGTAGCAAAGAATAATGTGCTGCAGAAAAGTTTGAGCGAGCTGGACTGTGTTCAAAACCTCCCGCTGTACAATAATAAGAAGAGTCATGTATCATCAACTATGCAATTGCCAGAACAAGACTGAGAATAGAGAGAGCAGCAAACTTTTCGCATGTAATTACAGAAGAGTCAAACAGCGGCTGGAGGGCTGGAGCTGAAGTGTGTTTAGGCTGAGCATGATGGGAAGAGGCTCTCAGACGGTGATTCAGCTCATGGTGACTCAGACTCACCCTCTCGGCTCTGACAGATCCGCCAGCTGGAAAAGGATGTCCACTTCCATTGGGGTCACCTGGCCGAACCGCTGCGCTGCGATGATGAACTCTTCTGAAGAAGGCAGAAAACACAGAGTGATTTTAATATTAGGAAATAAAGCAATGAGTCTGTTTCACAAACAAACACAAAGGCTCCAAAACATACTGCATGCTCCTGTTCAAAAATCTGAACGTTTCTGAAAAAAGTATCTTAACTGTACACTGTAAAAAATCATCCATTTGGAAAGGCTCTGGGAGACATGGTGGCTCAGTGGTTAGCACTGTCGCCACTGTCGCCTCACAGCAAGAAGGTCACTGGTTTGAGATCTGGCTGGGTCAGTTGGCATTTCTGTGTAGAGTTTGCATGTTCTCGCCGTGTTGGCGTGGGTTTCCTCCTGGTGCTCCAGTTTCTCCCACAGTCCAAAGACGTGGTATAGGTGAATTGAATAAACTAAATTGGCCTTTCAAGCTAAAAACATGCTAATTCATGCTAACAGGCTAATTCATACCAGCAATCAATCAATTTATCTATCTATCTATCTATCTATCTATCCATCCATCCATCCATCCATCCATGAGTTTCTCTTGATAATCTTTACTATCTAGTTTTAGTATGTAATTTTCATTGAAATATATAAGAGCATATAATGTCCAGAAATACTCACATAGGAATGAATGGAATTTATATTTTTATTTAATCTAACACAATATCATCTAAACAATATAGAGTCAATCTGAAACTGAATTTGTTTTACTTGTACAAACATTCACTTTCAGAAACAAAAAATGTGTTTTGTGCTAAAATGATTAGCTGACAGTGGCACTTAAACAAGTTAAACAATAAAATTCAGCCACAAAATGTATTTTTCAAAGTACTTAACAAAGATTTCTGACATGAACATATACTTTCATTCATTCATTTTCTTTTTGGCTTAGTCCCTTTATTAATCTGGGGTGCACAGCGGAATGAACCGCCAACTTATCCAGCATATGTTTTATGCAGCAGATGCCCTTCCAGCTGCAACCCATCACTGGGAAACATCCATACACACCCATTCACACTCGCACACTACGGACAATTTAGCTTACCCAATTCACCTATACTGCATGTCTTTGGACTTGTGGGGGAAACCGGAGCACCTGGAGGAAACACACACCAACACGGGGAGAACATGCAAACTCCACACAGAAATGCCAACTGACCCAGCCAGGGCTCGAATCAGCGACCTTCTTGCTGTGAGGCGATTGTGCTACCCACTGCGCCACAGTGCTGCCCATATAATTTTTGTAATCATATTTTTGATATCCAGGTCAAAACTTACCCAGAGATTAAACATGCCACTTTAAATGTTTGTTCTGAGCACCTGGAAGATTTTATTCCCTTACTAAGCATTTCGAATATATTTGTAACTGTAGTAAAAAATTGTCAAAAAAAAAAAAAAAGAAGATTGTACTGTATATCTCTTCCAGGTCACAACTAATTCAAAAAACAAGTATCTTTCATTAAAATAAAAGCCACAGAAACCGTAAATTTCTGTTTGTATTGTGAGACTTCCAAATACATAGAAGTGTCCTTTTATTATTTAATCACACTTCAATTAATGAGCTATTACACAAACACATCCCAACCAGGGTGTGAATTACAGGGGGGTTTGGAAGGACGTCAAAACAAGATGTATGAGGGGGTCAGCCTAACAAATAGTTTTCTCTGATCTGTATCTTAAATAATAATATTAATAATTAAAATAATAGATAATATAAATAGGCCTCACAGTGGCGCAGTGGGTAGCACGTTCGCCTCACAGCAAGAAGGTCGCTGGTCGCTGGTTCGAGCCTCGCCAGTTGGCGTTTCTGTGTGGAGTTTGCATGTTCTCCCTGTGTTGGCGTGGGTTTTCTCCGGGTGCTCCGGTTTCCCCCACAAGTCCAAAGACATGCGGTATAGGTGAATTGGGTAAGCTAAATTGTCCGTAGTGTATGAGTGTGAATGGGTGTGTATGGATGTTTCCCAGAGATGGGTTTCAGCTGGAAGGGCATCCGCTGCGTAAAACATATGCTGGATAAGTTGGCGGTTCATTCCGCTGTGGCGACCCCAGATTAATAAAGGGACTAAGCCGAAATGAAAATGAATGAATGAATGATAATATAAATATACGTTTGACCACCCCTTTTATGGTTCATACTATTGTGAATGGTTTGTGCGGGCAGATCTACAGCACCGATAGACATCGTAAGTGTTCACAAGACACTTTTCTCATAAAATAGCTCTTTGTATCTACAAATAGCCTAAAAGTAAAGTCAAATTAGACACATAGTTTGTGTAGTTTGACCTATGGTATGTCTTAAATAGCTAATCAGATGATACTGTAGTTCAGAATACACAAAATATCCCTCAAAACCCTGAAAACTTAAATACGTTTTATTAATAAATGAGACGTCATTTAAATAAATACCTAAATTTGATTTACTGAAGCATGTATTACACAAACAACGTTACCGAAAAAGTGGATCACCCTGACCCCAACATGATTACATAGTAAAACAAATCATTGAAATATTCATTAAACCCGGTGTGTATTGTATATCAGCTGGTTGTGCAGGTTAAGTGTAGAGTGGTAATGAGCAGAATGAACACAGGCAAGTTAACAGTGGAATTCCCACTGCACTGGTATAAAGTGACTGGCCTGAAAAAGGCAGCAAGTGTTCTTACACAGAGCCTTATTGAACGAAGGCCGGCTCAGTTTACCTCGGCCTTAAACATGCTGTGAAGTGTGAAGAAACGCTTCAATCAAAGATCACGCAGGGCATCGGTCTCTTCAGCTCCCTTCAAAAACAAACACTGATACTGATAAGTGTGAGCGCCGCACCGCCAGGAGCGTTACACCTGCCAAAAATCATATTTGACTTTGCAAAAACTTCAACTTGACTGAGTGGAAAATATCTCTGAAATCATAAAGCTAAAACTGTTTTTTTGTTAGAGAATGGCCTGAAAATATACAATTTTTAATAGTTTAAAATGATATATTTTCTGGGTTGGTGTTGTATACTATGGTAAAAACCTTGTAATAAACTGCCAGTATTTTTTACAGTAGGTTAAAAATAACTTATACAATTAATTAAATTCACCTTTAAGTAGATTATTTAGATTATTATTTTTTACAGAATTGAATTAAATCAGGGGCATCACGGTGGCGCCGTGGGCCTGGGTCAGTTGGTTCTCCCCGTGTTCGAGTGGGTTTCCTCAGGGTGCTCCGGGTTCCCCAAGTCCAAAGTTATGCTGGGTAAGCTAAATTGTCCGTAATGTATGTGTGTGAATGAGTGTGTATGGATGTTTCCCAGTGATGGGTTGCAGCTGGAGGGGCATCCGCTGCGTAAAACATATGCTGGATAAATTGGCGGTTCATTCCGCTGTGGCGACCCCTGATTAACAAAGGGACTAAGCCGAAAAGAAAATGAATGAATGGATGAATTAAATCATAATTAATTTCAGAATATGACTTTTTTTTTTATTAATTTGGTGTGTTTTTTAAATCGATAAACAGCAGTAGTTATATATCAATAGCCTTTATACAGTTTGGGATTAGTTATGATTTATCAATTCATTTTCCTTTTCTTTTTTTAATGGATTTACAGCACCGTTTTTTTCTACATATAAAAACTCTTTCTTCTTTTCCTATTTTTTAAGTCATATGAGATGTGTTAGGTTAGTTTAATGCAATATAATGTAAGTTAAAATATGACTATTCGCCTTAAAAAAAATTGCAAAGTGGAAATAAATCGCAATTAATTTTAAAATCGGTTTTGATTAACTAGTTATTTTTTTTATGGGGGGGGGTTATAGATTTACAGCACTAGTTATATCAATCACCTTTATACAGTTCGGGATTAATTATGATTAATCAATTATTTTTTCTTTTCTTTTTTTAATCGACTGACAGCACACATATTTTCTACAAACTCTTTCTTCTTTCCCTATTTTCCCCAGGTGGCAAACGATGGTTGTTGCAATGACGAAATTGTGCTTCGCTGGAAACATACGGAACCAATCATCTGAGGGTCAACAAGAGAAGTAGACATGGAAATCGGCACGCACAGGTCCCGGCGGAGGCCCGTGTGGGAACAGCAGTGCTGAATTTTAGGCTCTCCACCCCTGGCTCTGGTCTCCACAGGCCTGATAGCATCGCCGGCTGGGTGTGTTCAGCATGAGTGTGTGTCCAAAATGCAGAGCTCCATTGCAGCCAGACTATGAGCGCTGTTTCACAGGTCAGCAGTTGGTCAGGGAGATGCAGGCCGAGGGGTTTTTTAAGGTTTTGGAGGGCTTTGTTGCAACAACTTCAGCTCTTGGTGGGCTATTGACAGTTTTTCATAATTACTGTCCTTCAATGAGCTAAACATGACTAATTAATGCTGGAATATGTCAAATAAATAGATATTAAAATTTTTTTAAAGTCTTATTTGCGGTTGAAGATAAAATTATTGGCCCTCCTGTGAAATTTGTATTCTCATTCAAATATTTCCCAAGTGATCTTTAATAGAGCAATGATATTTTCACAGTAATTCCTATAATGTTTTTTCTCTTGGAGAAAGTCTTATATATTTTATTTTGGCTAGAAAGCACTTAAAAGAACAATTTTAAGGTCAATATTATTAGTCCCCTTAGGATTTTTCCCCCTGATTGGCTAAAGAACAAACCCCTGTTGCTTAATGACTTGCCTACTAAAGTTAACTTGCCAAGTTAAACTAATTAACCTAGTTAAGCCTTTAAATTGCTCTTTAAGCTGAATACTAGTATTTTGAAAAATAACTAGTAACATATTATACTGTCATCATGGCAAAGACAAAATAAGTTAGTTATTAGAAATTAGTTATCATTATTAGTTGAAAAATATTTTAAAGGAAATAAAATTTAACAGGAGGGCTAATAACTTTGTCTTCAACTGTATTCATTTGTTTAGAATTGTTTTTTAAAAGGTATATATGCAAACATATATGCAAAAACTTTTTAAAAATAGTATAAAAAATAAATTCTTTAAAAGTTAAAAGCAGCTTAATTCAGATTATAGAAACTATTTAAATATAAAGATCATACTAGTTACTAACTTGGAAGTTATTACATTTGAAGAGTAAATGTACCCTGTGTATTAATCTAAATTGGTCATATTTATTTGGAATATTTATTCAAAATTCGCTTTATTCAGTTTATTATATAAATAAGAATTTTATTATAAAAACTTCTTATTTGTGATGTATGAAATATATAAGTATATATAAGTAAAAAAAAAACAACAACACTTTTTTTCTGATTGAAATGTTCAGCAAGATGAAATCACACAGCAAGAAGGTCGCTGGATTAAGTCCCGGCTGGGTCAGTTGGCATTTCTGTGTGGAGTTTGCATGTTCTCCCCGTGTTGGCGTGGGTTTCCGCCGGGTGCTCCGGTTTCCCCCACAATCCAAACGCATGCGCTATAGGTGAATTAAATAAACTAAATTGGCCGTAGTGTGCGAGTGTGACTGAGTGTCTATGGATGTTTCCCAGTACTGGGTTGCAGCTGGAAGGGCATCCGCTGTGTAAAACATATGCTGGATAAGTTGGCAGTTCATTCCGCTGTAGCGACCCATGATGAATAAAGGGACTGAGTCGAAGGAAAATGAATGAATGAATGAAAAGTACAGAACACAATTATAAAATATGTAAGAAATGAGCAAGAATGTTGTGGTTCTAACAGTTTGAAAAAGTACAAAAGAATGAGCAATTTATTAATCAAATATAATAATTATACACCTAATAGTAAATTACCCATATAATGCAAACAATCATCTCAACTCACCAGCAGAAATGCATTATGGGTATTTGTGTGTGTTTATTTGGGGCAAATCCAGTCTAATCAGTGGTGGAAGGATAAAGTCAAAACAAAACAGGACTAAAAAAATAAAAAAACACTAACCTTTAGTAACTTCCACATCTCTGCGGTTGCCTGCCAGGGTGGTGTAGATCTTCCTAATGAGCTCCATGTTGTTCAGCAAAGAGTTGAAGCCATTAAAGTAGGAAAAGCTGACCTGATGCGCCGTACTGCCACCGGCCGCCTGCAAATTCACACACACACACACACACACACACACACACACACACATAGAGATTTGCACTAAGACATCCTTTTATGAGGGACAGAGGTGATAAATAGCTGAGAATTCGACTGAGTGCCAAACATGAATGGAGCTCCAGCGCGGCGACATCTTTAGCACTTCCACCCCACAGAGCGCTAAATAAATACATGTGTTTCGCAGAGACGCACACTGCTAATTCCAGCTTCAGGGCCATTTTTAATTAAGCTGTTTTATGAGAAGAGGGACATATAAAGTGGAAAACTAACATGAGGTAAATCTTTAAATAGCATCTGACAGAATGTTTGCCTCTCAGGAAAAAAATGCAAGAAAGAAAACCAAAAACTAGCATGTATGACCTATTCTGATTACCAATAAGGAGATATTTCATTCAAAAATGAACATATAAACCAATTTATTCAGCCTCAAGTGGTTTGAACTATCATGAAACAAATAAAGATATTTTGAAGAATGCTCTGTAATAAACCTGTAAGCATTGACGTTCACAGTGGGAAAAACAAATACTATGCAAGTCAATGGTTACAAGTTTATTACAGAGAATTCTTAAAAATATCTTTATTTGTGTTCAACTCATCATAGTTTTGAACAATGCTCTGTAATAAACCTG
>CAIGQW010002378.1:11028433-11050775 GCA_903798125.1 Danio choprae
GTGTGTGTGTGTGTGTGTGTGTGTGTGTGTGTGTGTGTGTGTGTGTGCGCGCGCGCGCGTGCGTGCGTGCGTGCGTGTGTATGCGTGCGTGCGTGTGTGTGTGTGTAAAAATGAAACATACTTATTCTGGCCTGTACAAATCAATTGAAATGACAATTTTTGCACTGTCATCCTTAAATAGTCTTCATTTTTGGTATAAAAAAGCTATTGTAACACTGAATGACATTTTTAATTTTTGTGAACCAAGGTAAAAAATGTAAGATAGCCATTGTGCTTTGCTCCAAAAACTGGTCACACTTTACAATAAGATTGTATTAGTTGATGTATTAACAAACAATGAACAACACATTTATTACTGTATTTATTCATCTTTATTAATGTTAATGGTAAAACTTTACTTTAATGTACAAGTAATATGCGCTATTAACAAACCATTAACTAAGACTATTAGCTCAATAAACTACTAAGTAGCTGCTTAATAATAGCTAGTATAGTAGTAGTTGGGTTTAGATGCCAGTGACTCTTGACCCCCACTATTTGCGGAAGTGGTTATAATCATACCAACGTTGCACACAACGGCTCACACACCAATAGGCCTATATAAACACAAGCATATTGACAACACAAAAAAGTGCAACAGTCTAACAACTATATAATTTTTTTTTTGTTATTATTTAATATTATCCTCACCTAATGAGACTGGTGGGCAGAATGCTTAAGTTATATCACAAGTCTTTTCTTGGTTTAATTTTGGAGACCGCCACTTGAAGATCATCCTCCATGTTCAGTTGTGGCCTTTATTTATTTTAAATGTACATGAGGGCCATAAAGGCATCAGAAAGTTTAGGCTGGTGCCGTAAAATCAATCTGCTGCAACTGTCGATGTGTTAATAATCTAACGTAAAAACCCCAGGGTTGTAATCCAATGGGGTGGGGAAATTAAAGGCTGATGGATTTTTATTTGCAAGTTGTATTTTTAATGTAACTATTTTTATTTTCTGTAGGTTATGGATTAACATTGGTCATTTTGAAAGTTTATTCAAATTTATTAGATTTTTGGAAATCATCAAGCAACCCCCTCATTGTCCCGCGACCCCAACTTTGGGAACCGCTGATATAAGGGATGTAGAAAAAGATCCCACTTTATAAATACAAAAAAACTGTTAATATCTTATTAATATGCAGGTAATAAGCAAGTAGTTGATAACCAGTAGTAATGTTGTTGGTATATTAGTACTAAGTATGTTAGTTAATGAAAATATGTGTTCGTTGTTAGCTCATGTTAACTCACAGTGCATTAACTAATGTTAACAAGAATGAATTTGGATTTTAATAAGACATTAGTAAATACTGTAAAATTATTGTTCATTATTAGTTCATGTTAGTAAATGTATTAACTAATGAAACCTTATTGTAAAGTGTCACTGAAAAGTCCAATTAAATAATCAAATGTCCAAATAAAGATAAACCTAAACCCCTTTTTTGCCAGATCCTTATTAAACCTGCTCAGTAACCTACATGCATTGTGCAAATAATCTCAAATAAATCTATACATAAACCTGTCCAAAACAAAAGTCAAAAATCCTGATTAAATCAAACAATCCTCCTATTTTTTACTCAAAGCCCTGCAAATAAATAAAAAACGATGTTGAGAAAGAGAGCTCGAGCCATGATTCCCTAATAGTTATCCGTTAATAGCTGAGATGCAGCAATTTATCCGTCCTCAAAGTCGCACAAAGCACGAGAGCTGAATGGCATAGGCAATTACAGTGCGTGTGCACCTCTCCCGGTCTATGGCAGCCCTAATAATGTGTGCCGCATGACCACATGCACTCCGAGCTGAACGCGGGCCTGCTGGTCGCCATGGCAACGCACAATCTTTTTGGACTTACGCTTGCGTATCATTGGCCATCATTATGTATCATTAAAAGCATACATATTAATGCAAAAAGGGGTTGAGCCGTGCTGCCTGAATGGAGCAGCACCTGAACAAAGTGTGGCGTGTTAAGATGTCTGACCCTTTATCCTAATGCAGGATTAAAAGCGGAAGATACCGCGGCGTAATCCACATCCATTTCGCAGCAAACGCTTTGTTTATCAATCAAATGAACTATAAACTGTAGTTTAAACAAGTCGTGAATTATTAATGAAAAACATTCATTCTGCATGCTGCCCATTGTCATTTAAAAGCTGATAATAATAAAGCTGGCATTATGTAGCGAGCCATTTATTTTTTTGTTTTATTTTGTGTATGTTAGCACAGTTTGATTTGTTTCTAAACTATAACCTAATGAAGGTTCATGTGTATATATATATATATAAAGTATTTTTTCCAATAGGAATTTTAACATGAACCATCATAAGCCAATTAAATCAACATGCAATAAGGAGAATCAAAACATCACAAACTTGTATTTAAAGCAAAGACGTATATGAAAACAATACAAGAAACAAAAACAAAAGTATATGCATTCTTAATCTCTTTCATAAGAAAAACTACAATCCCTGAAGCACTGCGAATGAAACAACAATTTAAAACAATGCAATATACTATTATTCATTTAAAGCTGTTCCTAAAACTCTAAAGTTGTTCCTAAAGTTGTTGCTGTTGCTGTTGCTGTAGTAGCAGCAGTGGTAGTTGCTGTAGTAGTACCATTAGTAATTGCTGTAGTAGTAGTAGTCGATTTAGTACTTGTTGCTATTATTATTATTATTATTATTATTATTATTATTATAGTTGTTGTCATTGTTATTACTGTTGTCTTTTTTTTACTGTCATTATTTCTATCATTACATTACTATCATTGTTGTAACTCCTTAACACTGGCTGGTTTCTATCTGTTTTATTTATATCTATATTATTTGCTTCATTTATTGATATATGCGACCTAGAATGCGATGTTGTGTATATATATATCTATATATTTTTTGTTCTCTTATTTATGTACTCTGACCTGTCCAGTTACCTTTACATGTGCACACACACGCATGCAAACACGCACGCTTTTCATCTCTGTTCTTTGTTGTTGCTTTTTTTCTTACACGTGTATGTGATCCCACGTAATTTGTGTACCTCTTGCATAATAAAAAATTAATTAATTAATTTTTTAAAAAATTAAAAATTGTATTGCAAAACGTACATGTATGTGCACAAATATTTACTCAAAATATTTTCATTATGACTCAGTTATGGCCATGTCCACACTAATATATTTTCGTTAAAAAATGCATAATTTGTCTCTCCGTTTTGGCCTTCCGTCTACGCTGAGGAGGCATTTTAAGGAAATAAAATCATCTTTTTGAAAAGCAGTCAAAAGTGGATAAATCTGAAAACGCTTTCATGTTGCAGTGTAAACTGTGAAAATGGAGACTTTTGAAAACGATGACGCATTTTAGTCATGGGACCAATTCAGCTAACATGGTTGTTGCTAGAGCAGATGCGGTTGCGATATATAAATGATATAAGCTTCATTTATATCAAATTTCAGCACTTGACTCAGTAGAGCACCATTTAATATCTTTTGACAGTCTAATAGTAATGCTGAGCCTGTCTAACCACATCTAATCTCCTCCATATCGCTTTAAACAAAGCATTATGTGTTGAATTGAGATGAGACTGATACATTTTGTGATCTTTGCTGACTTAAGCAGATGACCCACCATGTGCAAGAGCCTCTGGATCAGAGCAGACTGTGTCATCCACAGCGGTTTGTGTCTTAATTCACCCCAATGGAAAGCATATTCACACTGGCTATACTATTCACTTTGTGCTACTCACTATATAGAAAACAGTAATTGTGTGAATGAGATTTCAGATGCATCTTTAGCATCAATTTATAGTGTAGGGGAAAGGAGCCTAGAGAGCATTTCAATGGACAATATCTGATGAGAAGCTTAAAGAGATGGTTAACCCAAAAATGTTAATCTATTATTATTATTATTATTATTATTATTATTATTTACCGACCCCAAAGTGGTTCCAAACCTTTATGTCGAACAAAAAAAAGATATTTTGAAGGAAGCTAAAAATAAAACGATGACTATTGACATCCATAGTACCAAATATTATAGCACTATATATTAACATATTCCAAAATACTATGGAAGTCGATGTTTACTAGTTTCCAGCTTGCTTCATAATTAATTGGGTGAAGTATTCCTTTAAGGGGCAGTTTACATGACAACGTTTTTAACTAAAAATGGGAAATTTAAAAAAATAATTGCCTGTTTGACAAAACAATGGTGTTTTTTGTCTGAAAACACATAAATCTGTAAAAGAGTTGCAAAGTGGAATTTTTTTAAAACGCCGTCATTGTCTTATGGTGTCCAGTGTTGTGTTCGTATTTATGATTATGCATATTTATGTAGCACCGTGGTCCTGTAAGACACAACATTTCGTTCCACTGTACTGTATGTCCACACATGTAGTTTGAAAAACAATGACATCATGCGTGTGCATGTTTGGGAGCATAATTGGGAGTGCAGATTAAAGGCAAACACAAACAAACATTACGTAGTAGTGTTGTTGTTGATCAAGTGTTTGTTAATAAGTAAGCAATGTGTTTATATAGCGCATTTTTTGTGTAAGTGTTTCTCACATTTGTGAGGGGCTCTCTCCACACCACCACCAGTATGCACCATCAGGACCAGTGTTTGCGAAAGATCCATCAGTAAAGTTATAAGTTATAAGCATTATAACCAAAAGAGGAAACACGTCTTAAACGCATTCTACATACAAACGTTGTCACTTTCTTATAGACACTGCTTACTAACAGGGTGACCGTCCCAAAATACTGGCCTGGCATACGAAATACAGCGTTTTGGCCATTTTCATGGATTGTTTTGAAAAAGTTGTCATGAAAACGTGAAACAAAACCTTTAGTATAAGTAACTACTCACATCATTTACTACTGGCTTATTGCCTGCCTTTTATTAACATAGTAACTGTATATGAGCACTTATAAAGTATGATCTTATTCTACATCCCTAATACTACCCAATACCTAAACCCAACTACAACTTCACTAACTATTAAATAGCAGCTAATTAGTAGTTTAATGAGCTAAAAGTCTTAGTTAATGCTGTGCTAATAGCCTGAATTGTACATTGATATAAAGTGTGAACCAATTTTTAGCTATATCGTTTTCATGTAAACATATAGTTTAAGTGCAGAGTGATGTCATCAAAATCACTGATCCATATTGCTGCAAGTGAAAGATTGTACGTTTTGAATACACATGTATTTAAATATGAGATAATATGAAAATATCTTCTAAATATGAATTTTGTCATCGTTTTAAATATGGTATTCAAATTAAAATGCAAAAAAACTGTAGAAATTAATACTAACCCATCTTTGGTTTGGTCCAAAACACCTGTCAGTAGAACGGCGGCCTCCTTGGAAAGCCATATGTCTGTTTGCGCATGGAGGAATTTGAAGACAAAGTCCTCTGGGGACATGTAGCGCTCTCCATTCTTCTCCACACTGGCATACTGTGAAGGGAAAAGACAAACTGGCTAATATCACACATGACGATGCCACAGCAATACGAAATACATTGTAGACAAAAAGTACAAATCTGTAATCGATGCATTCTTTTGCCATAAACCGCAAACTTGAAGCAGTCGTTAAAATAGTCACTTAATACAGTACAATGCGGTATTCCATCAATATTATTAGCATAGCCACATAGAGTTCAATTAAATACATATATGGCACAGTTTAAATGGTGATAATACATATTTACCATTACAACCCCAAGACAGAATAATCAAAGATCTATCTATGTATCTTCATCACAGTTAACGAGCAGTAATAAACAAACAGAGGCTAATTAATCCAGATATCAGAAGACAAGGCAGATTATTGAGAGAAATATGAAGCGTGTTAGTTTGTTGAACGTTTGCTGTAAGATTCATTCACGATGTTGCTTATAATAAGTATTTCATGCAAGTTTTCTACTGTGCTTTAAAGGAACTCGTATATCCATGTGAACTTACTATGAGTTCCATACAGTGCTCGATGCATTTTTAAATTAATCCTCAGGTTTTCTTTCTGTAATGAGAAATTTATTAAATGGTTACATCAAATATCTCATTGACACCAGTGTTTAGACGTTTCGCTACAGCTCCCGTCCCTTCATTTCCAGACTCTCAGAGGGGATAAGCGGTTACATACCTTCAAGAAAATGGACTTGAGCTCTGCTGGATCAGCCCTCTTTATCATTACCTGCAGACATAAACACACTGTCACATACATATATACTGGATCTAAGTATATGAGGCAAAAGAAGTGACCATTTCAGTGTCCGTATCGATTTAATACACTGACAAAATTTATTTTACATGCATCGAAAGCTACTTTAATGTTTCAAATGACTTATAACTACATAAAAGTCCAAATATAGGTGAAACATTCCATTGTCATTCACATTAACATATATATTTATGTAAAAAAAATGACCTGTAGTTATTAAAATATTTAAAAGAACAAGTCACTATATTAAATTTAATTAGATTTTTAGTTTAAAACTTGCTGACAAATAGATAAAACCTAGTGGTTTGAGTATTGAAACTTAGAAATGGCTGGTTATTGAAGTAATGGGTATGCTTAAAGGAATAAATCATCCAAAAATAAAAAAAATGTAACATATCTAACAAGACTTTTAGGTATAGTGGTCCTGGGTGATATATAAAATACAAGTTAATGCAAATGAATTAAAGGTAATAAATATCTAAATAAAGTACTTATCAAATCGCTTCACTGAGACCACAAGACCTCGTTGTATTTTGAGTTTTATTTTTCTTTTGCCTGAATACTTTGTGTTGGCTCTGAAATTAATTAAAAATCTTCTTTAATGTTTAACTAAATAAAAAAAATATTTAATTGTCTGAAAGCAACTTAATTAACTGCAAAAATCCAGTTTGGAGTGAACTACCACCAAAGTATAGTTTATTTAATATGTGCTCAAAAATGTTTGTAATAAATATGTCTGACAAGATGTTTGGGTGTATATATAGCCTACTACCTTTACAGTGAATTTACAATTTACAGTGATATTTTAAGTGGGTGTCTCCTGTAAATCATGGTAAATATAATATATTATTAGGCTGTATAATAAAGCTGTAACACACTTTTGTTTTGATGCTTGAAAATCTCTTTTGTCCACCCATATATATTAGGCCAATATTTAGAATAAAGTGTTTTTTATGTTAAAGTGTCATTTTTAATGATAGTCCACCAAACAATCACGTGAATATTGATAACGTAATTAAAACCATCTTATTTCTAGGCAACCCATGCAGCCACTTGTAATGTCAAGCTCTCTTCAGGAATGCTTAGCATCCCACAGACCCCCTGACACTCTTTCAGACACTCAAGCAGACTCTGGACAGTCTGTCTGCAGGGGTTTGCTCCTTCATCCGAGCTTTCTGGAGAGCTCTTATGTCTCAATGTCATTGACAGACGCTAACATTCACCCAGGACATTAGCAGGCTAACTAGCTGCATCACACCGGCGGCTACTGAGTACTGAAGGTTATCAGTTAATCTCCGTCACGTTCCTCCAGTGTCCTGCGGTGGCGGTTTCTGTATTTATATACACGCAATGCTTCACTATCAGACACTGAGGTCTGTTCGTCTGCGGAAAGTGTTGTTTTTTTTGTGAGAATAGCGCTTACCTTTGCTGCCATGCTCAGCTAGCGCTCAACTACAGCCACAGGAAAGCTCGAGCTTGATGACGTTTCCATGGAGATCACGTGCGGCTCTGTTGCGCTCGGAGGAGAAGCGGATAAAAAACACTCGCGTTCGCTTCTTTGATGCTCATTTTAATATAAAGGTTATTATTAATCTAACAGTTAAATGATTGTATTTTAGGCAGAGTAGTTTGATTTAAGATGTCTTGTTTGAAAATACGAAAAATAAGTGTTTATTCCAACAAAATACTGAGGTAATTTACAGTAAATACTAGGCTATAGTGTTTTTGAACCACTATATTAACGTAGTTGAATGAACGTGTTGTTATAATAATACAACAACTACAGTAGTATAAACAAATTACCCAATACTTTTCTATAACTCTAAATAAATATATGTCATTATGCTACAATACACCACAGTTTACTGTAGTAAAAACTAAAGTAGGCTACTATAGCATATATTACGTTGTTTTTCAATTCACTATAGTTAATACGGTACGGTGTGGTATTCATCAACAACGTGTTGAAAATAATGTATACAGTATAATACTATAGTATGGTTCAAAAACACTATAGGCTATAGAGTTTTTGCATTTATAGTGCAATAGTATTTTTTATGTTGTTTTAATATTTAATATTTAAAACAAAACGGTTTTGGGTATCACTTTATACATATGAAGAATTCATTAGCAAATACAGATAACTTTTTTATTAATTTTCATAAATCATGTTTTCATTTGGCATTGAAGAATTAGTTATAAGTAGCAAACAATTAAGAAATTAAGAAAAATGTCGATAAATATATTTCATTTTCATTTGGTGTGACTGAAAATCTAAATATATAATTATATATTTGATGAGAAATCAATATTTGGTGGAGATGTTTTCTAGTAGTTTTGGATTTGCTTATTCTCTAAAATGTTCTTATGTAATGCACATAATTACACACGGGCAGCACGGTGGCGCAGTGAGTAGCGCTCTCGCCTCACAGCAAGAAGGTTGCTGGTTCGAGCCTTGGCTGGGTCAGTTGGCATTTCTGTGTGGAGTTTGTGATTCTCCCCCTTTTCGTATGGGTTTCCTCCGGGTGCTCCAGTTTCCCCTAACAAGTCCAAAGACATGCGGTATAGGTGAATTGGGTTAAGCTAAATTGTCTGTAGTTTATATGTGTGAATGGAAGTGTATGGGTGTTTCCCAGTGATGGGTTGCAGCTGAGTTGATAAGTTGTCGGTTCATTCTGCTGTGGTGACCCCTGATTAATAAAAGGACTAAGCCGAAAAGAAAAGGAATGAATGAAATACACAATATTCTGTTTAAAAGTTGTTATATGTATTGTTATAGTTATGATTGTTTCAAGTCAAATAATTTTTCTAAACGAAGACAAACTATATATCAACATTTAATCTTTTATTTCATCCTGAAAACAAAACAAGTCTTCTCCGAATTCTTTCTCTCGTCATATAAGCCTGTTTATTCAGACATCAACTGTTGAGCCAAGAAGGAACAACGGTTATCGTTTGCTTTGGTGTAAAAAACTATTTAGAGGAGGAAAAGGTCTCTGACGGGGGAACGGTCTTCAGAAATAAACTGCACTTTGAGCTCAAAATAATTCAAAGTGTTTTCTGCTGGTTTCTGGGATTCTTGAAGAACCAGTAGGAACCAGTAGTATTTTTCACAGCAGGTTTTCTCCACCACTCAAATGGGCCTCACTGGAGAGATTCTCTTCCACAGCACCTGCTCCATTCTTTATTCAGGAAATATGTCTTAAGATGGTTTATAAAGTGATGCATTGTGTTAATATTTCTGTTGGTAAGCGGTGTTGGGGAGTAACAGAATAGATGCGTCTTATGTGCATATTTGAAATACAAAATACAAGTACATTTAAAGAGGTTGTGTTCAATTCATCTTTATTTCTATAGCGCTTTTACAATGTAAATTGGGTCAAAGCAGCTTAAAGGTGCAGTATGTAAGTTTGACACCCAGTGGTTGAACTAGGTGTTACATTGCTGAATCAAAACAAACGCAGGCGTAGGTTGCCAGATTGACCAACAGGAGCAAGTCTGACGGTAAAGGCTGATTTAAACCATGTTCCTTGTTTTTGTCCTAACCAACACCTCGAATTGATATATGAGAAACGGCTTTTATTTCATGCAGCTGAACAACAGGATATACTGACAGTGCTGTTTACCTTAGGTACACCTCATGTGCTTTATTCAGTGTTAAATGCTAACAATGTGAATTTAAATGCCATTTAACATGACGTTTATTGCCATACTACTGAAAGCAGCAGCAGATAGTTCACCTCAGATGTTGAAAATAAAATAAACCGTCTGAAATTGAACTTTAGAACTGTGAAATAATGCAAACCAACACATATCAGTGATTCAACGTGTACATTTAATAATGTTAAAGAGGTTTAATATGGATTGATATGGATCTCGTCAAGTAGTGTGTTGTTAGGACACGAGGTTACAGTGTAACCTGCTCATCTAATGTTTACATCTGTAATATTTATATTGTTTGCTAATTAATAATCACCTCATGTGGAATTGTGAATCCACGTCTCATTTCGGAGGGTGCTACTGTCCATCAGAGGTCGCATTTCGGTCACAGACGCATGCTTTGAGAGCCTTCCTGAATGACTGAATGAATGAATTATGCGGTTTTCCACCAAGGCAACCCGGGGTGCTGAAATATAATTGGCTAAATTGGCATTGCGTTTGGTTAAATTACCAAAAACAAAGACAGAAGTTCCAGCACGGAAAACACATTTTCGAAGCAGAATATCTGACTGCAGCATTGTTTTTCAGATAAACAAGAATGTTCATTTAGCATGTTTCTTAAATATCTGCAGGCATATTATGGTATTTTTATGCTTTAGAAGAGTCAAAAACTTACATACAGCACCTTTAACACAGAAGTTCTAGTAAACTGAAACTGTGTCAGTCCAGTTTTCAGTGTTGAAGTTCAGTTTAGTTCAGTTCAGTGTGGTTTAATTTTCACTGCTGAAAGTCCAAACACTGAAGAGCAAATCCATCGATGCGCAGCTCCAAAAGTCCCAAACCAAGCAAGACAGTGACAACAGTGGCGAGGAACAAACTTTACCAATTGACGAAAGTGAAGGGAAAAAAACCTTGAGAGAGACCAGGCCCAGTTGGGCACGACCATTTTTCCTCTGGCCAAACTTCTTGTGCAGAGCTGCAGTCTAGGCGCCGGAGGCTTGAGAACGCTGGACGTCGATTGTGGAGAAGCTGCAGGTGTGAGTAGGTCACCGGCGGGTGTTCAGGCTGGCCCACGGGATAAATGTAGAGACTCGTCTGTCACTGGTCATGCTCATGGAAGAGTGGAGCGCATGAGATGGATTCCTGAAAGACCCCAGTCCAGGATAATGGAGACCTCAGGATAAGAAAAAATAAATTAAAAATTAAAAAAATGAGAAATTACAGTCACAATATTTTAAATGATTTAGGTTTATGCACTTCTACATGAGTGTTATCCAACTATTATTCCCCTCTGATTTTGGGAATCACCAAATTTGACAACCATTTGGGAATACCAAATAATGAAGAAAACAGTCCTTCAACTATACCCAGTGGTTGGATTTGTTGCCAAACCATGAGACCTTTGACATGTCTTGACCAGGGTCAGATTCTGCCTCTCCTGGGACAAACACATCTTTGAAGAAAAAGACTGGAAAGGATGGACATCTTGAGGCAAAATCCCCCAATTTTCAGTTGTCTAAACTAAGAGTTTTAAAAATAGAACTACTTATAAACAAACGATTGTAGCACTTTGTTGCTCTTTACCGCTGGAGTGTCTCTAATAATGGTCAGCGTCTGGGGACTCGGAGGTCTCTAAAGGTTAAATACCTTCTGTTTTAAGTAACAGAGGCATGGAGATGTGGTTTACAAAGTTGTGTCTACTTGAGATGTTGACAATTTAATTATAGTCTTTCAAGTGCTGATGAGAATGACTGACATGATTGAACTTCTTGAGCTTCCCTGACTTCTTTAATCTCTGTTTCTGGTCAGTTTTATTAAATCGAATAGTAAAATCTTGTATCTTCCTGAATTCCTAGAAATCAAACATTGCATTGGGTGTCCAAGTTTTTATTTATTTATTTATTTGTTTGTATGTTGCTTGGTTTAGTTGGCAATTTGCTAAATTTCAGGTGGCACAAAACTGAATTTGCACAAATAATTAATTTATTATGTAAATTTATAAATATATTGGCTATACAAAACATTTTTAATTCAAGTGGTTACATATGTAAATAAATTATGTAATTTAAATATGTGAATAAATTAAATTAAAAAACTACTTTAATTTTATTTTATTTATTTAGGAATGCAATTTACAATTCTGTTTATGCAAATACACATACATGTTCAATAATAGCAGTACAAAAACATCGCATTTATTTGTTATTTATTTTATTCAACATGTTAAATGCAAAATTACTTTGCTATTGCATTCTTATAATCAGTATGTCTCTTAAGTCTTTTCATATCTTTGTTTTGGAAAAATGTCAAAGTGAATCAGAAGGCAATCAGATGGTACATAGATGAATTCCCCTGACTAAAGCCGAATGACCATTATGGGCCTTGACAGATACAAAAATAAATCTGTCTGAACAACATCCCACCAACTTGGTAAGTCTGGTTAAATTCAATGTGCAAAACAATAAAGAGCTCTGACAGTAGTCCGGTGAATGAATATGGACAAATCAGCTGCAAGATTTTAGACCTGAACTACAAGAAAAGCCTGAGGTGATTATGTAAATCTAGGTTGTTCTTGCAGAATAATGCCTGACAGGCGTATCATGTTGTATAAAACTGAAAAGCTTATTCTGCAAAAATATCCGCCTAGATGTGCATTATCCTGCTTATTACATGGATGTTTGCTGCAAAACTAAACAGTTAGACTAAAAAACATTCAACTGTATTATTTTATTAACACTTTAATCAAACGTAAAACTGACAGAAACAAAAATGGCTAAATGCAGCTTACACTATCTTGAGTTAATTATGATTCAGTCGCAAGATGGCACTAAACATTTAAGAACAGTGGAAATACGAATCAACCAACAGCTGAGATTATTCAAAATACCTGGATGAGCCTGTGTTATTCATTTCAGCGGTTGTTACCTGTCAATAACATACCTTGGAAGGTCGAGATTGACCAATATGAATCAAGTATTCCAGAGAGATTTGTATGTACCTAAAAGGCATATAGTAGTTCACTTCAGTGACCTCTACTAATATAGCCACCTTTAAGGGAACAAGGCCTGTGTAAAAAAAGGGTTTTATTGATTAACTTTTCAATCTTTTACTCAACGTACTTTACGAGAAATAGGTTTGTTTTTTGGATAAGTGTAAAGAATATTTTTGTTGAAACCCTTCCAAACTGTTTGCTGTGATATAGGTGATGTCAAATTGGGGTTTTGGAGACTTTCTTGGCCCAAAACTCAACAAACTTTTGCCATT
This sequence comes from Danio choprae, assembly GCA_903798125.1. Classification (NCBI taxonomy): domain Eukaryota; kingdom Metazoa; phylum Chordata; class Actinopteri; order Cypriniformes; family Danionidae; genus Danio; species Danio choprae. The sequence continues at coordinate 11,041,614 of CAIGQW010002378.1, forward strand.
CTCTAGCAGTGAGAATATTTAGGCCTTTGAAATTATCCTCTTGACAGACAGACAGACACACGTCCACTTCAGGCTGATTCATAACACTTATAGTTGACTGAACTATTGAAATGGGCATTTTTAGTGTTTCTGCCATTTTCTTAAAAGCCGTGTCATTTTGTGATGCACATATGTTTTGGTCTTATCAATTGTGATGATTTTTTATTGCACAAACCATCAGGAACATACATTCAACAACACAATATAAAAGATGAACATAAAAAAACGAATATAATGATGCCAATTGAGATGAATGAGTGAGTTTGGCCTATGTTTTACCTCATTCATTCATTCATTTTCATTTCGGCTTAGTCCCTTTATTAATCTGGGGTCGCCACAGCGGAATGAACTGCCAACTTATCCAGCATATGTTTTATGCAGCGGATGCCCTTCCAGCTGCAACCCATCTCTGGGAAACATCCATACACACCCATTCACACTCATACACTACGGACAATTTAGTCTACCCAATTCACCTATACCGCATGTCTTTGGACTTGTGGGGGAAACCGGAGCACCCGGAGGAAACCCACGCCAACACGGGGAGAACATGCAAACTCCACACAGAAACGCCAACTGACCCAGCCGAGGCTCGAACCAGCGACCTTCTTGCTGTGAGGCGATAGTGCTATCCACTGCGCCACCGTGAGGCGCAACAACAATGCGGGACCGCAACAACATACACTAAGGACTGTGAGGGCATACAATTTCCTGTATGCCCTAGTCACTCACACTGTAAAAAAAAAACCTGCCTTAATTTGTTTAGTTGAATCATATTAACTTAACTCAACTTAAATCAGTCAAACTGACTAAATGACTTTGCAATTAAGCTTTGTATAACCATAAAGAATGCTTTGTATAACCAACACAGAAATGCCAACTGACTCAGCCGGATTCAAACCAGCGAACTTCTTGCCGTGAGGCGACAGTGCTAACCACTGATCCACCATGTCGCCCCCTAAAATATTTGCTTTGTAATAAAACTGTATTGTATTTGCAGTTTATGAGTTTTTTGTTAATATTTGGAGCAAACGTTAAACAATAAAGACACATTTTCACACCCGTCTTTGTTAATTTTTACCAAGTGTGCCAATATCATTAATATTTTCACTTCCTTTACACTCTTCTGTACACTCCAGTCACCTGAACTGACTCACTCTGCTTTGCACAAGCTTCACGGAGGCTTCTGAATGAATCTGTTTAACATCTTTCAGTTCAAATGAGAGACTACACTAAACATGCTTTGGGGCATCTGGGATGGGCTGAAATTGCCCCTCTGGAGGGACGGGCGGATGCGCCAGGGCAGTTTGAGAAGGTCCAGGCAAGCAGGCTTTAGCCATTTCCAAAAACAAGAGCCCACACTCAGACCTGCAACCTGAGAGGACGAAGGGAACCCCTCCGCTTAAACGAATCCAGATGCGGCCCACAAACACTGGGCTGCAAACTTGGACCTCAGACTTCTGCTCTTTCTCATCGCTGCTGATCATAGGGGCTGTTCAACAAGCATTGTGGGAGGGAAATTATCTGCCTCGTTCGTCTTTGAACAAAACAAGAACACCAGAAAACTTTAAGTCTTTTCCTCTTCCTTATCCTGAGGACATACCACCTGGCCACAAATCCAGATACGTGGGCCAAAGTGCTGGAAATCTGGAAAGTTGTTGGAGTGCAAAATTCTGATGCATGTTACAAATATTGGACATTTTTAATCTTTATAATTAAGCAACAATTAATAGTTTTCTGGTCATGCTGAATTGCATTAGTCGTTGGACTACAATCACACATAAAATGTTTGGATTTTTTATTTGGAAATGTTTTGATCATTTAAGCTATTAACTATTTTATGGCCTATTAAAAATGCTGTATATCTATAGTTTAACTTTTTCAATTTAAATGTTTGGGGTCAGGGGCCTCACGGTGGCACAGTGGGTAGCACATTCGCCTCACAGCAAAAAGGTCGCTGGTTCGAGCCTCAGCTGGGTCAGTTGACGTTTCGGTGTGGAGTTTGCATGTTCTCCCCGTGTTGGCGTGGGTTTCCTCCGGGTGCTCCGGTTTCCCCCACAAGTCCAAAGACATGCGGTATAGGTGAATTGGGTAAGCTAAATTGTCCGTAGTGTATGTGTGTGAATGAGAGTGTGTGTATGTTTCCCAGTGATGGGTTGCAGTTGGAAGGGCATCCGCTGCGTAAAACATATGCTGGATAAGTTGGTGGCTCATTCCGCTGTGGCGACCCCAGACTAAGCCAAAATTAATGAATGAATGTATATTCAAAAAGAAAACTGTTACTTTTAAGATTTACTTTGCGTGTCGGATAAATATGCAAGCAAATTATAATATAACACAAGCATATATACAACGGTGACAATATATATCCGATATTAACATATAAATATCACCCAATGATGAAGTTCCATATAGTCAAAACATTTGACATGATATTTTAGAGATTTATCTCAGGGATAAATGGATAATCATCAACAGAGAGCTCTCTTCTTTTTATTTTGACATCTGCATTTTGGAAGTGGGACAAAGACACTGCATACTGCGGTTCTCATGGCTACAGACTGGCTTCTGCAAAATACAAAACAAAAATCACCAAGGATGCATCATATTACATGTCATTCAATCCATTTCAAGCAAAAATGAACAATCCTGTTCACTGTTCAGTCAGAACTGATGGGACCCTGTAAGATGAGAGGACAAAAAGTGTTATTATATGGACTAAAGAGATGAGCCATTGCAGAACAACAGAGAAAATCTTTTAATAATCAGATAGAAACCAAAGTGTTTTATTGATTTTTTTCAGTCTAATGGAAAGAAAACCCATTCATGTTCCCAATAAAACACAAAAATTTAAGCAAATAATGCAAATAGTTAAAAAATATATATATTTTAGGCCGCATATAAAAATGTCACTTAAAATCCTGGAGGGACTGCATAATTGTCCTGATTAGACAACACTCACTCATTTTCCTTTGGCTTAGTCAATTACTGGAAGGGCATCCTTGTGAACCCCCAGTGCTGGGAAACACCTACACTCTCATTCCCACACACACTCATAACCTGCACTACAGGGAATCCAATTCACCTTTATTTTATTTACAGCATGTCTTTGGACTGGAGGAAACCCACAAGAACATGGGAAGAACATGCAAAGTCCACACAGAAAGGCCTCCTGGTCCAGCCGGGACTGGAACCAGTGACCTTCTTGCGGTGAAGCGGCAGTACTAACCACTGAGCCACCCAGACAACATTTAATTCTAAAAAAATTGAATCTGCCTGATCAGACATTTCTCTGAATTATGGAATGACAAAAAGAGACTCTCAAAATCCCCTCTGTAAAAACCCTTGACCTTAATATCTCAACATTTTGAAACAAGACTATGATCTGATTTTGCTCTCAATGGTTCATTTAGCAGCAGTAGCCTAAATCCAGCAATAGTTTTTATAGCTTTGCAAAAAATAAAACAAAAATTCCCACGCAATACAAGCCTGTTCCAAGTATTCTGGGATAGAAGTTTGTGGAAAACAACAAACCTAATTTTAATGTAATGAAAGTAACCTGTTTTTATAGCAGAATGCGAGTTCACAAAACCAGATTAGCGCCATTTCACACTGACAAATTGTGCTAAATTTAAATATGTGATAATAATTGACCTAAAACACATGTTGTTTAGTTTATTGTATTTGGTCAATAGCCTGCCTGTCGTTTTGTTGCGGTCAACTATCATTCTGACGGTCACCTGACAACCAGTTCCAGTCTGAACATATCACAAACGGTAAGTATTTTGCTAAATAATACATTAAATGTCGGTTTGTTTTTCACCAAACCCCATCATATAGACTCAAAACACTTATAATAGGCCTAAACATGTCACATGGAGCCACTGTATCACAAAAAAAAGCTATGCTAGTCGCTATTTTCGGCCATTTTGTGGACACGCGTTTCCAGTAGGCTAAGCTAAAAGTTTAAATGTATCTTGGTGCTACAGAGAAGTAAGAAGGTCATCAAAACACTAAGATATATATACTAAAAAAAGGCCTAAATAAATGAAAGATAGCAGAATGCGAGTTCACAAAACCGGATTAGTGCTATTTCACACTGACAAATTGTAAGAAATGTAAATATGTGACAATAACTGACCTAAAACGCATGTTGTTTAGTTTATTGTAATTGGTAAACAGCCTGCCTGTCGTTTTGTTGCTTTCATCTGTCATTCTGATGGTCACCTGACCAGTTACAGCCTGAACAATAGACAAATGGTATTTTGTTAATTGTTACATTAAATCTCGTTTTTACACCATATACTCAACACGCTTGTAATATGCCTATACATTTCGCATGTAGCCATTCTGTATCACAAAAAAGCTATGCTAGTCGATATTCTCTGCCATTTTGTGGACGCGCTTCCAGTAAGCTAAAAATGTAAATGTAATTTTGTGCTACAGAGAAGAAAGAAGGTCATCAAAACACTGGGATGAGTAAAAATGTCTAAAGTTTAATTTTGGGGTACACTACCCGTTTAATGACACATTCTTCACAGTCATGAGGCAAACTGAAAAACGAGCGCGATTTCACACACACTCCCGTTAATCAGAGGATCTGTAACCCTCACAATGCGCCATGATTCAACGCTCTCTCTCTCTCTCTCTCTCTCCCGCCACGACAGAACAGGGAGAAACATGTGTGTCAGTCCCAATTTCGACGAGCTGCATGATGGCCACCAGACACTCGATCATGAAACACACACCAGCTCTTTGTTTGCTTATGTGTTCCTTTCATTTCCCAATCCCAAACACTGCAGTACGAAATAAAAACGGCACATTTTCCATTCCATTTCAGTAGGCGTTGCCTGCTTTGGCTCATTTTAAGGAAGTTTGCCACTCAGAGGACAAACGGTTAAATTAAAGATGACTAAATGATGACTGCATTTCCCAAAGTTGAATTAAAAAAACGCTTTTGGAGCGAGGTTGACAAATGTAAGATTTTGGTTTTCCCATCCTGTATTTAGACGAAGAAAAGGCAACATGAATGGGTCATTAATTTGCTGTGTATGAAGAATTACCAGTGAAAGGACTGAATTATTGAATATTGAAAAGGAGGGGGTGTTTTCAGTGCATATTTCTATCAGGATGCATAGTGAAAAATCAAATGTGCTTGACAGCATGTTAATCACCTGTGTGTGTGTGTGTGTGTGTGTGTGTGTGTGTGTGTGTGTGTGTGTGACAGACAAATAGAAATGGTCCACATGCCTGAGCAGTTTGCTGGATTTGTGTCCTGCCTGAGGGTGAGATTTTGAGCATTGTTGTTGTCTTGTGAACAGACAGCCGCTTACACATGATAAATTGTTTCCGTGTTGAGCTCGTACTATACGTCTGAGCCTCCGCCAGGCCTCCCAGGCTCTCAAACCCCAAAGCTGCATTTTTCCAGATTTTACAGTTGCACTCCACATTTCATGAGTCTGTCGAAGCTCCGCGAAGCTTCCAGTGCATCCTTATTTATTTCATTGTCAAAATCAGATTTAAGAGCTGCGGATGTGATCATAATATTTTGGAGACTGTGATCATACAGTATCAAAAATGCAGGGTTTACACAATTAATTAATGCCGTCCCAACACAAATCCATTAAGTTAACATAACAAATTTAAGATCGAACATAAAACAATTAAGTTTCCCAAAATAATCTCCTGAATTGTGTCGTTTTAGACCATTTTAAATAAGTAGTTTTAACAAGCAGCTAAAATCGATTTTAGAGTAGGCCTAATATTGTATAATTGAAAAAATTCTTCAATTATTTTGCTGAAATGGAATTAATTTTATTTTAAATAGAAAGTTCCTGGTGTTCATTCATTCATTTTCATTTCGGCTTATTCATTCATTCATTTTCTTTTCGGCTTAGTCCCTTTATTAATCTGGGGTCGCCACAGCGGAATGAACCGCCAACTTATCCAGCATATGTTTTACGCAGCGGATGCCCTTCCAGCTGCAACCCATCCCTGGGAAACATCCATACACACTCATTCACACTCATACACTACGGACAATTTAGCTTACCCAATTCATCTGTACCGCATGTCTTTGGGCTTGTGGGGGAAACCGGAGCACCCGGAGGAAACGCACGCAAACACGGGAAGAACATGCAAACTCCACACAGAAATGCCAACTGACCCAGCCGAGGCTCGAACCAGCAACCTTCTTGCTGTGAGGTGATTGTGTTACCAACTGCGCCACCGCGTCGCCCCATCCCTTGTGTTATCATATTTAATTTTAATGTAATTAAACAACAATACTCTGCATGATTAACTAGCTAAACAATCGCCAACCTGATTTCACCAAGCAGGACATGTTTCTGGAATGCCATCTATATTGATCCTGAAACAACATTCCAATCAGCCAATCAGAATTAAGGGATACATTCATTCATTCATTCATTCATTTTCATTTCGGCTTAGTCCCTTTATCAATCTGGGGTCGCCACAGCAGAATGAACCGCCAACTTATCCAGCACATGTTTTACACAGCGGATGCCCTTCCATCTGCAACCCATCATTAGGAAACATCCATACACACTCATTCACATACACTACGCACAATTTAGCTTAGCCAATTCACCTATACCACATGTCTTTGGAATTGTGGGGGAAACCGGAGCACCCGGAGGAAACCCACACAAACACGGGGAGAACATGCAAACTCCACACAGAAATGCCAACTGACCCAGCCGGGGCTTGAACCAGCGACCTTCTTGCTGTGAGGCGATTGTGCTACCCACTGCGCCACCGTGCTGCCCTTAAGGGATACATTTACCATTTATGTTAAGTTTAGGTTTATGCCCTTCTACATGAGTGTTATTCAACTATTATTCCCCTCTGATTTTGGGAATAATGTACAGTTATGGTTGGGTTTAGGGGTAGGGAATAGGTATGGATTACATTTTCCAACAAAAATGATGTTCCAGGATCAACATAGATGTTAATCCAGGATCGCATCGTACTTGGGCAAAATCATGACGTGCTTAAACAATACTAATAATTAGCATAATCTCAGCTTTACCAGTGTAGTTTTACTTGATCTAATGGTCATAATATTTTCTGACGTTTTTATGAAATATTTAATAAATATAAAAAAAAAAACACTTGTGAAATGTTAAGCTCAAAATGACAACATTTTTATTTTACAATTAGAAGAAATAAAACAAAAAACGTTTTACTCAAGCACATAACTTATAAATTGTTTCCATATAGATAGATAGATAGATAGATAGATAGATAGATAGATAGATAGATAGATAGATAGATAGATAGATAGATAGATAGATAGATAGATAGATAGATGGATGGATGGATGGATGGATGGATGGATGGATGGATGGATGGATGATGGATAGATAGATGGATGGATGGATAGATATATAGATATGTATACAATGATAGATAGATAGATAGATAGATGGATGGATGGATGGATGGATGGATGGATGGATGGATGGATGGATGGATGGATGGATGGATGGATGGATGGATAGATATATAGATATGTATACAATGATAGATAGATAGATAGATGGATGGATGGATGGATGGATGGATGGATGGATGGATGGATGGATAGATATATAGATATGTATACAATGATAGATAGATAGATAGATAGATAGATAGATAGATAGATAGATAGATAGATAGATAGATAGATAGAGATAGATAGATAGATAGATAGATAGATAGATAGATAGATAGATAGATAGATAGATAGATAGATAGATAGATAGACAGACGGACGGACGGACGGACGGACGGATGGATGGTGGATATAGATAGATGGATGGATAGATATATAGATATGTATACAATGATAGATAGATAGATAGATAGATAGATAGATAGATAGATAGATAGATAGATAGATAGATAGATAGATAGATAGATAGATAGATAGATAGATAGACTGTAAAAAATGCTGGGTTCCACACAATGGATTTGTGTTGATACAACATGAAGGAATTAAGTTAACTTATTAGTTTTTACAAATTTAAGTTGTTTGAACATAAAACAGTTCGGTTGTCCCAAAAAACTCAAGAATCGTGTTGTTTCAGCTTATTTTAGCAGCTTATTTTTGACTGTACACTGTAAAAAACATTTATGACAAAAGTCAAGACAACACATATTTTTATGTTGCTTTAACTTATTTTAATAAGTTAATCAGGTTTCAACTACATTTTTTAAGTTATACAAAGTGTAACTTAATATTTGTAGTCAGCTGGATTTGCTTTATTTGATTCGACTACAGGATTTTTTTACAGTGTAGATCAAATATGAAACAAATCAATATATAAATATTACTTCAGTGAGTTATGACATTTTTTAATAACTTGTATTATTGTACAGTGTTATTATTGTACAAAGAATAAGTGTGTCCAGATATTTGTAACATTGTATATATATAAATGTTAAAATAAAATGTATCTCTGCTTTTAGGTGCTGTTTAAAAAACATGAATGATTTAAGGGGAAAAGATAAGGCGAACTTCACACCTGAAAGGTTATTTAGAGTCTACCTTACAGTTATTGTGAAAATGAAAGAGCTTGAGCGAATGAGATGATTAATTAATAACAATTATCAGAGCTCTGATAATTCACTAGCGAGGATAACATCAAGAGTGCTTAATTGCCCCAACAAGTCTTGATGTGCTTTTCCTCCTGACCGTCCAGGGTTATTAAGTGCGCTGAGTTGCCTTGATATGTTAGGCATGCTTAAAATGTGATTGCGGGACTGATGGATAAAAACAACCTGTAATTGCTGGGTATCGCTGAGCTTGAAGATGATTTAGGGACTCAGTGGGGAACTCGATAAATAAAGAAATAAATAAAACCTTTTCACATTTTAAACAAACCACTTAGAGCATTTGCAGAATTGTAGTAAGACAGCAGAATTATTTTAAGTGTTATTAAAGCACCTTATTTTCTTATTTGAAGTCTTTTGTGAAATTAGCTTAACAATAGGAATCAAGCAGAGATCATTTTAAAGACTTCATGGTGCAACTTACACTTTGTTGTGTTGAGATGACAAAACTTGCTGTCTGGTAATTCCTCCTAAATGTTTTAACTCTCATTTAATTTAGAAATC
>CAIGQW010002378.1:11060775-11076196 GCA_903798125.1 Danio choprae
AGTTGGCGGTTCAGTGTTATTTCAAAATGTATGGGATACTTGTATTTTTGTACAGTTTGTCTAAAATCGGTCAAATAAAAAAATCTATTCAATTCAATTAAATAAATACACAATAAATACAATATAATATAATGCATATTATAACAATTTAAATATTTGATTAAAAACATTAAGCCTTTATTATTATTATTATTTTCATTTTGTATGTAAGATTGTTTATTTATATTTATATTTTTTGAGTAAATAGATTAATCATAATTGATGTATTCACATTTTAATTATATATTCATCCGATTTTTATTTTTATATTTGAATATTATATTGGATATTTTGATAATGTATTTTTTTTTTTGCAAGAAATAGTTGGATTTACTCATTTCTTTCCAGTAACTAAGTTAAATTCTGCTTCAAAATAAGCAAAAGTCACTCAGATGAAGGTGAATCTCTGTAATCATTTGACAGCCACAGGCAGGAACATTGTGTAGTCTAGATAAATGACAGCACATACACCACAAAACCACAATGAAAATTGTCCTGTGGCTCCAATTTGCTGACAGACGGTGAAAACTTCAACTGAGATCCGACTCACTTATTCCATTTTTCAAATTACTTTGTGAACATCCCAACTCCAAATACAAGTAGACAGCAAAAGGAAGTCATTTAGATGGGATGATGACAGTGTACTCGTTTTTGCTGACAAATCCAGCTTACGTGGTAAAACAACAGAACAGCGTGTATACAAGACGTTCTGGAGATGAGGAGAATCCCACTTTGGCTTCGAATAGTGCCAGAGAGATGGTGAATTACTAATCAAAATGACTGTCTGAGAACTCTTTGGAATAAAGTGGAAGGATCTTTCCAGGCCTGGGAATCTCTCAGTGTCCGTGAAGCATATCTGAGACTGCAGTTACATGGTGGCGCCTGGAGTCTCAGGAGATGAGGAGGGGGGCCGTCAGCCGGGCTTTCTTCCTATGTGAGAATGCCTTTCATTGGCCCCTCCAGGACAGTATCGCAACTGAGGCTCCAACCCTGCCCGGCCAGTCTGGCAGTCTGGCTTCCACCGGCCCTTATCAGGATGGAGATCACAATATGGCCTGAGGGGTGGCAGGACAGGAGGGTTTTATAGGACAGAGGCCGTCATCACCCCCAGCTCCCATTTGACTGATCGCTGACTCAGATTAATGACACGACTCTCATTCTGCCAGCGAAAGTGACAACACACCAGAACATGAGGCCCGTCTACCTGTCCAAGAGCTCCTGATGAGATAATCGGCCCTCTCATTCAGCATAAATGGAGGAATGCTGCAGAAGTCAGACAATGTCTCACCGAATAACAACTGTTGGCATGAACTGCTTGTGCTATATATAAACTTTATTGCTTGGTGTATTTTACACAAAGTTACCTTGCATAGTATCTATCTATCTATCTATCTATCTATCTATCTATCTATCTATCTATCTATCTATCTATCTATCTATCTATCTATCTATCTATCTAACTATCTGTCTGTCTGTCTGTCTGTCTGTCTGTCTGTCTGTCTGTCTGTCTGTCTGTCGGTCTGTCTGTCTGTCGCTGCTGGAAGAAGGTCGCTGGTTCGAGTCCCAACTGGGCCAGTTGGCATTTCTGTGTGGAGTTTGCATGTTCTCCCCGTGTTGGCGTGGGTTTCCTCCGGGTGCTCCGGTTTCCCCCACAATTCCAAAGACATGCGGTATAGGTGAATTGGGTAAGCTAAATTGTCCGTAGTGTATGTGTGTAAATGAGTGTGTATGGATGTTTCCCAGTGATGGGTTGCAGCTGGAAAGGCATCAGCTGTGTAAAAACATATGCTGGATAAGTTGGTGGTTCATTCCGCTGTGGCGACCCCTGACTAATAAAGGGACTAAGCCGAAAAGAAAATGAATGAATAGATGAATGAGTTTGCATGTTCTCCCCGTGTTGGCCATCCGCTGCTTAAAACATATGCCGGAATAGTTGGCGGTTCATTCTGCTGTGGTGACCCCTGATAAATAAAGGACTAAGCTGAAGAAAAATTAATGAATGAATTAGAAACATTAAAATAGCAGGCCGCCTGCATTTATACTCACATTTAATAACATTTAAAAAATAATTTTCCTATTTATCATTTTAATACACTGTTATGTGCCTTTAAAACATGTATTTTAACATAGACACCAAAACGCTACCTGTCTTTGACCTGATAACAAAATGTATAGGTCAATGGTGTGATAACACTTTAGAATTTATATGTACATTTGATATTATCATATATACTATAAATATTTTTTAAATATAAAAAAACAGCTTTCTCCAACATGTCTTTCCACCCATCTAATTCAACTGTCTGTCAATAGGAATTTTACTCTCATATTTTTCATCTGTCTTTCTTGAAAAGGCCTGTCAGCTGGAGCTTGAGGTACAGTTTGCCAACAGCCTAATGACCCTTTATGGCAACACAATCTGATGTCTGTCTCAGCCGAGCCAGTAATCCTGTCCACCTTTGCGGCTTAGTTATGCTCAGGCTTAAGTTGCATATTTTGTATTTATCAGGATTTTGCTGATAAATGCTATCAGCAAGAGAGAAATGAAATACGGGAGGTCTGTCTCAAGTTGCAAGAACAGACAAGTTGTTTCAATGGTGAACCACCGGATAATGTTCTATTATATTTATTACTTATTACTTAAAAAAGGTTTATTCAGTTTTGTGCATGGTTTTATTTAAGGGTCAAGGATGAGATGTGTTTGCATCAAAGTATATTCATAAAAGTATCTTCATTTATTCATTCATTTTCCTTCAGCTTAGTATCTTATTTATCAGGGATTGCCACAGCAGAATGAACCGCCAACTGTTCCAGCTTATGTTTTATGCAGTGGATGCCCTTTCAGCCACAACCTAGCACTGGGAAACATCCATACACACTCACACACACACTATGGCCGATGTAATTAATCCAGTTCACCTATAGCGCATGTCTTTGGACTGTGAGGGAAACCGGAGCACCCGGAGGAAACCCACGCCAACACAGGGAGAACATGCAAACTCCACACAGAAACGCCATCTGACCCAGCCAGGACTTGAACCAGCAACCTTCTTGCTGTGAGGCGACAGTGCTAACCACTGAGCCACTGTGCCACCAAAAGTAATTTCATATTCATAGAAAATGCTATTTAATCAAATGGACTTGAGAAAATAAAATGTCAAAACTATATGGGTGAAATAATGTTCAATCATCATCTAGCTAAACATATATTTACGTGTAAATAAAACATAACTTTTACCTGTACTTGTTAAAATATATAAATGAATAAGTCATCATTTTACATTTTTATTATATTTAAAATATATATCTTTCTTTAAAAAAACATCTTACAGACAAATGCATAAAACCGGGAAATATTAGTAATATGGTGGAAATATTTAAAATGACATTGTGCATTGTGATCCTTAAATACAGTCTGTTATCAAATGATTCTTGTAAATTTGTCCGACAAGTTTTTTTCAATCCTTGTAAAAACATACACTCTAAAAATGCTGGGTTGTATAAAATGTTGGGTCAAATCTGGACAAACCCAATCGTTGAGTGTAATTAAAATTTCATTGAAAAAATTAACCCAATGTTGGGTTTGTCCATATTTGACCCATATTTTGATTTAAAGTGTATAATAGTCTTTTTATATTTGGAAGAAAAAGAAATACAGTAAATTTAAACCACACTGTAAAGAAAAGAAAATTGTAAGGAAACTTGCTGCAGACCTTTTTGAGTTGACTCAACTTAAATCGAGCCAAGTGCATTACTAGTGTTAAAGGTTAAGTTAAAAAAGCTGTGCAGCAAGTTGCCTTCAATGTATGGTAAACATCATAAAAGTTTACATCATAAAATACATTTTACAACAATTAAACTCAGGGGTCGCCACAGCGGAATGAACCGCCAACTATTCTGGCATATGTTTTATGCAGCGAATGCCCTTCCAGTCGCAACCCAGTACTGGGAAACACCCATACACTCTCACATTCACACACTATGGCAAGCACCCAGAGGAAACCCACGCCAACACTGAGAGAACATGTAAACTTCACACAGAAATACCAGCTGGGACTCAAACCAGCGACCTTCTTGCTGTGAGGCGACAATGCTAACGACTGAGCCACCGTGCCGCCCATCCGTAAACTTAACAGTGAAAAATATGTAGGATATGTTCATACATATTGATACTACAGATAACAAATCACTATAGACCTTTTTTTATCATTCTGAAAAACTTTTCCCCAGATTTGCCACGAAATGAACATCCGTCCAACAACAACACACTCAGAAACAAAGAACTCCTTTACCTCGAAATAATCTCAGGGTAAAGAGCATGTTTTCCAATGTAAACAGTCAGTTATTTAGACTACATCAGTCATGGCTATACATAAACAACCCAAAGTCACATTCTGCGCATAATGTTAATTTTTCTCATTATTTATGCGAGATGCTCGTAACAAAATGATTCATGACAAAATAAAACTTTCAAAATTGAATATAGTGTGAACAAGTCAAACCACCATTTCATCAGGCCCTCTATCAAAGAATAACGCAAAACATGGACACAATCATTTTTTAAGCGCACGTTTCACCTGAAATGACAATAAACACTAAGCCTCGGCCCTGCAAGTGTAAATGAAGTATTATTATACGAATAAATGAAGTCTTAAACAGAATTTTGGCAAGACTATGGTCAAGAGTTGTAGACATATTTGACTGACCTCACATTACAGTAGTTCATTGTGATTGGTGGCTTTCACTGAAAGGTCTCTCTCTGTCTGGAATGACATTCTCAAGTGAATGTCGCTCATCAAGGGGCTTACAGAGTAAGTGATAAAGTGTTCCACTCTAATACCTGCCCGCTTCTCATCTGTCATCTATAAAGAGGATTGGAAACGAAGCAACATTCTTCAGGATATAATGACCTCAAAAGCATACAGAGGGATATTGTAAAACATATAAACGGAGAGGGAGAGTGTGTTTTGGGTTTGATCAAAGAAGTACAACTGCATGTGATCAATAGAGTGCATTAGTGGATGTCCACTTTCTCAGCAGTGCTGTTCCCAGATGTGCCATTTATTTTTTTTTCCCTTGCTTAGAGATTTTCAAGAAAAGTTTTGCTAAAGCTTTATAAGACTTGGACCAAGTCAATCAGCTGTGAGGAGAACCACAAGAGTGCAAAACGAGACAAATGAAAACAATAGAACTGTCAATGAGCACTGAGCACTGAAAACAATGAGCAGTGTCGCCTCACAGCAAGAAGGTCACTGGAAGAAATGTAATAGTTGAGATTAAGATTACTCTGTAAAAAGCAATTAGTTGATAGTTTGCTTTAAAATTAAGTAAATGTAAATGCATTTTGTTCATAACTAAAAAATTAAGTTAAGTCAACTTAGAATTTCCAAGTTACAATGGGTTTACTCACTTTTTAAAGTAAAGTCAACTTGTTGCTTGCAAAGCAATGAGTTTACTCAAAGTAAAGTAACTTTTGTTGCTTTTTACAATGTATGAATTACCAAATGGTCTCTTAATGTTTCCCATAGATATTAAAATGTTCTGCCGTGTCGCCAGTCATTATTATGGTTCCATGTTATACTGATTTAACCAGTGTTTCATTCACTCTCCTTGATTTCAGATTGCACAATATGGAATCGAGTAATGCTCACCATGTGACGATACAGTCCCGGAAATAGCCCTGATTGGACTGATTGATAAATGAAGCTGTCCTTGTTTTCCAGCAAGGCCCTTTTAGCTCTGGACTTTATCCAGGAAAACCTCTAACAGCCACTTATTAAGTAGTTAGACTCACAAGGCTGTGTGTGCACTGGTCACCTGGGTGTGCGTCTGTGGGCTCATTGGTTAGCATTGGTCGAGAGCTGGTAAGATAACACAGCGGGTATAATCCTCATTCGTCTCCCTTGAGGACCGGAGTAGCGTGTTTTTACAGCTTGCCAGGTTGTTTAGCGACGTAATTATTAGCATTTCTTGTAAACATTCTGCATTACCTCCAATGAGTCTTTGTCCCCTTGACCCGCTCAAAGAGAAGTCGCCGTAAAGTGGAGGAGGCGTGAATGTTTTCGCAACTCTCAAGAAAATAAAATTACCAATGACGTATCGAGTGAGACAGCTCATTTCCAAGATAGCATGCACCAAATTGCAAATAGCGTTTCATTTGAAGTTCACAAAAACATTCACATGCTAGCGCAGAGAGCAGTTAGCGGCTAATGGCTGATTTGAACGAGTCGTGAACCGCGCTGAGCATAAAAGTCATTATTATTACTATTAGAAATTGTTTGTTTTTCAGATTCACGATAATTGGGGGATATTTTAACACACCCCGCAGTTTAAGATCCCCTGATTAATATGAAATGGGAGAGAATCAAATTTGTTTACATGATACCTGGTTGAGTTTTTGCCCCAACCCCATTTATGCTCAAGTACTTTGCACAAGGATCATACATGATAGGAAGTGCATGATTAACATATCGCATATTGAGCCATTAGCAAAATCATCTCAATTTCTGAGCTCTCGCCTTTTTTTTTGTGAAGAGAGTATCAAGCCTCTCTTGTGTGTCTGTAAGTTAGGGCGACAAACCAAGAGAAATTTTCTTGAGTATATCCAATGGCTCGAACGGCTCGGCCAGTGACAAGCTTTTAAGGAGACCAGAGCACCATGGGTAGTCTGCACATGAAATACTAGGGGGTGAAAGGGAAAGTAGTGATTTGTCATTAGGACTTTTCAAAGAATAGTGATGCCAAGGGTCCAATTTATGGTTTTTATACCCGCCTTCTTCAGAACACACATCAAGTTCTTTGTGAGGAATAGAATTCGAGCTTTTTTTTCTTGTAACAGAGCTATATGGGAAGATCTTGGCTGGAAATGTAATACATCAAATTTTGACATGTCTCAGAAAGGACTATATGTGAATGATTCTTAACAAGGCTATTACAGTAATGCTACAAGGAGTGCTGACAAACAAATGAGGCTGATGCTAAATACAGTACTGGGTTCAATAGTGATGTTAGTGAACTTACAAAAGAATTTCAGATCTATATAAAATACGCCCATAGAAAAGCCATCAAAGTAAAAATCAAACTGCATTTGCAAAGATTTTATAGACATTAAAGACATATTAAATGCAAGTAAAGTGTCTAATGAATGTATACACATATACACTTTTTTTAAGTCTTATTTAACAACATACTTTACATGCCAATTTGCACATAACAGCTGCACATATAATGTTGTATATAGTAATATACCTGTACATACACTTGTCAATTTGTATATCTGCATTCACTACTTACTTCTATTTTTAAAATATATTTATTATCTGTTTTTTGTCCTGTCTCTGTAATTCTGTTGCACCGTAGAAGCTTCTGTCACGAAAACAACTACCTCGTGTGTGTGAACATACCTGGCAATAAAGCTCTTTCTGATTCTGATTTCTAATAAATGTTTCAAATAACTTCTGTGAAAATATTATGCCAACATATTGCATGAAATTATTTATTTAAAAATGTAACAACATATGAGTGATTATATGATATTAATTTTACAATATTGAATAATAAATTATTAAAAACTCAAGTTCTTGCTGACAAGTGGGTCAAACGTAGATGTTTGAAGCTCAGTGGCAAAGTATAAAGTTAACAGTAGGCCCACACGGAATCTCTGAAGATTTCCGCAGATGTTTAACCAATCATTGAGTCTATGTATTTACTTGTGTAAATTTATATTTATTCCGCTTTTAAATTAATTTTACTAATATTATTGTGATATAGGGCCTCACAGTGGCGCAGTGGGTAGCACGTTCGCCTCACAGCAAGAAGGTCGCTGATGGCTGGTTCGAGCCTCGGCTGGGTCAGTTGGCGTTTCTGTGTGGAGTTTGCATGTTCTCCCTGTGTTGGCGTGGGTTTCCTCCGGGTGCTCCGGTTTCCCCCACAAGTCCAAAAACATGCGGTATAGGTGAATTGGGTAAGCTAAATTGTCTGTAGTGCATGAGTGTGAATGGGTGTGTATGGATGTTTCCCAGAGATGGGTTGCAGCTGGAAGGGCATCCGCTGCGTAAAACATATGCTGGATAAGTTGGCGGTTCATTCCGCTGTGGCGACCCCAGATTAATAAAGGGACTAAGCCGAAATGAAAATGAATGAATGAATATTGTGATATAATAATAGTAATATTAAAATGTTCATATGATTTATGTACAATACATTTTGTAAAGTAAAAATACAACTTTTTTTTTTACAAAAAAATACTTTACAAGACTTGCTTTGTTTACCAAATAAGTGGATCTAATTGGATTTGCATTGTAAACATTATTCATTCATTCATTTTCATTTCGGCTTAGTCCCTTTATTAATATGGGGTCGCCACAATGGAATGAACCGCCAACTTATCCAGCATATGTTTTACGCAGCAGATGCCCTTCCAGCTGCAACCCATCACTGGGAAACATCCACACACACCCATTCACACACATACAACTACGGACAATTTAGCCTACCCAGTTTACCTATACCGCATGTCTTTGGACTTGTGGGGGAAACCGGAGCACCCGGAGGAAACCCACGCCAACACGGAGCGAACATGCAAACTCCACACAGAAATGCCAACTGACCCAGCCGAGGCTCGAACCAGCGACCTTCTTGCAGTGAGGCGATCGTGCTACCCACTGCGCCACCGTGAGGCCTGTAAACATTAAATAAAAGTTAAAAAGGTATTATTTTTTATTTCATATATTAAGTTTTTAGTTTACAATACTCCTATAATCCTTCCACATAATTCCGCAGATATTTTTATAAAATTCTCTGCAGAAATAGCAATAAATGTGCGCCAATTCTGTCTGGCCCTAGTTAACAGTTAACTTGTATTTTGTGGCTGGACTGTTATACTAAAATAGGGACTTTTAATATATTTTATTACTTTACTATATTTTATTGAGTTACTATTGTATAAATTAAAGGTCAGCTGTCTTTTGTAAATCATTGCAAACTCTAATTATCTTTTGAAAACATAAAGAAATCAAACTTAACAAAACTTCAGGAAAAGTCATTTTAAAAAGTGTGTTTTTAAGTGTATGCAGTTGCCATCAGTTAATATAGCAAAAACTATAGGCCTTATTATTATTTTATCTTATGTGTAGGCCTACAAATAAATGCATTACAAACAATTTAATTGCAAACAACAAAACAGCAACAATAAAAATGTGACAAAATAATTATAAAAATACAAAGAAATATAAAAGAGTATGAGTATTTTAAAATGAAGTATAATGTCTTTATATATTGTAAAAGTATGAAAGATTAGGCTACTTAAAATTTGGAGTGTAATTGTACCTGCATTAACCGTTTATTTACGTGACGTCACTGCAGTTTTTGGAGACTCACTTGCAGCTGAGCCCACTTGAGGCGCTGGAAAAGTACAGAAACAGAGGTATGTCTTGACAAACTCCGATTTTTAAAGTGACTATCTCTACTGAAGACATATAGTAAAACCTATAAAGTAGATACATTTTGACCAAGAGAGCACCTGCTGAATAACATCTGGGAGATTCTGCTTGACAGAGTAACAATAATGTTATTTTCTTTGACGTATCTGATCGATCGTCATAGTTCTTTGCCTCACAAAGCGGTTTAAGCCGTTTATGTTTATATTTTATGAATGCGTGAATCTGTGGTGTACTGTAGTTAATACTATACGTTAGGTCACATATTACCTTCAAGAGTGACTACCGTTTGCCATCACACACGAACAGATTAGACTCAGTCGATTTCAGTGGCATTTTTAACGACCGTTTGAAACGTGAATGTTCTAGACTTCCGGTCGTAGGTTATTTTTAGCTGCGTTAAACAGCTTGTGATGCAAATTTTTCTCAAATTTGTTTTCGAGCTGCAACCCAGTACTGGGAAACATTCATACACACCCATTCACACTCATACACTACGGACAATTTAGCTTACCCAATTCACCCATAGCGCATGTCTTTGGACTTGTGGGGGAAACCGCTGTGAGGCGATTGTGCTGCCCACTGCGCCACCGTGCTGCCCAAATTGGTTTTATATTTGTCATATTATTATTCTGATATGGTAAATAATATTAACACACTGTTTTATAGACCAGTTATTTATAAGACATTATAAAACTCTATTAAACAGTGTGTTAATATTACTACAACACACAATGGTAATAATATGATAAATATTCAGGAATGCTAAGATGTTTATGATTACGTAATGTTTTAATACAATTAAGCTTTTTTTTTGTGAATGTGCCAGATCTGATTGATTAGCCTTTATGCAAGTAACTGAAAGAGCAATAACGTGTGTCAAATTAACTTATTTGCCACACTGTATTAATTGATATTTGTATAAAAAAATCACATTTTCATATTCAGATTTGAGCTTTTTTGGTATAAATATATCATAGACTCTTTTAGTAGACATTTTATTAAATTTGCTCACACAGGCAGTGTGTGTGAGTACAATTATTTTTGCATTAACTTAACCAAAAGCATTTTTTTTGGCATAAAATGCTTTTTTTTTTTCTTGTTGTTTGGTGGAGTAGAGGTGGCGCTTGGCTTCTGGTGCAGACAGTTACTCCTCCTACATACTAGTTTTCTTCTGTCAGCCTGCCATGGTAATCAGCGCCCAAATCACCATGTCCCAATAATTATCATCATCACACTTTTAATTTATTTTAATTTGTCAGCTGTTTGCAACAAAATCGGTCACATTTATACACATCATCATCCTTGGCACACACAGGACAAGCTTCAGGGGATTCCCCAATCTTAGACAGGGTCTGGAGATAGCGTGACATGTCTGGGACAGTAGAACCATGTACCACTTGTTTCCTTTTAGGGCAATGGCTTTCTGTTTGGCCGTTTGTCCAAAAGTTTTTGCCCCAGGGTGCACCGCCACTGAACAAAATGACAGAAGTACAGAGAGCTTGAATTGTCAGTGTAGCCAAAAATGTCCTTCACAGTGTTGTTGATGTATGTCTTCATTTTTATTTAAAGTTGGTTGCTTGATTGCTTCCATTATCATTTGTAGACATATTAAAATGCATGAAGCAGCTGGTTAAACTGTTTGTAAACTGTGCATTTCCAGACTTTTCAAGTTCCAGTCTAGACCAATGTGTGGATTGTCCTGGACATTACTTTTTTGTTTTAATATCTGACTGAATGTGTAGAAAAGTGTAGTTATGGTTTGTTGTTCTGTTTTTAGGCCAATGTTGTGACGCAGATTTTTTTATTGCATTTTATTATTCATTGAAAAACATTAATTTATTCGTTTTCCTTCAGCTTAGTCCCTTTATTCATCAGGGGTTGCCACAGCAGAATGAACTGCCAACCTATCCAGCATATGTTTTACGCAGCGGATGGCCTTCCAGCTGCAACCCATCACTGAGAAACATCCATACACACTCATTCACACATATACACTACGGACAATTTAGCCTACCCAAATTACCTATAGGGCCTCACAGTGGCGCAGTGGGTAGCACGTTCGCCTCACAGCAAGAAGGTCGCTGATCGCTGGTTCGAGCCTCGGCTGGGTCAGTTGGCCTTTCTGTGTGGAGTTTGCATGTTCTCCCTGTGTTGGCGTGGGTTTCCTCCGGGTGCTCCGGTTTCCCCCACAAGTCCAAAGACATGCGGTATAGGTAAATTGGGTAAGCTAAATTGTCCGTAGTGCATGAGTGTGAATGGGT
Source organism: Danio choprae (assembly GCA_903798125.1). NCBI lineage: Eukaryota > Metazoa > Chordata > Actinopteri > Cypriniformes > Danionidae > Danio > Danio choprae. The sequence goes on from CAIGQW010002378.1 coordinate 11,072,516, forward strand.
GTGTATGGATGTTTCCCAGAGATGGGTTGCAGCTGGAAGGGCATCCGCTCCGTGAAACATATGCTGGATAAGTTGACGGTTCATTCCGCTGTGGCGACCCCAGATTAATAAAGGGACTAAGCCGAAATGAAAATGAAAATGAAAATGTGTAATGGGGGGACTTGGGACTTGTGGAGCCTTCAGTGTTTGAAGCACTGGACTGACACAGTTTCAATTTCAATTTACTTGAACTTCTATGTTAAGCTGCTTTGACACGATCTACATTGTAAAAGCGCTATAGAAATAAAGATGAATTGAATTAAATAATGGCAATGTTATCTTTTATATAATGGCGCGTTTAGTGACTTACATATATTTCTAAAAGTTTTTACATCGTATCTTTTCATTCATTTTAAATTTCCAGTTTAAATGCAATGAATCACAAAGTCAATCAATGAATAAAAATATTACAAAAGAACTTGTATAAGATGTCATTTATATTAATTTAAAAAAACAATGGTGTATTGTACATACCCACTGTACATATATATTTGTAATTATGTTCATATCTATCTGCATACCTCTGATTATCATTAGCAATCTGTACATATATTCATCTATTGTAAATTTCTATTCATAGTTAATACAACCTGTATATTATGTTCATTGTACATCCATCTGTAAATATCACCCATAGTTTTTCTATAATTGCACTTTATAACTTATACCTACATCCTGCACTTGCTGCTATTGCACTCCTGGTTAGATCTAAACTGCATTTCGTTGCCTTGTACTTGTACATGTGTAATGACAATAAAGTTGAATCTGATCTAATCTAATCTTATTTTGAAAATCCTAAACTCACAGATTTCAGTGCAAAAATCCAAAAAAGATAAATGCATATAAATGATTTGCCTTTTTAAAAAACATAGATTCTGCATTGTTTTCAACATGCAGCTTATCGAATGCAAACAACGTAAATAAGATGGCTGAACAGAGAGGGCAGAGCGAGCAAGGAAAGACCAAAATGACAGGGAGTTTAGTGCCGAATCCTTTTAGTCGACCACTGACACATGAATGAGGGGAGAGTGAGAGAAAGAGAGAAAAAAGTAGACAGCCAATTTGGGAGTAATGCAACTAAAAACAGACAAGTGTAATTTCATCCATCTGGACAGATGTGTAAAAGCGCTCCTCAGAACATTCCCCATGATTCCCCCTGATTGATCTTCCCCCGGACTGAAACACCTATTATTAGCCACGAGCCTAATAGCACCAGGATGGCTTGCTGCTCTCCCAGAGGCCAATTCTCTGGTCATATCTCACTCACTGCAGCTGGAGAAACCCAACAGAGAGAAAGAGAGAGAGAGAGATGGACGACAGGATGTGTGGATGAAGTCCTTCATATTCAGTCAATAGAATTCTGCAGCAGACGTGTCGAGAAAAACAATAACATTCATGCAGGTTTCCATTGTTGTAGAGCATTCGTACTCCCACCTGATTATATGCAGTGAGGAGATGCATGTGCGATGTAGAAACAAAACTAAAGAACTGCTTGTGCACAGTGCAATCATTCAAGCTAAAAATGCAAATGACTTAATTATTTACTGACTATCAGAGATAAACAAAAAAGAATATTTTTAGCTGAAACTGCAGTCCTTCGTGATTTATATAATGCAAGTCAATGGCTGCCAGCAGTTACGTACGCTGTAAAAGGCGATTACTTCAAAAAAGGGAGACCACCCATTGCCTTAAAAGTTGATCTTGCTTAAATATGTAAGTAATTCTTAGATTAATTTTTATCATTTAGCTCATAGTTCATCAACTTCATAATTTTAAGGCAATGGGTTTACTCAAGTCTTCAAAGGAAAGTCAACTAATAATTTTTTTACAGTGTAAAGGAGTCGTTAAAATATACAGAGGCAAAACAAAACGAATACTTGTGACTCCTGATGATACATCAAGGTCTTATAAAGTGAAACATTATTTACAATATTGTTAACTTCAATGCACATCTTGACAAACGATCATACATGACAGTCTGGATAGTCACTTCTTGACGCATAGTGATGTATATCAACCTTTAAAGTCAGTATAGCAGATTAAGATTGCACATATGAACGTAATTGTACTGTTTTATGTACATTATACAGTAGATAAGCACATTTTGTACCATTTTGATGCGCAATATAACATGCGTCTTCTCTCTCTGTTGTAAGCAAACACTGTGAGCCAATGAGGTTGCAGTATGTGCAATATTGAGTCTGAATTATAGTTGACCAGGAGCTACAGAACACATGTGATTTGTAGAGTCACTGCTAAGTTTAACCATAATAAAGTGAATGTTTATCATTTGCATGTGTTTTTAAGGCCTGTGACTGAGCATTTCAAGAGTTTAAAACATATGTGCACTAGAAATGATGATGTTTGGAGGTGTAACAAAGATTAATTGCATTTAACAATTTGTACGATTTACTATAGTTTGCTACATTTTACATTTGCTCTGCAAAAATGCTTTTCTTACTTTCTAGTCTAAATATCTAAATTTCACACCAAAAAACAGATTTTTTATGTACCCCATTGGCAGATTATAGCTTGTTTTAAGAAAAAAAACTCACTTTATTTTACAATATTTTACTTGATCTAGAAATTTTTTGATATTTGGAGTAAAAAAGAGACAAAAACTCTTAAGTAAAACATGTTTTTTGCATTGTGATTATTCAATTTCTGTACCTAAATACTCTTAGACTTCCCAGAATAAAAAACGTCAAATAGAACTAGTCAAAGCATCTTGTGAACCTGTATTCATATCTCAATATATATATTGCGGAAAAATCAAATATTGCAAAATATTTTTTCAATATCATGCAGCCCTAATGTGTACGATTTCAGTTGTACATTACAAATTGCTCATCCCTCATGTGTTTAGAGGGGGGGGGGGGGTGTGGGGGGGGGTTGGGGACCGGCCTTCTTGTAAAATTTGTGAATTGTATAAGGGCAGCGCGGTGGCACAGTGGGTAGCACATTCGCCTCACAGCAAGAAGGGCGCTGGTTCGAGCCCCGGCTGGGTCAGTTGGCGTTTCTGTGTGGAGTTTGCATGTTCTCCCCGTGTTCGCGTGGGTTTCCTCCGGGTGCTCCGGTTTCCCCCACAAGTCCAAAGACATGTACAGGTGAATTGGGTAAGCTAAATTGTCCGTAGTGTATGAGTGTGAATGGGTGTGTATGGATGTTTCCCAGTGATGGGTTGCAGCTGGAAGGGCATCTGCTGCGTAAAACATATACTGGATAAGTTGGCGGTTCATTCCACTGTGGCGACCCCAGATTAATAAAGGGACTAAGCCGAAAAGAAAAACAAATGAATGAATGAATGAATGAATTGTATGAATTACACTTTTTTGCTAATACATAAAATAGTAATCATTTCTCGTGAGTTCAGGCTGCTTTAAGGATCATTTTCCAAGGCTGTGGATTAAATTTGATCAGAGAAATGTTCAGTTTTTTGCAATCATTTTGCTTCATAAGTACGCAATATATCATCAGGAGCCACAAGTATTAATTCTGTTTTGCCTTTATATGTTTTTTGGACTCTCAAAGTGCAGATGGCTGTTGATTTGCATTTAATGATTTACCAAGGAACACGGTGTAAGCTAAAAATCTTCTAATGAGAAATAAAGTCACCTACATCCTGCATATACATATATATAT
>CAIGQW010002378.1:11117156-11139451 GCA_903798125.1 Danio choprae
TGTGTGTGTGTGTGTGTGTGTGTGTGTGTGTGTGTGTGTGTGTGTGAAGGCAGCGTCTGCGTGCGTACGCGAGCGCTTGTAGGTTGGGGACTATAAACAAAGTGCTTACATGCTAGGATTTTTCTTATGCTCATGTCATGACTTTCTATTGGTTATATTCGTCACGTCGTCTTAATAGGCCTATTTAATTAGGCTTTCGAATATAACCAATACTATTATCCGAAATGTCATTGTTTTAAACACGGAAAACACCATTTCTGTGTGGGTGCTACGTGGGAATATTTTCAGCCATATTCTCAGTCATATTTTTGCTGATTAACCTGTATAGGCCTGTTCATCATGAACAGCTTGTGTGGAAATTTATTTTCCAATAGTCTAGACTATCCATTTAAATGTTAAGGTATTTTCCCTGAATGTGTGAGATTTCTTTACGTAATAATAATAATAATAATAATAATAATAATAATAATAATAATAATAATAATGTGGAGCAAATTATTAAATGCTTCAGCCAGTGTGTTTATAGTTACGACAATATAAAATTAATAATAACAATGAAAAATATAAGGCATACCGATTTGCTGTATAAAGCCGCATAGTTGTTTTGTACAGCTAAAATTAATCATTGAAAGCCGATGAAACTGGAAGTCTTGCACATTAAATTTATTTTAATGTTCAAGTTTTAAAATACGGCGAAAGACAAGATAATAAACGCAATTTTTATTTTATTTACCTTATTCAATCATATAATTTCAGCAGTAGAACTACGGATCTCATAAACAGATATGCCCTTCAGCAGGTGGCCTTTTTTCAGGTTTTTTTTGTTGTTGTGGTAGTCAGCTGTAGAAATGTTAGCACTAGTTTTAATGAGATGTTCAGCATTTTTCCAGGAGGAGGATCTGTCAGGGCTGGGCTGTGGTCGCTGGAGCCGGTTTGCCCCCACAGGCATGCGGACTGCTTCAGATCTGCGCGCCGTCCCTTCGCCTCCTCACTACAATTCAAAGCTAGTAATTGTAAGGAACACAAAGACAGCAAGGCAGAGCACACTGTTTGCCAGACCCAATTTTTTTTTTTGTTCTTTTGGGTGGTTTTAATCAAGCTAGATAAAATGTGCAGTCCTACTGAAAGAAACGCACACAATTAAATCTTGTTTGGAATTAGCCAATCGTAATAATAATAATATCCAAATGTTAAATATTTAATAAATGAAGTACGTTTAAGTGAAGTCCAATAATGATGTATTTTTCTTCTTTTTAGTTATGAGGTATCCTTTTTTATTTTATCGGCATTTTATATTTCACGCATTTCAAACACATGATCCCAAAATGTTGAAACAGCATGATGGTTTTCTCTTCAAATACCTTCGGACATTTATTTTTTGCAGCCTTAAAATCCCTTTACTAACCAAACAAATCGGATAAATCTACCATGCGTTGCTCTGGGTTTCACGTCTATTTTAAAAAAGACAAAATGTTTGATAATCAAAGTAAAACACATTTATTTGGGGTTGTCCTTAATGTTTTGGCACATCGTCGGATGTACGCGTTGAGGTCAAAATTCAAGGCACCATTCAGAGTGTTTGGGTCCATTGTCCATTTAAAACATTTAATAATTCTTCCAAATGCAATAAATTACATGCACACAATTTACACATTATACACGTTCTTCTAGGACTGCCATATCGATACATTGCATATTCCTCAAAAAAAAAAAATGTGTTAACAACCAGTCCAATATACAACAAAATAATAAACAATTTTCAGTACAACGTTCCTGATCCGAGTGCCAACGAGTGTAACGTGCCGGGTGCCTGAAGGTGAGAATTCATCGCCCCGGTAGAGGAATACCACGAAGAGCTGGCGCTTTCCAGAAACGTGGATGCCGCTGTGTTAATATTTTGCGGCTGATGGTGAGGTCTCTGAGGACCCTGTGAGTCCCAGACCGCGGGAGACTGCGGTGAGTTACACGCCATGGGGTCGCTGGAGCTGGGGCTGTGTTCTGGAGGCAGTTCGCCGTTTTTCATAATCTTCTTTAGCTTTGATCTCTTGTTCTGGAACCAAATTTTCACCTGCGATAAAGAATAAGGCTTTATGAGTTTCTGGGGGAAATTCCTGAGTAAAGTGTGTTGTCAAAAATTCTTCAAAATACTGTTGTAAACATTATTTCAACAGCTTACATTAAATATATATGGCTGTAAAATGTCATGCATGCAAAGACTCATGCATGCAATTGAATGTTGCAGAGTTTTTAACAAACTATACAAATATAGAGGTCTAATATTATGTTCAGTGTTACACATAAAATAGATTGCAATAAAATACTTCATGAAATTGTGCGAACCTGTGTCTGTGTGAGTCCCAGCGATGCCGCGAGCTCGGCTCTTTCTGGAAGCGCGAGGTATTGCGTGTTCTGAAACCTTCTCTGTAAAGCAGCGAGCTGGAAACTGGAGTAAATGGTTCGGGGCTTCCGGACTTTTTTGGGTTTTCCGTTGACCATCCTTACTTCGGGCTCGGCTGTTTCCTTTTCTGACGAATAAAACAGAAATTATAATAATGCTTGGGGATAGAAATGCGCATCTGTTGGCGTTAATAACGGTGATTTAAACTAAATGTCACAGTGCTTAAAAACAGATTTGATTTTTGTCAAAATAATAATTTCCCAACTCATTACGCATTTTATATTTTGATATTCCGGGCATTTTCTTTTACAAAAACAGCAAAAGCGTGTGCAATGCGCAATGCAACAACCCAATGTTTAATCTAATAACCATGCTTTATTATAAAAAAAACTCACTTGTTATATAACACGTTAAATAATAATCGTCGACCACCACAACTATAATAATAATAATAATAATAATAATAATAATAATAATAATAACATGCTTAAAAATAATTTTATATAACAACTAACCTTGCGGGCTCGGTTGTGATTGCACTCTGTTATATGTTCCTGCGTATTGGTGATACGCTGTGGAGTATGAGCCGTAATCAGGGTAGGATTTTGCAGAGTAATTTCCAGAAGATCCATTGACTCCGTGGTATTGGTACTGATAGGCATTAAGAGGTTTCCCATAGGTGCCCGAGTTCGGTGAACAATAGCCATGATGAACTCCTCCGGCAGGGCTGTAATAGCCAGAATCCGTGGCTGTGGACTCCGGTAGGGTTGGAGATTCCTGAGACGGATGATGCATCGTGGAGAGCTGAAAAGGGTTTTGAAAATCTGCAGGTTTAATACTCGGAATCCTTCTGTCGAATACTCCAGTCATAGTTTGGATAAGACGACGTAAAAAAAGGCAGTCTAACTCTATAGGGGTCCACAGAGTCTACACTAACATTGTGTGTGCAAGCGTCAAGCGTCTCTCTTGAAGACTGCTTTAAGCCCCGCAGCAAAGACTTGGTTAAATCCTAAATTGCGCTGTTACGCACTGCAGGGAGGATCCAGTGCCATTGGCCAAGGAGCACAGCAGACAGGCAGTTACTCCCCAACTCGTTCAACCAGTTTCAGAAGAACAAAAAAACTTAATAGAGGTATTTATGGTATGTTTACAAACAAACTGAAAGGGAAATCGATTATTATTTGATAATCTATAAATCGCTCACCGGGCGAGAAAAGCGGACTACTGTTGATATTTTCCATGTAAATCTCCCTATACAGTTCTCACCAGCAGGACCAGCAATGTCTGATTCCTTAAATGTCTTGCAACACAATTCAGATGTAATTGCTAAAATTGTTTTGTTTAGTTATATCCTCTTAGACGGTCTGAGGGTTCATTTTGTATTGGTTTTCTGTGTAAACCCGCATCAGACTCTTCTCTTGTATTTGTGATGATGTTTACAATAATCTGCCGCATATTTTGTTTCTTTCAGACTACAATAATATATCATTAAAACTGAATTAAATGATCTCTATTTGTTTATCATTGTTTATTGTGTCTGCAGCGGGTATTTAAGGTTTATTTAAGGCTGCAGTGCAAGGATAGCGTTAAATATACTTTGATTATTTAATTCATAATAATGACACAGAAGCCAATGTGTACAGTTTAATTTAAAAGCTATTTGGTTCATTTGTACTATTATTATTGCTAAATTTGAATAGATATCGGAGTCCAGCAAGCCTTCATTCATAGTCAGCAATAATGGTGAAACGGTGCCACCAAGTGGAGATGAGAAACGAAATGAATCCTGGTGGTCAAACACATGGCTGCAATTAAGCAGTGCATTATGACTGGCCATGAATGATGAGGAAAATGTCAGACATGATTTACAAAGGGCGGTGGAGAGGTGTAATTTTAGTTCCTTATACAGATTGAACTGATCATATTTATCATATGGCCTAAAACCCAACAAATCAGCGTGATTCTGTACAATATTGAATCAGTTTTGAGAAAGAATAACTGAACAAAAACAGTTTAAGACAAGCAGATACAAGTTCATACCTCTAGTTGGTTCATACCTCTAGTACTACACAATAGTAAATCCGTGGTGTAGCCAGTAGCCAATGTTAATAGACTGGGTAGGCTGCATACTTAATGCTTTAAAAATATATACATTTAATTCTTTCTCAGATGATACAAACTCTCACATTCACAGTCAAAGGCAACTTTTTCTAAACCGAATGTGTCACTTTTTTGTTTTAAAAAATGAAAACAGGATTAATCAAAAACCTGAATCACAGAAACTTATTGAGATCACAGAAAAATAAGCGATTTTTCATTCATGCATTCATTTTCTTTTGGGCTTAGTCCCTTTATTAATCTGGGGTCGCCACAGTGGAATGAACTGGCAACTTATCCAGCATATGTTTTACGCAGTGGATGCCCTTCCAGCTGCAACCCATCACTGGGAAACATCCACACACACTCATACATACACTACTGACAATTTAGCTTACCCAATTCACCTATAGCGCATGTCTTTGGACTTGTGGGGGAAACTGGAGCACCCGGAGGAAACCCACGCAAACACGGGGAGAACATGCAAACTCCACACAGAAATGCCAACTGACCCAGCCGGGGCTCGAACCAGCGACCTTCTTGCTGTGAGGCGATTGTGCTACCCACTATATAAAGTTACATTTAATACGTTGAATTAAATGAAAGATTCATAATGCATATCCATTATTGAAATAAATAAATAATTTAAATTAAATCAAGAAAGAAATGCTAAATAAAAATCAAACATTTATTTATTAAAGAAAGCAAGAAGGAAATAGGATAAATTGAAACATGCATAGTACTAACAAGGGCGACACTGTGGCTCAGTGGTTAGCATTGTCACCTCACAGCAAGAAGGTCGCTGGTTCGAGTCCCGGCTGGGTCAGTTGGCATTTCTGTGTGGAGTTTGCATGTTCTCCCCGTGTTGGCGTGGGTTTCCTTTGGGTGCTCTGGTTTCCCCGACAGTCCAAACACATGCGCTATAGATGAATTGAATAAACTAAATTGGCCATTGTGTATGTATGGGTGTTTCCCAGTACTGGGTTGCAGCTGGAAGGGCATCCGTGATGTAAAACATATGCTGGATAAGTTGGCGGTTCATTCTGCTGTGGCGACCCCTGAGGAATAAAGGGACTAAGCTAAAGGAAAATGAATGAATGAATAAATGAATAATCCTAGCAAGAAGAAAGAAAACATGGAATTCACATATGCAAATCTCCTCAAAATACAAAAACAACAATAAATAATAATAATCATTACATAAACAAAAGAGAGACCATAAACACCCCCAAAAAATGTTTGCTGTTTGTCCAAACTGCTTTTCTTAAATCAACTGAAACAACACAATTGTTGAGTTTTAACCCTTTAACTGCCCCACCAAGACAAAAATGTTTGGATTGCATTTCTTAACTCCTAATGTCGCTAGTTAACACACTCAATGCATTTTATTAAACACATCCCATAATTTCTAAAATATCAGCCTCTACCAAATGGTTGTTATGTCGGTTTATGGTAAAAATACCGGACTTAATACATATACTATGAAAAATATGAAAATATGAAGTGTTAGACCAATTTACCTAAAAAATATATATATTAAAAAAAATGTTTTTGAATACTAAATCATCTTTTTTTCTGAAGTATGCCATAAAATATTTCAGATTTTCATTTAACATGCTGGGCAGTACGGAGGCGCAGTGGGTAGCACAATCACCTCACAGCAAGAAGGTCGCTGGTTCGAGCCCCGACTGGGTCAGTTGGCATTTCTGTGTGGAGTTTGCATGTTCTCCCCGTGTTGGCGTGGGTTTCCTCCTGGTGCTCCGGTTTCCCCAAAGTCCAAAGACATGTGGTATAGGTGAATTGTGTAGGCTAAATTGTCTGTAGTGTATGAGTGTGAATGGGTGTGTATAGGTGTTTCCCAGTGATGGGAAGGGCATCTGCTGCGTAAAACATATACTGGATAAGTTGGCGGTTCATTCCGCTGTGGTGAACCCTCATGAATAAAGGGACTAAGCTGAAAAGAAAATGAATAAATGAATTTAACATGCTTTCTTGTTTTTTGTTTTTTTTACAATAACACCAAAATCAAGTGTAGTAGTGCAACAGGACGTTTGTTTGATTTTTATTTTTTGTAAACCAACAATGCTGTGTGTGTGTACGCCATTATTTAACACAGTCATTCTTTAAATGACTTTAACAGCCATTATTTAACACACTCATTCTTTAAATGACTTTAACAGTCATTATTTAAAACAGTAAAAACATGGTCAACCGTTTGGTAGAGCAGCAGTCAAAGAGTTAAATTGGGACAACTTAATTTTTTAATGTTCAATTCACTTGAAAAACTTAAAAAGTAATAATTTTACTTAATTCCTTCATGTTGTCCCAACACAAATCGATTGTGTGGAACCCAGCATTTCTACAGTATAAACATATACGCACACACACACACATACACATATTTTTTTCACCTTACACTAATGGATAAAATACTTGACAAGTAATAATAAAATAATTTGACAAATGCGTTAGTTAACATATGGGAAAATAAGTGTTGTACCTCACTGAAAAAATGATTCATTGGATTTACTACATTTTTTAAGAGTTGCAAACTATTTATATGGGCCGAATTTAAACAAACAAATTAAGTTGAACATTACTAATTTAATTTATTAGTTTAAATAAACATATATTTAAAGGAAAAAAAAAAAATATATATATATATAAGCGCAACCTTTTACATCGATATCATTTTTAAAAATCTCTCCAAACAAACCCGGAAATGACGTAACGTGACGTGCCTTATTTAGCCATAATTCATTTAAATAACGAACGTTTACTAGGTACACAACGCGAACTTGAACTAAATAGTTGAAATAAAACTCAATGCGACGCTCAGACAATTGTTGCTTAGTGTTTTCGTGTAGTTTTGGAGAGTCTGGTAAAACAGGCGCTCGAGCGGTGACGGGGGGAAGGGACTGACGGACGGGCCACTCGGAGCTCTCGTGCTCCAGCAACTCTGCGCGCTCACTTTAGTCTCACTTATCTCCTCTGTATCGATGCTGTTTTAAAAGAAAACCCAGCTCTCCCGTTACCGCATGTGTTACGTGGCATCAGAAGACCCAAAAGTGTCGGCCCGGGATTGAATTTTGCTGCAGAAAGCGATTAAAATGTATCCCATTGGAGCAGCTGGTGGTAAGTGTTATTATGATTATCGAGCATGCTAGCGACGAAATGCTAACCGAATACGTGTGGTGTTTATCGGTTGAAATAAATGCTGTGGTTTAACCGTCTTCAATTGCAGGTGGAATTAATGGCCAAAGTATGTTGAAGCTTAACGTACTGAAGTCTTGTTTCCCGTTTTTGTCAGTGGTTTGTTTTGTAGGCCCATTGTTATTGTTAGCCTGCTGGCTAAGCTTGTTGACCTGCTGGCTTTTCAATTTACTGCAGCTGGTTAAACTCTTATGCACATCGGTCTTTAAATGTTAACGTGACGAACATTTTACTCGTTCAGGTCTTTAGATATGTTTGTATTTCAGTGTTTGTGGGCTATTTGTTTTAAGTTAAATTTTAGACGCCTTTTACGTTTGTAAACCTGTTTGGTTCTCTCTAGCTAACTTAGACAGGTACTGAAAGTTACTACAGTTCTAGTTAATTCTAATTTTGAAGTTTGGTCCAATTTTGGGGGTCATTTTGTTATATTTTCAGTCGAAATATTCAGCTAACTTTCAGCAAAGATAGCTAGCTATATTAGGCTATGCATGCAAATCAATTAATACAGGCTGTTTTCATGTACACGTTTTATTACGTATCAGTAAGTAGTATCGAGAACTCCTAAATGAGTTTCACAAATTTTAAGAAATAGGCTGTAAAATTACAGAACATTCTGTTCCAAGTCATAAACTTCGTTGTTAACACTTTACAGTAAGGTGCCGTTTGGTTTACTGCATTCATTAACATGCATTCCTTAAGTTAAGACGTGCCATTTTGTTATTTGCCTCAAGTTAAATTTACTAAAGTAATTTTATATGCATAGAAGGAATATTAAATGCAAGTGTAATGTCCACTTCAATTTTTCAGATAACTTTTGTAAAAAATAAAATCCCACAGTGTAACAAACGCTAGATGTATACTAAAGGCTATAATGTTGAAAATATAAAGCAACATACTCTAAACTATGCTAATTAAAATATACAATAATTAATGATAATACTAAACTTTAACATTTAAGTTGTGTTAATGTTTTGTTTTGGTGTTTTTTGCCGACAAATAAGAAAGACCTGGCTCTCTGAAGGATGGTGACTGTAAATATTAAAAAGGACAATAAATGGTATTTTGTGATTTTTATTATTTAGTGTTTTTGTGTCATCACATGAATATTATTGTAAATTATTATAAAATGTAAAGTTTTGAAGTCTTACCTCTTAGGTTCCATAAAATGTTGCGATTGTTGTGCTTTATGCTTTATACGCTTGTTGATTGGTGTAAAGCATCTGAAGTAGGGCTGAACAATATGTCGTTTGAGCGTCGATATCGCAATGTATCCACAATAGTCACATCACAGGATTTGATTATTAAAGGATAAAGATATTATGAAATATTATTGTATAAAATTATTGATAGGTATGTTATTTTACATTTCATTGTTCAATTTCTATATTTCAATATCGTAAGACTTCCCAGAAAACCATAAAGCACTATATATTTAACTTTTACTCAGTCATTTTTATATATACAGTGCTCAGAATATATGAGTACACCCCATTTTGAAAATGAATATTTTTATCCATTTCTCAGTGAATATAGGCAAACAAAACAGATTTATTAAACGGATATATTTATTAAAATAATATTTTAGTCACCAAACACATTTAGAAATTAAAAGATACATTTAAACTCAAGCAAATTATATATATAAAAAAAAAAAATTACAACCTACAAAATTTCAAAATTCTCTCTTGATTTTTCCTTTTTTTTTTAAATTTGTATTTCATATTTTTCTATAACATATACATTTGGGTGTGCTACTTTTTGGGCCGTTATCGTAATTAATTTTTTTTAGATTAGCTCCAGATTTGGCGTCAGTACTGACTAATCTAATGTATATGCACAAATATAATATTGTAAAGCTTCCTATTAAAAATATGAATTTAATGATAGATTTGTGAGGGGTGTACTTGCGTATATGCTGAGCACTGTATGGTTGTATTTGATTATATTTTATACAGATGCACTGTATAGAAAAAGGCTTGATCAACCCAGTCGATCTAATTAATGAAATATTTCCAAATGGAGCTATACAAATCATCTGGTGAAATTATATTCTTGTCACAAAACTTTTTCCAATATCGTGAAGCCCTAGTAGTATATGCTGATGTTCACGTTGTAGAAATAGAAATGTTTCCAAAATGCAAATTTCATACGTCACCTTTGCAGATGGTTAGAACAAAAACTCCTTTTAACTTAGATAAGATGCCTTGCATTGCGTGTTGCATTGCGTGTTTTCAGGACACACGTTGTCAATGTGCTCTGATTGGTCAGATTTTGCTAGATTTTTTATTTTCTAGATCTGAGAACTACTACTTTCAGTAGTATGGCAATAAATGTTACGTGAAATGGTAGTTAAACTTGCATTGGTAGCATTTAACACTGAATTAAGCACATAATCTGTACCTGAGGTGATCGTTGTCTTAGTAGGGTTTTTTTTAAATGTTAATTTTGATACTGTAGTTTAATGAAACTGCTTCTTGTGTGTGGGAGAGTTTGGCAGGTTGTTAAGTTGCTTGTGTGGTGTTGTGATAAGGAGGTAAAAGGCCTGTTGCCCAGTGGGATGGGTTCACGTTGTATTATCTTGCTGCCGTGTTGTGTTTTTAGGGTTGATAAGATGGGGTGAGACAGTTCAGGGAATCTGTCAGTAAAAGACTTCAGATACTCACAACCTCCTCATTGGTTTCATGTTTTAACAAAGTTGCATTAACTTCCTTTTTTCATAATTATTTGATATTAGTGAAAATGTTCATTTTACGTTTGTTTGCAGGTTAAATTTGCATTTCTGCACGATCACTCATGTTTATGTTTGTTTGAAATAAACCTGTTATGTCTTTTCCAGCTACTGAGCTGTTTCAGGGACGTCCGTCTTCAGGGTCAGATGTTTCTGGTAAGCAGCCCAGACTGAACTGGCCTGTTAAAAGCTAAGCTTAATATGTTTTTTTTACCAAGTTGCCTTGAAATGTTTAATGAAAACTTTGAAATAACAATTGATTTGAAGCTTATTTTGATATTAGAGCTTTGTTTTAATTCACTGATTCTGTAAAGACTTAAGTGTTTGGTTTATTGGGAAATGACACAAGCAAAAGTGCTATTGTATTGAGCATCAGACAAGCATGGAGTCAACAGTTGATATTCAGCACAACAAAGCAACTGTAATACAAAACAGTTCAATAAACGATAGCAAATGACTTGAATTTCAAATTCAGACTGAAGTTCGCCAATCAGTTTGGATGTAGAATGTTAAGATGTTATATAAGCTAGGGTGCTTAAGTTTAAATGTCACAGCAGAGCTCTAATAGTCTTACTGAAATGTTTGTGTGGGCCTAATTAACGGGATTAAGTTGCTCAGAGGTCCACTGAACTAAAAATGGATATTTCTACCTTTTTTAGTTGCATACAGTTGCACCTGACTGTATGACCCTGTTTAGACCTGGTTTTATGATGTATCTTTCTTGATCCGATCACAAGTAGTTAAGGAGCCACATTTTTGTTCACACTTGCTTGGTTTCATCATCCCTTTTGTCCACTTTCTTGACTTTTTAAGGGTATGGTCGAAGGGCTTTTCTAAAATCTAGTATTGCGAAAAAAGCTCACGTAATTTACATACAAATTTGAATAGAGCGATAGTGGAAAGCAGTATGCAGAGCAGCTTTAATTTCTGCAATGACATCAACAAAATTACATTAAACGCTTGTAGGTTTGTGTTCGAATCAAGAGAACATTATGCATTTACATTTGGCCTTCAAAAAAGGGTGTTTATTTCAGGCAGTGAAGATTGAATCCTGTCTGTTTTGTCTGATTTAACAACTTGTCATGTAATGTTGATAAATTAGGTCGGCATATAGTAGGTAGAGTAGATCTGGATGTTAAAAAGCATTCTAGAATATGTTTTTTGCCATTTGTGCAGGTGGTTGAAAGTGGACAAACTTCACTTGTGATCGGATCTGCAAAAATGTGTCTTAACACCAAGTGTAAAACGATTTATAAGTTGCACCTAGTCAAAACTGCATTACTAAGAGACAATCAAACAGGGGTTGGATGAGTCACATTTTATTATTTCATTAAAAATAATTTGGTAGCCCTAATTACAGATATTATAAACGTATAAATCAGGGGTGTCCATACTCGGTTCTGGAGGGCCGGTGTCCTGGAGAGTTTAGCTCCAACCCTACTCAAGCACACCTGAACCAGCTAATCAAGCTCTTACTAGGTGTACTAGAAACTTCCTGGCAGGTGTGTTGAAGCAAGATGGAGCTAAACTCAGCAGGACACCGGCCCTCCAGGACCGAGTTTGGACATCCCTCATATAAATCATTGAATGCATTTATGTATGTGTATTCATAAAAAAACAAAAAAAAACAGACTAATTTGTGCATGTGTCCTGCAGCTCCCGCGTCTCCTCCACCACCACAAGAGTATGTCTTCAAACCACCTCAGCGGCCAGACTTTGGCACAATGGGTAGGACAATCAAGCTTCAGGCCAACTTCTTTGAAATGGAAATTCCCAAGTTGGAGGTTTACCATTATGAAGTAGACATCAAGCCTGAGAAATGCCCACGGAGAGTTAACCGGTAAAATCTTTTGACTCAACCTGAAATTTCCAACTGATTGTTTGGAAGCTCTGTACTTACTCGCTTGTTTTTTATGTAGTGAAATAGTTGAGCACATGGTCCAGCACTTTAAAACGCAGATCTTTGGAGATCGAAAGCCTGTGTATGATGGGAGGAAGAATCTCTACACTGCCATGCCTTTACCCATTGGAAGAGACAAAGTATGAACCATTAAAGTCTGATAGAGCAGTAACTGAAATGTTCTACTCTTATTTTTCCTCAAAATGCTGCATTGATATCTTTACACCCTATGGATGATCATATATCACTGATGTGCCAAACTGCTCTTTTAGGTGGAGCTGGAGGTCACGATTCCTGGGGAGGGAAAGGACAGGAGCTTTAAAGTTGCTATAAAGTGGATGTCCTGTGTCAGTCTGCAAGCTCTGCATGAAGCACTGTCCGGACGGCTACCAAACATCCCTTTTGAGACCATTCAGGCTCTGGACGTTGTCATGAGACATTTGCCCTCTATGAGGTAAATAGCAGCTATCTTGGTTCCATGTTAAGGCTGCACGATAGTGGAAAAATATGCGATGTTGTTGAGGATTGCGATAACAATATTTCCTATGATGTAACATTTCCCTTGAACAATGCTATTTTTATTAGCTATCTTTGTAAATAATTTCATTCATTCATTTTCCTTCGGCTTAGTCCCTTTGTTTATCAGGGAATGCCACAGCGGAATGAACTGCAAACTTATCCAGCATATGTTTTACGCAGCAGATGCCCTTCCAGTTGCAACCCAGCACTGGGAAACACCCATACACTCTCACGTTCACACACATACACTATGGCCAATTTAGTTTATTCAATTCACCTATAACGCATGTCTTTATATTGTGGGGGGAACGGGAGGAAGCCAACACGGGGAGAACATGCAAACTCTACACAGAAAACGCCAACTGACCCAGCTGGGGCTTGAACCAGTGACCTTCTTGCTGTGAGGCAACAGTGCTAACCACTGAGCCACTGTGCTGCCTTTAAATAATTTATTTAATGATATTAAAATAATGATTAATAATGATAATAAAATAACCAGGTAAAAGATATTTTTCTTTCATTCGAATTCAGACAGCAACAAAAAAATTACTGTCAAGGTGCAAACATTTAGTCATTAAAACGCTATGAATGAGTGAAAACCTCAGCAGATATTCTGACTCTGATTGGCTGTTGTCATTTTCCTCGACTCCCACCATAAGTATTTATTTTCAGCTCTGGGTTCACCTTTGGGTCGCTCCAGCCCATAGCAGAAGAGCAACTACTGGGGAGGTGGGGATAAACATAGTAAGGCCCCATCTGAATGGTCAAATTTAGATAAACCACCAGTGCATAAAATAAATGTATTTTATCACACATACCTGCAATACTTGTATTGCATATCCTATCATCGCAATAACCATAATTTTGTGATATATTGTGCAGCCCTACTCAATAATATGTTTATTCATTTAGCAACTTAAATCTGAGTAATTGTGCACAGACTTATTCTACATATCTCTATTTTGGGATCTCATACGTCATCATCCACAATGCTGTTGTGGTGTTTTAAAGGATTATTGCTGTTTCTACAGGTACACCCCAGTTGGACGTTCATTCTTCACTCCCTCGGAGGGCTGCTCCAACCCTCTTGGTGGAGGAAGAGAAGTTTGGTTTGGTTTTCATCAGTCTGTTCGACCATCACTCTGGAAGATGATGCTCAACATTGATGGTAAGATTGCAGTGACCGTATTCGTTGGACTTGGTTTTGCACTTTGCTAATGATTTCTCTGTATAATCATTTTTAGTGTCTGCCACTGCGTTCTACAAAGCTCAACCCGTCATTGAATTCATGTGTGAGGTTTTGGATTTTAAAAGCATCGAAGAGCAGCAAAAGCCCTTAACAGATTCCCAAAGAGTGAAGTTTACCAAGGAGATCAAGGGTAATTTCTTACAGTGGTCATTGACATTTACAATGGCTTTTATGGAGTTTATTTTGGGATAATGTGAATTTTGCATTCGTTTCACAGGTTTGAAGGTTGAAATTACTCACTGTGGACAGATGAAGAGGAAGTACAGAGTGTGTAATGTGACAAGGAGACCAGCCAGTCATCAAACGTAAGATCTCCTTTGACGACACAATTTCTAACAGAATTTTTAGGACAACATATTTATTCAAAATTGTATTTTAATAGTATGAAAAGTTCTGTGATATATATTCCAAAGCAACTTAAGTAATTAATGCAATTTATATCAAGCAACAACACATGCACCCAGTAAAGATTTGTGGTGTAGCACATTTCCCTCATGCCTAATTTCAAATATTTCTAAAATTTTTACATACTAGATATTTTATTCTAGATATATACTAGATATATTTATTCTGAATATTTTATTTGTGTATATATATATTTATTTATTTATTTATTTATTTTTATTTTTTTACATTTTTATTATTATTTTTTTATTATTTTTTTTACCATTTTCTGTTTGTTTTTAAAATGCATTTTTTATTATTTTTTTTTCAACTCCAATACTGGTAAATTTGAAGGATTTGTTAAGGGGAATTGAAATACCTGTTTGGAAATGTTTTATTTAGAAATACTTCTGACTTATTTTACATTATTTCTAGACAAAAAACACTGGACACTTCATATTTCTGCCATGCCACAGAGCGCCATCTGAATAGTTTCATTTTAAATAACATGCGAATATGCGCGTCCGGTGTGTGTTACTTCCAACTGTCATGTGTGTGGCGCATCCAGTGTGCAATCCCCTCAAGGATGGAGTCTGCTTTAGCTTTGTGGATCAGTGACTGCAGGAAAAAGAACATTAAGCTAGATGCCAACATTATTCGCTCGAAACCTAAAAAGCTTTATGAATCTTATTGTTTTCCGAAAGTTTAAACAATGAGAGAAAAGTGTGAAAATGTTAATGCCTGTCTGAAAATGTTAATGCCTTAAAACATCTATAATAATTGTAAAACATAAAGCTGACTACTTTGTGGATTTCACCTATTGTGGGTTATTTTTAGAATGTAACTTACGCGATTAACAAGGGACCACTGTACACTGAAAAAAATATTTTTGCTTGTTCAAACTACTTGATTTATATTTAAAAAAATGCGGGACATTCAATGCAGCTAACTTAATGGATTTGTGTTGAGACAACATAAATGAATTGTGTGGAACCCTGTATTTTTTTTTATAGTGTGTTCTATTCTTTGCCATCACATTTAATATTCCTCATTGAAAGATTCATTATTTTTAAGCTGATGCTTTTAAATGTATTTTGTTTGTCTTTAGGTTTCCCTTGCAGCAAGAGAATGGTCAAACCATTGAATGCACTGTCGCCCAGTACTTCAAGGATAAGTACAAACTGGTGCTGCGATACCCACATCTCCCATGTTTACAAGTTGGTCAGGAGCAGAAACACACCTACCTTCCGTTGGAGGTTGGTTGAAACCACATCCTGGTTTTGCTTTTCCCCCCTCATTTCTTTTTCTGAATTATTATTTTTGTTAATTATTTTAGGTCTGCAACATAGTAGCCGGGCAGCGATGCATCAAGAAACTGACAGACAATCAGACCTCCACTATGATACGTGCCACAGCCAGGTCTGCGCCTGACCGTCAGGACGAGATCAGCAAACTGGTAGATTCTTTATCCATTCTTTTACAGTTTCCCAAGCCTTGTTTACACCTGGTTTTTCATCAATCCAATCTCAAATAGACAACGATATACACAGCCGTAAATTAAGTCTAAAAAGTTTTACAACCGCTTGTAGAGGTAGTTGGATTGGATTGCTTTTGTAGTGTAAACACTTGTAGTTGAATGCAATCACACAGCCACAACAGACCACCTTCTCTCTGCCTACTGACTAAACACATGATTTTTGTTGGATTGTTTGTGAAACCACACAAAAACAAGGTATTCCTATGTTAGTGTTATACCAAAACAGGCAGTTTACAATTACAATTGTAGTTGTCATCCACATAATCTCTTGGCTAGCTTTGCCATTCACTCGTAAGTTGCATAATATGGGTTCATTTAAGTAAAACTTGTCTATCACACGGAGTTCTTCCAAAAAATAATAAGTCTCAAAGAAATTCAAACACAGGAGAGACTTTAAACGGATGTTAAAAAAAGCTGGGATTTTACTGCGATTAAAAAAAGGCACATTAATAACAGGTGTAAAAAAAAAAAAAACATTAAATCTCACCCACACCTTATGAGTAAATTCATTTGCTTGTAACAGATGAGAAGTGCCAACTTCAACACCGATCCTTATGTGCGTGAGTTTGGAGTCATGGTAAGAGACGATATGACTGAAGTAAATGGTCGGGTCCTTCAAGCACCTTCAATTCTCTATGGTGGAAGGGTAAGAATCTCCTCTGGTCAACTCAGCTTTTGGTTTAATCTCTTCTAGCCTGCCTAATTTGGTCATGTGTCTGGCTGTTTCAGAATAAAGCAATAGCAACCCCAGTCCAGGGCGTGTGGGACATGAGGAACAAGCAGTTCCACACGGGGATTGAAATCAAAGTTTGGGCCATTGCCTGCTTTGCCCCACAGAGGCAGTGCACAGAACTCCTGCTGAAGTAAGTCAACTTTAAAGTCCACATGAAGCTGCGTCTGCGTTTGTTTTGTTTTTTTTCTTTTTCTTTCATATTGTGATGCAGTTCCTAGAGAAACTAAATATTAAATGAGAAAACAGTGGGCGTGGCTTGTTTTTTCTACTGCAAGCTGATTGAATGTAGTAAAGTAGGCATTTCATTCGGAAAGGGTTTTGGGAGAGTTATTACAACCTAACATACACCTCCTCCTCAGCATTCCTGTTTGTTGCCAAAACTGACAGTTGGAGGGGCGTGGTTAAGTATGTTAGCCACGCCTAATACCTCAGACAGACCTAATCTGAGAATTTAACTGAAAACAAACAAAAAGTGCATTTTCAGATTTCAATTAAAGATTACAAGAGCAAACATGCACAGATGAATTGTTCACCACAAAACTAGCAATGTGAGCTAACTAAATCAATATGGTTAGCTTTGATTTCATGTGTACATTAATCTGCCTCTTTTTTTATATATATATATTTTTATTTTAGAGAAATATTAGCATTTAAGAAAATTATAAATAAAAAAAACAGAGATATTTATTGGGTTTTTTTATTTATTATTATTATTATTTTTTTTCTTCAGGGCGTTCACTGACCAGCTTCGTAAGATCTCACGTGATGCTGGGATGCCCATTCAGGGCCAGCCGTGCTTTTGCAAATATGCCCAGGGAGCAGACAGTGTGGAGCCCATGTTCAAACACCTCAAGTACACTTATCAAGGGTTACAGTTAGTGGTGGTCATCTTACCCGGGAAGACTCCTGTTTATGGTAATTTAATGTTATTTTTTATTGTTTCCAGTGTTTTTTTTATGTAGTGTGTGTTTTTTTTTTTACACACTCTAAATGGTGTAAATTCTTACAGCTGAGGTGAAGCGTGTTGGAGACACTGTTCTCGGCATGGCCACGCAGTGTGTCCAGGTGAAGAATGTGCAGAAGACCACACCTCAGACACTTTCTAACCTCTGCCTCAAGATTAATGTCAAATTGGGTGGAGTCAACAACATTCTTCTTCCACAGGGCAGGTGAGGGCAGCTTTTACAAAGGCCTTTGACATGCAGAGAACTTGAGGCACTTTCTTGTTGTCCTTTAAGTCCTGTGTGATGCTTTCCCATGAAACTTAAAGGGTTAGTTCAATAAAATATTTTGGATCTTGGGAACACAAATTAAAAATATTTATAAATGAAAAATTAGGTTTCAGTCCCACTATTTAAAGTCAGTATAACAAAAAAATAGTTTTTTTTGTTTGGTGTTTTCTACTACGTTTTATTTATTTAGGTGGGGGAGGGGGGTGTGGGTGGTTGGTAGGTTGCTAGGTGACCATTAAACTGTTTTCTCAGAGTATGTCAAGCTGACAAACATTGCTGTCACTCTGATACAAATTTTATTTATGAAAATTGCAAAGCACTGCAGTGTTTGGGTGTTCTGTGTTTGTCTGAGATAATTAGTCGACCGTAATGTGTAAATTCCATACAAGCTGAAGCTGATCGGTCAGTTCTTGTCTCGTGACTCGCGGTGCGCTCGCAGCATTCATTCAACTGAGTGCATCTGGAAGGCGTGAGTGAGTCACACCACTTGTGAGCGCACCTCCATTGAAAATAACAAACTTGTGCGAACTCTAGAAACGACTCGATATGCAAACAGCCCCCAAAAGGCCGCCGTCATTTGCGATCTTCAGCAGTTGATCTTCTTGCACAGACATAGTGGATTCACCTGATTTGTTGACAAATGGGTTGTGGATCCATTCCTTGGCAGTTCGTGGGTCCTTCACAGGGCCTTTTCCCCTTAGCAAAGAAACTTTCCAAAGACGTCTGTTTCTTACTCATTTTGCTGCTTGTGGGTTAAATTTGGGTGACCAAGATGTAAGCGAGAGAATACGGTCATTTTTCAAAATAAAAGATTGTTCAGACTCGGGTAATAAATAAAACAGAAATAATTAATGATTTCTTGTGCGGCCCGTAACCAATTGATCCACGGATTGGTAGTCATCCACCACCCGGTGGTTGAGGACCACTGCTTCACGGGACCTTTAAATCTTACTCAAAATAATAATGTAACAACTACTACAAATGAAAGCCTGTTTTGTGTCTGTTTAAAATTGTTGCCTTTAGAAAACAAACATAACCAAGAAGAAATTGCTACAATGTGTCAGCTTTAATACTGTTTAGGAACAAGGGAAAAGAACCCCCAAAGACATGCTACTTTCTTTGGAATAAGTAAACAGAACCAAGAAGTTGCTACATTGTTACAGTTCATATTCCTGTTTATGAACGATCAAACAGATCTACAGAAAGTTCACTTCTGTATGAAATGGATTCAGGATTAAATGAAATAATTTAGTGCTGTAAACTAATCTGTACAGATTGAGTGGGTTAATTCTAGTCTTGTGAAAAGGTGTTATCGCTTTGCATAATGAATTGATTTAATTTATACTTTCATGTAAATCTAATCAGTGATCAACATGCACACTTGAGCAACATCAAATTTGGTAGATGCCTAACAAGATGATGAACACAACCATAATTGTTGAAATTCATTTTCAGCATTGTCAGCAACTGAAACAGAAGTTGGCAGCAGGTGCATTTGTGTGAAATGACAGAGCAAGAGTGTGATTCAGTTTCAGTTATAAAACGTTTATAGCACATGGAGCTGACTTAACTGGATGAGCCTGTGTTTTTATTGTTATCAGATCAATTCATTGACAGATTAGAATCCATTATTCCAGATTGCATGTAATAAGTTTGTCTTAAATCCTAAATTAACTCACTTCATTGTGTTAAGCAATCCTATTCATTCTCAAGGCTTGGATTTAACTGCTCAATCAATATGGATTGAGTTCACGACACCATATTGACTTTTTACATCTTAATTTGTGTTTCAAAGTTTAACCAAAAGTCAAATCATTTTGAAACGATGTAAGGGTGAGTTAATAATGAGGGAATGAACATATTTGAGTGGTCCATCCTTTTGAATTGACCGGAAAATACAGCTGTTTTCTTTCTTTTTTTTTCATTACTGTTTTTACTCTTTTTATTACTCTTTTTGTTTGTTTTTGTCTTAGGCCCTTGGTGTTCCAGCAACCAGTTATCTTTCTGGGTGCAGATGTGACTCATCCACCAGCCGGAGATGGCAAGAAACCCTCAATTGCTGCTGTAAGCCTGACAAACCTATGATATTTTAAGCCTGATAATGCTCATTGCACAGCAGCGCTAATACCACAAATGTGACCAATTTCCACTTATAGTACACAATTTAAGCCCTCAACAAGTCTTTAATGAGGCTTTTAACATGTTCAAGCTTAGGGGGGTTTTCAGAAATGTTTTAAAATATAATCATTTTACACATATGGCATTTAGGTTGTTGGCAGTATGGATGCCCACCCAAGCAGATACTGTGCCACAGTGCGGGTGCAGCAGCACCGGCAGGACATCATTCAGGATCTGGCAACCATGGTCAGAGAGTTACTCATCCAGTTCTACAAATCCACCCGCTTCAAACCAACACGCATCATCTACTACAGAGACGGCATCTCTGAAGGCCAGTTTAACCAGGTAAGCTGCAGGACAAGACCTTTTGTTTATACATGCCAAGCAGTACTGGAATGTTTCATTTAAAGGGGACCTATTATGCAAAAATCACTTTTATAAGAGGTGTAAACACAGTTATGTGGCAACAGTCTGTGAATATATCCAGCTTCTAATGATAAAAATGTATTTTATTTTTTATTATCACACTTCATAAAAACAGTGTCAGTCAGTCATTCCCACTTTGTACATGGCTTCAGAGGAGGAAAGCCCCGCCCATTAGTGACCGTCTCTCCCTCATTAGCATAGGACCTTAGTTTTGTTTTTGAATCTGCCACTATGCTGACACATTTGTAGCTCCACCCTCTTTTGAAAACGGCACAATCTCATTTAAATTTAAAGCGACATTTACCAAAATGGCACAATTAGGATCAAAGCCTAAAAGGGGCAGTTTCAAAGAGTTATAAAACATTATTTGTGTGGTATTTTGAGCTGAAACTTCACGTACAGACTCTAAGGACATCAGAGACTTATTTTATCTTGTAAAAAAGGGGCTCAATAGATCCCCTTTAATTGTTGTCATCCTGTTTTGTCTATGCAGGTTCTACAGCATGAGCTGCTGGCTATTCGTGAGGCCTGCATCAAGCTGGAGAAAGATTATCAGCCGGGTATCACCTTCGTAGTAGTACAGAAGAGACACCACACCAGGCTCTTCTGCATGGACCGGAACGAACGGGTTTGTTATTATACATGTAATCTTGATACAGGTGTCACTGGAGGGAATCACAGTGTGTAGGATTGCATACAGAAGATAACTTTTTGCATTCGAAGTGTAACAGTGGGAAAATATTACATTCATTCATTCATTTTCTTTTCGGCTTAGTCCCTTTATTAATCTGGGGTCGCCACAGCGGAATGAACCGCCAACTTATCCAGCATATGTTTTACGCAGCGGATGCCCTTCCAGCTGCAACCCATCACTGGGAAACATCCATACAACTAAATCCAAACATCCATACACTACGGACAATTTAGCTTACCCAATTCACCTATACCACAGTTTTTGGACTGTGGGGGAAACTGGAGCACCCGGAGGAAACCCACGAAAACATGGGGAGAACATGCAAACTCCACACAGAAATGCCAACTGACTGAGCTGAGGCTGGAACCAGCAACCTTCTTTCTGTGAGGCGAATGTGCTACCCACTGCGCCACCGTGCTGCCCCTAATAATATTAAATTTTTTTTGAATTTTATTATTGTCAAACCTGTGCTCTTTTTGCTTAAAGTAAAGCTTTTGGTTTTTAAATGTATGCTAAAATGTGCATAAAGATTTTGAATATTTTGTTGCACTACTAAATTGTTCTGAATCACTCTGTTGTTTCACAGTCTGAAAAAATGGGGGCGGAGCCTCTGAAAACAACATTTTTTATCTCATGAATTTTTATGGAGTTAATGCACAGACGTTTGGTGTCAATGAATCTTTCTATTCATTTGTGTCTTTGAGCATCTGTTTTTGTGTAATCTATTAAATGAAGTATACTTTTAAAGGCTACAAGTACATTTAAACATATACGTTGGACTTGCATGGTAAAGAATCCTTTTTCAAGTGTTTTCTCTGTTAGCACATGCCCTTGAACAAATTGTAATTGTGAAACAGAAGACACCTGCTGACCTTTTCTGACTTGTTTTATGTTTAATGTATTTTATGTATTTTTGCATTTGCATTCAAGGTTGGAAAGAGTGGAAACATCCCTGCTGGCACCACTGTCGACACCAAAATTACTCATCCATTCGAGTTTGACTTTTATCTTTGCAGTCATGCTGGAATTCAGGTACCATTGAATATTCAAATTTAATCTTAATGAAG